>CM041778.1:206530986-207056959 GCA_023374045.1 Limonium bicolor
TTCTCCTTCCCAACTCCTTCCCTTTGCTCTTCTCTCTTCACCTTCAACTTCCCCCTTTCTCCATTTTAAATCCTTGGTCGATCGTTCGTTGGTCTAGTTCTGGGGGATTCTGAACTTCTAGTTGGCCATTTTTCAGGTTTGTGGTTTGTGTATTTGATATTTCCGTTCCCCTTTGTTTTTCCTCAATTCTGATTTTGGGGTTTCGATCTTGGTCTATTTAGTATGTGTTCGTCGATTGGAGTGAAGATTTGAGGAGTCTGCTGAGTGGAGTCTGTAGATTTGTGCGATGCTTCGGATGTGAGGTAGGTGGTAGATGGATTCGGTATAGGTGTGTTCACCCATGGGGATTCTAGATCTTGTTTCGTTTCTAAATGTGTTTGCTTTGATATTTGATTTCGATGTAAATCTTGATTGATTTTGATTTACGTTTTCGCTCCGCTTAAACCCCATGGTGTTTTTTTTATTGCCTACTTTGATATGGAAAGTGATATGTTAATTATAATTTTAACAAACTAGTACTCTTAATTCGGTGAATATGCCTTTGTTATTGTGGATTACTATTACTCTCCTTCTGAATTTGTTTTCATGTCGATTTCGTACTCTCTCTCTATATATATATAAATCAGTATTTTCCGATTGACAACTACTGTAGGTGATAAACGGATTCAATTTGAATGCGTTCACCACTATTTATTTTATTAATTACGTCTGTATTCCTGTATGTTCTTCCTTGCGGTTTTCTTCAAATTTTGTAAACAATTGGTAATTAATTCCCATTCAGATTTGAATGTATCTTACGTGAGGTGTTTCAATTGTTTGAATGAGTTATTATGAGCGTTGTTGCGTTGGTTTATTTTCCTTTTGAAACAACTAGAGGTTTTCGAGTGAAAACGTATTTTATATACTGATCAATATGGTTATCATTATTAAATTAATAATGTTTGTTAATATACGGTATTCTAGTCTATATACTATTTTATGTTGTTTCACAGTAAGTTTGTGTTTGAATAGTAATACGTTTACGTCGGACTTTTATCCTATCTTACTGTACTATTTTATGTGTTAACTATTATGCTCTATAAATATCGTGATTATATAATGTAAGTACGATTTATGTATATCAATCATGTTTTGCGTACTTGTTTACCGTATTTTCTACATAAATCTTTCAGAGGTACTAATGGTGGTCATCGGGTCCGGTTCTACCCGGAACCGGCGGTTCTACCCGGAACCGATTGGAACCGGAACCGGCCGGGAACCGGAACCGAACCGCCTCAGCCGGTTCCGAATACGAATACATGTTTTGATATTCGGGCCCGAACCGGGCCCGGAACCGGAACCACTCAGAACCGGCTGGAACCGCTTGGAACCGTTGTCGGATTCGGAACCGGGAATCAGAACCGGAACCGCAACCGGTGGAACCGGAACCGGTTGAAGTTACCTTTGGAATCGGGCCAAAATGACGTCGTTTTGGGTCTCGGGCGCGCGCTCCTTTGAAGAAAATAGTCGTTAGATCTCAAGCACGTGCATTGCAATATGAAGGCCAACATCATGATTGGTATGAGATGAATGGGGATAACACCACTTAGGACTTCTATCTTGTAATATTTTAGAATGTATTAGTAATTTAGTATTACTTTCTTTCCATGTAATCTTTTTTTTAAGACTTGCAAATTGAAATCATGTAACCTCTTAGTAGCTATACTCTTTTTCCTTATTAAGGTTTTCCCAATGGGTTTTTACCTAATAAGCTTTTAATGAGGCAGTGAATCATATAATAAAATTCTCTTTGTTCCTTATTTTTTGTAAATTCAATAAAAATTCCTAAGTCTTTGTTTCTTACACATTTAAGATTATAAACTTGAAGAATAACCTATCTAGGAGTAAAGTGAATGAAAAGAGCAACGTGTGCGCTCAAACGGATCTCAAATCGGAGCTAAAACGAAGCAACTGGAGCCGATCGAATCTTTCCGGAACCGCTCCGGAACCGATCAGAACCAGAACCGGCCGGAACCGATTTTTTTACCGAATCCGAAGCGAATCCAGATTTCGGAACCGGAACCGGAACCGCCCAGATCGGTTCCGAATACGAATACACATTTTCCGAACCGAAACCGGTGGAACCGGACCCGTGGCCACCATTAAGAGGTACAATATTATATATACTATTATACATATCACGATTATTCAACTTTTTTTTCATAATATATACATATAATAACTTTGCTTTTTACATCAATACGTTCTGAATTTGTTTTCTCTAAGTTTTATTATTTTACTAATATTTTTCTTGATGTTTCATTAACGATGTGATTTACATTCGTCTATACTCATATATGAATAGATTAATATATTTTATTCATAATCTTCAAATTAGATGTCGTACCCACGCAAGTGTAATGTCTTACCCACGCAAGTGTAATGTCTTATTTAGTTATCTATTCATCCTTGCCTAACTGATGTTGTGTTGTTCTGTCGTACCAACGAGTACTATTATTTTCAGGAGAAAAAGTTGATTACATATTACTTTTATATTATTTCACAGAAGGTTAATGGCTACTCAGGAAGGAATTTTCATCGGATTTATGGCTTACACTAAGACTAGTAATTATTATGGAATTATTGTTTTAGAGTATTAGAAAGCTTTTCTAACCGTTTTTGCTATCGAATATTTTGTAAGAGTATTATCTACTCCCTCCGTCCTGAATTGACCGTCCTGTTTACTATTTGGACATGTCGTTTGACTTCAATTTTTAACATATAAGATAAAATAATTTTAAAAATTTAAGTTTTGCATATGATTCCTTACATGTTAAACTATATATTACAAAATTTAATTTTATAAAATTATTTTATCTTATATGCTTAATAATGAAGTGGAAAAACGTGTCATAAAGCAAACAGGACGGTCAATTCAGGACGGAGGGAGTAGTTTATTCATTTCGCTATCAATTGTTTGTGTACTTTTGTTAAATATGTAAGTATATTTATATATATATATACATGAACTATAGATTGATCCTGGATACAAACATTATAATTACGGTTTGTGAAATAACATGTTTTGGGACCTAGTTTATTGCTTTCTAAGTCGTGGATGACGGGGTCGAGTTATCCTGTAGCGCGCTGCGTAGGACATTCTTCTGTATCTGTATCACGGGCATCCCCGTTCTGTTATCTGGAGTCGACGGACTCATTCTGTTATTTGGGGTCTTCAGACCCGTTCTGTTATCTGAGGTCTTCTGACCTATTCTGTATGCTTTGAACTAGGGTCCCTTAAAAACTTTGTTTTCGATAACGTTCTGATGTGTATAAGATTCTGATTTGCTTTTGATCAGTTTTGAACGTTGGCAGCTTCTGACATGAGACCCTGCTTTGTGCTTTGTCTCATTCTGTGAGTTGGTTTCAGCTTCGTTTTGTCTCCTCTGTTCCTGTAGCGCGCTGCGTAGGTGCAGACGTGTATATCTGAGTGGTTAAACTGGTGTAAAAATAAAAGAAAAGAAATTAAAAACTCAAAATAAACGTCGGGCTGCAAACAAATCCCGGTCGTGGTAGTATAGTGAAATGTAAGCGGCCGGATATCGAACCGTGGGACTAATGTGCATATTATAGTACCTAAGCGTGTCACAAAAAGGGGGGATTAATTGACTTGTATTATAAATAAAAAGGAAAGATAAAATAAACTAAGTTAATAGATAAATTAAACGGGACTCTGGTTCAGGTTAATATAATCTGCTCTTTCATGCTATGTCTACTGGTTTAATTATAATTGTTTGGCAAAATTCCTCTTATTATCTTAAGGTCCGATGAAAACTCATAAGAACTCGTTTACCTGAAAATGCAAGGTCCGATGAAAACTCAAGCAAAATGCGTGTAAACGGACGGTTTAAATATGAGAAATTATTTATGCATCTGAGTACTAACTTAAACGATGAAAATAAGTTTCCTCCAGATTTACGGCTTAATTAACCTATCTATTTGTCACCGATCAGATTAGAAATAGATTTAGTAAAGCAATTTAATAAACTCATGACATTTATTAAAAAGGTGAGAGATAACCTTTAAAACGCAACAAACTATATTTAAATAAACCAGTAAACATATTGCATAATTAATACAAACACATAATAACCATTCCCAGAGTATAAATATTCTAGCCTAACATATTAAATAGATAAACAGAGACAAGAGTAGTAGAAATCATCTGTAGTCACTCCTGCATTCGTTCTGCTATTTTGTATACGTAGGACTAGAGGTGGATATGGTGGAATGTAAAATAAATAAAATGGAGAAGATGGGAGAAGAGAAATGGGATGGACGTGTGTTGTGAGGTGGTGGATGTGTTTTCTGAAAACAGAAGGAACGTGTGTTTTTATAGGAGAAGGAGAGGAAGGAAGGAGAAGGAAGAGACAGGCTGGATCACGCATGCTAGTGGGTGAACAAGATAAGGGAGGTGCCAGTTGATGGAGTAGATGGATAAGTTGCAGAACGCGTGAATGAATTAAGGAATGGATTGGGTGGCTGAACGCGTGAATACTGTCGGCAGAATCAAGTTGCAGACAGTCGGTGAAGAAGATAAGCTCGCGTTAATTATCTGGACATTTACACGCGTCCGTGTAGGTGTCTGCGTAGCTGTCCGCGTTGAATGGGGCGGACAAGAGAGTTAGGCGCGCTCCATATCTTGTCCGCATGGCTATCCTCGCTTGTGACGTCGTGGTTCTATGCGGACACTCACGACGTCAATGGAGTCCCGCTCCATATCCTGTCTGCATGGCTGTCCTCGCTTGTGACGTCGTGGTTCTATGCGGACACTCACGACGTCACAAATGGAGTCCGCGCTCCATATCCTGTCTGCATGGCTGTCCTCGCTTGTGACGTCGTGGTTCTATGCGGACACTCACGACGTCACAAATGCGGACACAAACTTGACCGGCTCTAGATTCTTCGTTTGGACTCCGTTTTTCGAGCCGTTTGCGCCTATGCGTTCGTCTCTTCGTCTACTTTGCTCCCAGCTTGGTTTTCCTCATGTTTAAACAATAAATTTGTGAGATAACAATAAAACATAAACTAGAGGAAAACTAACCAAAGTGGAGAAATGAGCAAGAAAAGTGCTAATATTATATATGAAATACACCTATAAATCATGCTCATTTGGACACTTATCACACCCCCACACTTATCTTTTTGCTTGTCCTCAAGCAAAACCACGTACCCTAGTAAGTAGGGAATGCTCAATATTAACAAATATTATTATGAAGGGTAGGATAAAGAAGTGAACAGTTCATGATCTTTTTAACTTATTGAGGAGTGTGATCCATCAACTATTGGTGGCATAGGTGTGCTCAGGGTAAAAATAAAATATAGAGTTTCGGGGTATGATCCAGGGTACTTCAATGTTTCTTTTGTTTAGGTGACTCTAAGAACTTTTACCATGGCCAACTTCTCTCAAGAATGGGCATTGAGGAGAAAACAAAAGGAAGAATAGATTTATGCATTTGTTTCACTTTTGCATAAGGGATGAGAAAATGTAGGCATCATGCCTTTGTATTCAAGAACACTCAACTCTCTTTGTTGTTTACCAATGGTGTCTCGCAAGTCCCTTATTATTTTGTATTTTTCTTTCTTTTTTTTTAACACAGAGAAGCACCCCTTAGCAATCCCTAAGAGAGAAGACAGAAAGAAACCCTGAGCAATAAAATCCAACCATTTGCAGATTATTTGGTCACACCGCATATAAAATGCTCCTCAAAAGTAATCAAAATTTTAAAATTTTGTACCATTTATCCCACAATTCATAACAGTATTTATTCTTAAAGAGAACAACCCACATATAATGGGTCACGATATTGAATTGGACAAACGCAAGATAAGCAGAGAGATTAAGCATTTAAGCACAAAATGTCACCGAAAAGGGCACACTCCCCCACACTTAAATTGAACAATGTCCTCATTGTTCACCAGTAAAACAAGGGAAAGTTTCAGAAGACCTTTTCGGTAAGTAGATAAATAGAGATAACACAAAGGTCACAAATAAACATTTAAGCACATAAACGCTCCTCTGCAGTTTTTATTTAAATAAAAGCATAATTAAAGAAACTGGTACTCCCCTGATATTATTTTTGCTAGTTGTTTAAAGGAGTTCCCCCACACTTGAGCTTCAGCCTCAAGTAGCGTAGCTTGGTTGCAGTGTAGACATGAAGGTGCACCTGTATAAGACACTAGAAGCAACCATACTACAAACGGAGTTAAAAGTTAGCAAAAATAAAATTTAAAGAGAACCTGTAAATTAAAAGAGCATAAATAAAATAAAAGTTCATCCGGGTTGCCTCCCGGGAAGCTGCCCTTCTTTAACGTCTTTGGCTAGACGCCCGCTTCGTTATCCTGGATCAAAAATATAAGTAGACAACAGTTCTGCCAGGAAAACGGAGTTGACAATAATTAAAAGCAAACCACCTGGATCAAAACAAAACGTTACTTCGGCATATAAAATAGGAAAATGGATACTCCACGAAATCTGGTGTTTGAGGAGGTACTGCCGGGAACGTAGTTCTAACAGAAGACCCGGTGGTGATGATTCTTCTTCCTCAAATTGGAGGATGTAAACATCCTCCTTTTGTAGGTGAGGCTCATATAAAGAACGCTGATCGATATCATCTTCAGAGAAAGTTGATT
Organism: Limonium bicolor; assembly: GCA_023374045.1. Classification (NCBI taxonomy): domain Eukaryota; kingdom Viridiplantae; phylum Streptophyta; class Magnoliopsida; order Caryophyllales; family Plumbaginaceae; genus Limonium; species Limonium bicolor. The sequence continues at coordinate 206,537,659 of CM041778.1, forward strand.
CTTCGAAGGTGATAGTGGCGTTTTGTTTGGATATCTTGGCGGGAGGTGATGGCAATTCCTTCTCTTCATTTTCGAGGATGTAAATATCCTTATCTTCTGGATAGAGCATAGAGAAGGATGGAAACTGGCGGTATGTGACTATAGAGGGAAGAGAGTAACTTACATCCGTAGTGGGGTGCTGTTCTACCTCATGAACTGTTTTGCTCATTGGTTGCTGTTCTTGTTGAGCGAGTCTCTCCAGGTAGTCTGGTTGATCTTCTAACCAGAGTTGCTCTTGTAATATGAGACAATCCTCATAATCATGAGCTCCCCCACATACGGAGCAGTATAAATACTGTGAATAGCAAAACTCTTGTTCGAGCTCCTCCTCCATTTGTCACGTACAGATTTTTTTTTTGTTTTTTTTGTATATAAAACGAAACTACTGAAACAGATTAGAAAATAAAATGATCAGAAACAAACATAATAATAATATAAACAAAATATAAAAGATAATTAATATAAACAAAATAAAATAGACAAAATATTCTAATATAACAAGTGAATAATCCGGGGCTTAGGGACTAGAATAAATCTAGTCCCCGGCAACGGCGCCATTTTGCAGACGTGTATATCTGAGTGGTTAAACTGGTGTAAAAATAAAAGAAAAGAAATTAAAAACTCAAAATAAACGTCGGGCTGCAAACAAATCCCGGTCGTGGTAGTATAGTGAAATGTAAGCGACCGGATATCGAACCGTGGGACTAATGTGCATATTATAGTACCTAAGCGTGTCACAAAAAGGGGGGATTAATTGACTTGTATTATAAATAAAAAGGAAAGATAAAATAAACTAAGTTAATAGATAAATTAAACGGGACTCTGGTTCAGGTTAATATAATCTACTCTTTCATGCTATGTCTGGTTTAATTATAATTGTTTGGCAAAATTCCTCTTATTATCTTAAGGTCCGATGAAAACTCATAAGAACTCGTTTACCTGAAAATGCAAGGTCCGATGAAAACTCAAGCAAAATGCGTGTAAACGGACGGTTTAAATATGAGAAATTATTTATGCATCTGAGTACTAACTTAAACGATGAAAATAAGTTTCCTCCAGATTTACGGCTTAATTAACCTATCTATTTGTCACCGATCAGATTAGAAATAGATTTAGTAAAGCAATTTAATAAACTCATGACATTTATTAAAAAGGTGCGAGATAACCTTTAAAACGCAACAAACTATATTTAAATAAACCAGTAAACATATTGCATAATTAATACAAACACATAATAACCATTCCCAGAGTATAAATATTCTAGCCTAACATATTAAATAGATAAACATAGACAAGAGTAGTAGAAATCATCTGTAGTCACTCCTGCATTCGTTCTGCTATTTTGTATACGTAGGACTAGAGGTGGATATGGTGGAATGTAAAATAAATAAAATGGAGAAGATGGGAGAAGAGAAATAGGATGGACGTGTTGTGAGGTGGTGGATGTGTTTTCTGAAAACAGAAGGAACGTGTGTTTTATAGGAGAAGGAGTGGAAGGAAGGAGAAGGAAGAGACAGGCTGGATCACGCGTGCTAGTGGGTGAACAAGATAAGGGAGGTGCCAGTTGATGGAGTAGATGGATAAGTTGCAGAACGCGTGAATGAATTAAGGAATGGATTGGGTGGCTGAACGTGTGAATATGTCGGCAGAATCAAGTTGCAGACAGTCGGTGAAGAAGATAAGCTCGCGTTAATTATCTGGACATTTACACGCGTCCGCGTAGGTGTCCGCGTTGAATGGGGCGGACAAGAGAGTTAGGCACGCTCCATATCTTGTCCGCATGGCTATCCTCGCTTGTGACGTCGTGGTTCTATGCGGACACTCACGAGTCCGCGCTCCATATCCTGTCCGCATGGCTGTCCTCGCTTGTGACGTTGTGGTTCTATGCGGACACTCACGACGTCACAAATGGAGTTCCGCGGCTCCATATCCTGTCCGCATGGCTGTCCTCGCTTGTGACGTCGTGGTTCTATGCGGACACTCACGACGTCACAAATGCGGACACAAACTTGACCGGCTCTAGATTCTTTGTTTGGACTCCGTTTTTCGAGCCGTTTGCGCCTATGCGTTCGTCTCTTTGTCTACTTTGCTCCCTTGGTTTTCCTCATGTTTAAACAATAAATTTGTGAGATAACAATAAAACATTAACTAGAGGAAAACTAACCGAAGTGGAGAAATGAGCAAGAAAAGTGCTAATATATATGAAATACACCTATAAATCATGCTCATTTGGACACTTATCAGTAGGACGTCCTTCTGTATCTGTATCACGGGCATCCCCGTTCTGTTATCTGGAGTCGACGGACTCATTCTGTTATCTGGGGTCTTCAGACCCGTTCTGTTATCTGAGGTTTTCGGACCTATTCTGTATGCTTTGAACTAGGGTCCCTTAAAAACTTTGTTTTTGATAACATTCTGATGTGTATAAGATTCTGATTTGCTTTTGATCAGTTTTGAACGTTGGCAGCTTCTGACATGAGACCCTGCTTTGTGCTTTGTCTCATTCTGTGAGTTGGTTTCAGCTTCGTTTTGTCTCCTCTGTTTTGTCAGCCTTGATTTATGGTTTCCGTTTTGCGAAGATTAGATTTGTATTGCAAACGAGCTTTGTAAACAAACTAAGCTTATGTTTTATTTCCTTCTTCTGATAGTCTATATATGACTTACGATTTCTGAAAAGCTTTATGGTTTCTGTAAAAGACTTCCACTGTTAACTTATCTTTGTTACCTCTGTTTCACTCTGCTTTGCATTTGACTTCGTATCGTTTTGCGGTGATTTCGTTTGATTTTGATTCTGAAATTGATTTGCTAACTTATATCTATATAAGCTATGTTCTGTAAGAGCGTTTTAAGCATGCTTATGCTGATGAAGTTTATCACTTACTGAGCTATGGTTTGCTCACCCCCTATATTCCGTCTGCTTTGCAGGTTTTAGCTCCTAGTTGGAGATTCAGTTTTTTTTCGTTTGGTTTTGGCTTTGACTTTTCGGTTTTGGACTATGTAATGTCAGCTTTGAGCCTTATGTATTTAGCTTATGTTTGTAATTGGATTCCGCTTATGATATGTAAGAAGTTGTAACATTATTGTTAATATATGAGTTTCAGTTTTGTCTTGGGTTTCATTAGTGTGTAGCCTTGCGTGTCTTAGGTAGTAAGCGTGCGGCATGTGACGGGCTCAGAACCAGGGCGGTTTTGGGGTCGTTACAGTTTCAAAGGCCCAGTCATGACTGAAAAGAAGAGTAACCAAGGAGGGAACATTGTGGCCGGAAGCTATCTGCTGGAGGATCGAGATACAAGCCATACTTCAAAGCTCCCTCTGCCGCCACCTCCACACAAGGCTCACATTACCAAAATGCCAGGATCATTCACATCGATCCAGGGAAGTACGCAACCACGGTAAGAAAAGGTTTCCTCCCTCCACCAAGAAAGCCTCGGCCAGGAGAGGTCCCTGTCGTATTCTGTGAGTTCCATGGGATTAGAAGCCACAAGACGGTCAATTGTGCCACTATTACCAAGGAACTCAGGCTGATAGAGGAGCACAAAAATGAAAATAACAAACAGCCGACCGGTCAGCAGAAGCAGAACAACAATCAGTATTCTCGGGCCAGGCCAGAAGAAGAAGTCCACCCCGAGCTAGACCACAGTTAATCCTTTGGGATGACTACAGGTCTGTGAAAGGGGGATAAAAAATTGTAATCAAGGATCATGAGCTTTTATTGCAAAAAATAAAATTCTCTTTTTTTCCTTACAGAATATTCTTCGCTATTATCATCTTATCATCCAGGAAAAATTTCTAAACAAAATCTTGAATAATCTAACAAAAACTTCTCCTATGAAAATTTATAGGGAATCTTCTCAGAGGTAGGACCGTTAACCCCAAACGAAAGAAAGAGGCTCATTCACGAGGTCCACCAGAAACTTCCCGAAAGAAAGGTGGCCAAACAAGAAAAGCTTCCCCCAATTTACTTCACGGATAAAGACGAGGACGGAGTTCTGTATCCCCACAATGACCGCTTGTCTTTAGAGCGTAAATCAATGATAGGATGATGGAAGGTATCTTGGTTGACAGTGGGGCATGAGCAAATGCCATGTATGCGGAAGCAGTTAAAAAGCTCGAGATCCCTGAAAAAAAATAAAACCTTACTCGGCTATCCTAAGAGGTTTTATGGGAGGGATCTCTGCCAAATCATCAGGAAGTGTCGACTTCACCATCACTTTAGGACAAGGGGATGAGAGGATGACGGAGAAATTAACAGCCTTCATTATGCCCGGACTCTCTGGGTATAATATGTATCTAGGCCGGCCAGGGATCAATGCTTTCCGGACCATATGCAGCACTCATCACTTGAAAATGAAATATTTGACCTGATCAGGAAAATTGGTAACAATCAGAGGATGCCAGAAGATGGCCCAAGTATGCAAAGTTCGCATCATGAAGAGCCTGTGAGAGGACGGGGTAGTAAAAACGGTTTGCTCTGATCAGGAGTAAAAAGGGAAGCTTTCTTCTCCTTAAACTGCTCGACCGGGTGGTAGGACGGAGGACTTTGGTGCCCCTAGTGACCTACCAAGCGAGGTACATTTGAAATATGACCCTTCTAAATTCTTTAAAATTGGGAATGCATTTAGCAGTGGAGAACAGACTCTTCTTATGAGATATTGGAAAAAAGAAGGTCAACGTTCACCTGAAGTGCAGAAGAAATACGTGGGATAGACCCAAGCGTTATACAGCATAATCTTCAAATAGACCCCAAGCACCCGACCATTAGACAACGAAAGAGGTGATATGAGAAGAAAGGGATTCAGCCGCCCGGGTGGAGGTCCAGAAGTTGCTAAAAATCGGATTCATTCAAGAAGTCACGTATCCCAAGTGGCTAGCCGATGTCGTTATGGTGAAAAAATCGAATAGAAAATGGAGAATGTATGTAGACTTCACAGATTTAAATAAAGCATGCCCGAAGGATTTCTACCCACTTCCATCCATAAACCGATTAGTAATTTCAATTGCTCAAAGCTCCGTGCCAAGTTTTTTAGATGCATTTTCAGGGTATAACCAGATAAGGATGAATGAAAAGGACACATAAAAATACTTCCTTTATTACTTCTTTAGGAACATTTTGCTACAAAGTGATGCCCTTTGGCCTAAAGAACGCAGGAGCAACTTTCCAAAGGATGATTGATAGAGTCTTCAAAGAACAACTCTCTCGCAACATAGAATCCTATGTTGACGACATTGTCGTGAGGAGTAGCTCAACAAAGCAACACATGAAAGACTTAGAAGAAACATTCAACACTCTAGACAAATATCGAATCAAGTTGAATCCCGAGAAGTGTGTATTTGGGGTGACTAAAGGAAGGTTCCTTGGCTTCATCATGGGGCAGCGCGGAATTGAAGTAGACCCAGAAAGAGACAGGCTGTACTCAGCCTTTCTCCCCCAAAGAATATCAAAGATTTACAAGCCTTAAACGGGAGGCTCACGGCTCTAAGCTGATTTTTCTCAAAGCTACAAGAAAAATCAATACCATTCTTCAATATCTTGCGAAAAACAACAAATTCCAATGGGGAAAAGAGTGTGTAGACGCCTTCAAAAAATTAAGGAAATGCTTATGGAGCTGCCCAAACCTAGGCGTTCCCGCGCCCGGTCAAGACCTCTACCTCTCTGCTTCCGACTGGGCAGTAGCAGCAGTTTTAATAATGGAAGAAGAAAGGAAAGAGATCCTAGTTTACTACGCCAGAAAGATTATGACGACAACAGAGGGGCACTACACTAATATTGAGAAAATTCTTTTCGCTTTAGTAATCACGTCACGAAAGTTGCGCACTTACTTCCAGTCACACAAGATCTTCGTCAGAACCAATTGGCCATTAAAGCAAATAGCCAACAACCCCAATGCCTCCAGGCGTATGGTGAGTTGGATGGTCGAGCTGATACATTATGAAATCCATTTTCTGCCTCGAACAAGAATTAAGGCCCAGACCCTCGCAGACTTCATAACTGAAACAAGTTTCGCCGGGAAGAGAAGCAATCTTTATCACCTTTTATGGTATTGGTTGATGGTGTCTGGTGTAAGACAGGGGCAGGCACTAGCATTGTGGTTCAAACCCCAGACGGGCGAGACCCCAACTATACTTTCAGGTTGGAATTTGAAGTAACTAACAACGAGGCAGAATACGAGGCCCTTATTCAAGGACTGGAGGTGGCCACTGCCCTAGGGGCGACAGACTTAGAAATATACTCGGACTCCATGCTAGTGGCAAGGTAAAATGACAACATCTATGAGGTGAAAAGCTTTGGAAATACTTGCTGAAAGTCCAAGAGCTGAAAGCAAACTTCTTAAGATGTGAGTTGAAACATCTTCCTCGAACTAAGAACATTGAGACGGATACTTTGGCAAAATTGGCAAGCATGGCCGAAAGGGTTCTAGACAAAGTATGGTTTGAATTCAAGACCAACTCAAGCCTTGATGAAGGTCAAGTGCTACCTGTCGAACCGGTCACACCAGGTGTAACACCCCATCTCCAAATACAATGGTCGTCGCCCTAAGTCCATCTCGTACATTAACAATGCAGCAGAAAAGTTCTACTAAATTGGTGTTACCGCCGTTAGTCACCCACGTGACTAACTAGGCCTATTCTCTTACAAGTCACGGTCTGACTAACCGGATAATTACTCGAGCATCTATACAATACAAATCATAAACCACAACTTATACCGAGTATCTCATATCCTAATACATCATATTAACATCTCATCAATTACTAAACGAGTGTACATGCACAACTCGTGTAACAAATGTAAAAGCGACCCGAAGTACTCTACCCGCTCCCACTCTCAGGTTGAGTCCTCGTCTGGCACCTACCTGCAAAGTTTAAATCACAGGCCCCAAGGGGCTCAGCATATTGCTGGTACAGAAAACGTGTAGCCCACAAGCTAGCAGGGTTACACACGACTACTTTGTCGTATACATGCAATTGTTTATTCATACAATTAATAATAAGAAGTACGATAACAAACAACACATTTATGTGAAACATTCACAACTCAAATAAATCGAACGTCGTAATGGACGTCCATTATTAAGTAAGTTAGATTGCTAACTCCTGAGGCCTGAGAATTGTTTAGTTCTCGTGTTTGACCATACCTTATAAGTGTCAACCGTTCTCTTAATAGAAATGGTTGTTCTCTAACTGAGTTATTTATTTTTGTCGGGTCAACGTAACCCTAGCCAATGAGTTATTAGCTCCATTGGGTTAATAAACATTAATTCTTAAGTTATGAGGGGTGTAGGCTTGACCCTCCCGCGCCTCCTGAATTTGCCTCCCATCTCGAACTGTTCACTCGAGATGGTCGGGTCAGTTTGTCGACCCTAGGCGACAAGTCGTAGACGAGCCATATGCGGAAGACGGATTTGATACAGATGCCGACCTCCTAACCTAAACATGCATGACCGGAGTCAGTCCCGGATTCCTCTCAAGTTCCAGTTAGTTGAAGTCTCATTGACAATTTGTTAATTAAACCTCTCTCAGTATTAACCAACTAACAATAGGGGGTACTTATAACCTTATACAATTGTTTATCAAACATAGTTAAAGAACTAGCTCTAAATCGAGTCATGTTAGTGTGCAATGGACACACAATAACAATACAGTAAATCGGTTTCATGCTTAATCTTGTTTGGTCGTATCACAATAACACATAGCACACAAACCGAGGTAGACCCCGTTAGCAAACAAGCTACAAGAATCCCATACCGTACACCAGAGATTGGCTAGCTCTTAACACCACATTCGCCTAATCCGCCAAATGCCTCCGACTATCTAGATCTGTAACCAGAACTAGTATTAGTATCCTGTGTCTTAGAACTAATTTGGTTCTCTTTTCAACTTAAACCTCTTCCTAGGTTAACCCAAGTATAATAGTATACCGTTAAACGGGTTCGTTCATTTAGGAGCGTTTTCGAGCTCAATTCTAATTCATTATCATACTAACGTCGTTAGCAGTTATTTAGTTGCACAGTTAGCAACTTTAGACTTATACGGACCTTGTATTAGGTTTTCGTATTTTTCACTATTCATTTATACGGTCTCGTATTCTACTATTCATTTGTATGGCCTCGTATTTTACTATTCACCGTATTTCACTATTCACGTATACGTCTCGTATTTTACTGTTCACGTATACATCTTTACTATTCATGTATAAGTATTTACTATTCGTGTATACGTATTTACTATTCATGTATACATATTTACTATTCCTGTATACGGGTACTATTCACGTATACGGGTATTTTCCATGTATACCAAAATTTATGTATATGTCCGTATGATACTCCGTATCAATACGTATTTATTTTTTTTCCAATATAACTTGTATTTTCTTTAAAATACATTAAGTATTGATTTCTCCTATACTTATTAAATTAAGGGTATACCCCTCGCATACCTTAAGTTATATACGAGTCTCGTTTAACCCCGTCTTAACTCTGTTTCTTTTACAACTTGTTTCTAAATTCTTTATTTAATTTCCTTAACCTTCTAAACACATTAAAATGTGCTATTTACATTCCTTACCCATAGTTTTCTCTTGATTTCTATTTTATTCATAATAAGTTCTAAACTTGTTATTTTTATTTCTAATTTCTTCCAAAGTCTTTCTTAATTAATTTCTTTTATACTTTTGGTCGATTACCAAAACATACCCAAGTTTGACCAGTCTTTTATGGTCAAACCCCCTAACTTTCCATTATTTACAATATTACCCCTAAAGTTAATTTAACTTAACTTTTTATTCCTTTATCCTTTTAATATCTAATCTTTTGCTAAAAATTTTATTCTAGCTCCTCTAAACATTTCACAAACTATCATTGACCAAGTTTGACCACGTTTGACCAGGGAAATTACCATTTTACCCTTGTGGTCCTTTCTTTTATCCTAACTTATCTATTAACCAATTTAACTCCAATTAATTTCTAATTTTCGTAACTAATTTTCCTACAGATTTTTGAACATCAAAAATCATTTTTAACATCTCTAAATCACCAGATTTAATTATCTAATGTTATAGTATATAAATACCATCTTTTATTAACCTTAAATATACCAAAAACCTTATAAATTCCTTATAACACTTATAAACTCTTTGTAAATTGTAAACTTAATTCTACAATTATTTTCTCATCATCTAAACTCTCAAAAATTCCATATTGACCCCATTAATTTTCGGTATTCACATTTAGGTACCAAAACTTCCTAAATTTTACATATTACTCTTAATTACTCTAATTCCTTTAATTTAACTAAGTTAGATAATTTTTCTAACTCATTAATAAGCCCTTAATTTTCGGCCATATTGAAATTCATAGTATATGAATTTTTCTTGTATATTATGATAGTTTATATTGAAGCTTATATCATAAGGAGTATAAATCTAATTTTAGATTTACAAAATATTAACATTTAATGTGTCAAAAATTAAATCTAACACACTTATAATTTCGGAAATAATAAACAAGATGAACAATATGTTAGATCATATATAGATCAACAATTAGAACCTTGAAATAGGTAGTTGTAGGATTTACCTTGTATATTAACCTTTAGCTTAATATTTAAGCTTGATTTCCTTAGAAATTTTGACAGCAATTTGCTAGAGAAATTGGCTCAAAAATCATAGAATAAGATTAATAATAAGAAGGGTTAGTAACCCTAGGCACTCGGCCTTGATGAAAATCAAAGAAGGAAGAGTTTCCAAGAAGGCAATGTTTTACCTCAAGAATTAAAAGCACTTCTTCGTGGTTTTTCCTGAGAATCTGGGGGACTCATGAGCTATGGTTGTAAAGCTCTTCGAAATAGGATTCCAACGAGCTATCAAGCTTGTTATTTGGACTTAAGATGAGAAAGTTATGATCTGTGCAAGACAAGGTGTTCTTTAAGGTACTAATCTAAGAACATTGAAGTTTTTGTGATGTTTCTTCAAAGAGAGGAGGAGCTACGAGTTTGGGAGCTCTCATAATGACAGGTAAGTGTCTGATTAATGAATTATTAAGGGGACAAGGTGATAAGGCAATCAAGGAAAGTCATGGTAGGTGTAAAGTAAGAAAAATTGAATTTTAACACCTTTAATGACTCATCATGAAGTAGGCAGCCTTAGTCACGATTTTGTCTGATTTTTTTGTTTCTTCCTTATATTTATGTAATATTTGATGCCTTAAACTCGTTCATAAGGACTTATACCATGTGTTAGGTATGTTACATAGCCAAAAATGCCTTAAAACACCATTTTATGTGCTTCCGGGTTCACATTGATTATGTAATTGTTTTGGATAGTTTAAATGTGTCCTTAATATATTTACAACCTTTAGAAACTTTGTTCATGAAATAGCATGTTGCTCATTCCAATTTAAACCAAGTCGTTTAGTGGTTTCTCCTTGACTTTCGTCAGTTTAGTACTTGTTTATTGTGGGCTTTGTATACTTAATTTGTGTGTATACGCAATGGCTCCTATGACCATTTAATGTTTTCCCTTATTTCTTTATGGTATTTAGGCTCATTAGCCTTTTCGTTCCATGTATACATGCTTAAAGCACATTTTTTCTTTAAAGCACATTTTTGTGCTCTAAGGTGTGTTTTCGGTTTAAACGCTAATTCCGCTTAATGCGTATTACTACTCTTAGAGGTATTTCCCATTTGAAATCTCTTGGGAACTCATTGGTAGTTCCCTAATTTATTTGTGCTCTTTAAAACACCTTTTGCTCTAATTGTTCTTAAAGCATGTTTTGGTGTAAGTTGTTGTTTAACACTTCTTCTAATGTTTCTAAGGCACGTTCGAGCCTTAGTATATCCTAATTAGATAGTTCATTAATATATTAAGGTTTGGGGTATTTCAATCTACCCCCCTTAAAAGAACTTTGTCCCCAAAGTTCCTATGTATTTATATCTCTTAGAACACACAGGTAACTTCACACTAAAAGATCATATAGATCACTCAATATCTGTACAGGCATTCTGACTCATAAGGTCTGCCATATGTATATATATATTTACCACACTTGTCACACAACATGTCTTTTTGCATGTTTTTAAAAATACTCTTTGTATATTCTTTGATGTGCACTCCTCAAGTAACTAGTCCGGAGACAAAGGTTTTCATGTCCTCGAGTTCATGAGCGAGTAATACAGAAAATACATGTCAACTCCAATTCCACTTTATGCTACTGCATCTACTCTTAACGTGGTTAATTGTGACCACTTGTAGGGAGTTTTAGGAATCATCCGACCCTGATGTGATCAGCATCAGTGTTGAACTATCCTTTCACCCCAATTTGTGTTCTGTTTTCCTTGATCTGGCCAAGATCAAGTTCTACCTCCCGCGTCAACATCAAACAATCAAATAATTATTCATGTAGCATTTTATATCTTTTAGTCCTTCTAGTCATAATCATAAATCAATACATCTCCAAATTATGGAACCCAGTCCATCAGTCATTCTTAATCCACCTCTCAGCAAATTCTTAGAGAATTTAATTCCTACCATGTTCTACATCGGTCTTATACCGACTCAAACCTCATAACATTACCATATTTGGTCTCATATCAATACATATCGTAGGGATTTTAATTCCCCTAGAGTTTCTACTCCTCTTTTTCTGAATTCTCGCACCAAAGTTAACGAGGTCGTCCTCTAATACATCTCATATTCGCATTTAATTGTGCGTAATAACCACAAGCACATAAGAATGAATACATATGTTTATATAACATACGTATCAAACATCACAGCTAATTGTATTGTGCTATGCACACTGTAGGTTACGTACTCAATACGTGAAATATAGGCTAAGCGATTGTACACTCTATCCCCCTTAAAATGGATTACGCCCACGTAATCAACATTATATCATCCTTGAACATAGGTTCAAGATGCTTATGTGTCATGGAGCATTCTAGGTTCCATGTAGTCTATCTCACATTATGATTGGGTCAGAGGATCTTCACCATGGTAATGGCTTAGTCTCTGTATCAAGGATTCTTATTGGTGTTTATACCAATCTTACAACTGGTTCAAGTGTAGTCTCTAAGGCTCCAAAGTATTTGGTAGATAAGTCGTATATTTTATTCGACTGGAAGATGTGAGACACATCCTTCCTTCTTCTCTTTTGTTAGGTATATCAAACCTTTAAGATATGGTCCACTAACTTCTGCTGCGCGACTCTGATAATCTTGGGGCTTAGTTTGCCCTTCCTATCTTCTTTAATATGTTTTCAGCTCCTTTGTATCCTTATAACTTATGAATAAAGTTCTCTTAATGGACGTGTGGTATCTTTATCTATACACGGTCTTTATGAGTTATAGCTTGTCTATCTAGTTCTTTGGAGATTTGATGTTCATGTTGTTATTACGTCTTTCAGCGTCTGAATTGTTTCCTACTACCTGATCCTCAGTCTGAGATTTCTGTATTATCTGGAGCTGTTGTTCAGTGCTTATTGCTCTTCACAGTTTCCTCATAAATCTTGAGACACATAAACTGTTCATACTTAACAGTCAGTGCTTCTCGTACTTCATAAATCTTAATTGTTTCCTCCTGTAATGAGTTCTCTGACTCTTTTAATCTCATTGGTTTAACTGAGTTCTTCCTCCTCAATTGTTCACGATAACTTGTTGTTCTGGTGTAAGTTTGCATCTCTGACTGCCGTACGGAGTCGACTACTTCTCGTGTTCCTTACACTACTCGTTTACATATATGGGGTACCTTAATGATACATTGCTACTTACCCGACTAACTTATAAGTAAGTCCATCGGGCCCACAAGCTCCTTTGGAGTGCGGTCGTCCCACATCTCGTTTAAGTATACTCGTAGTGCTCGTCACACGCTTGGTTATAGCTAATTTGTGAAGTATTCCATTGTCGATCTCTTTCATCATTCCATGGTAACACACTTGTCGTTCTTCTTGAACTTAATCAAGGAATATCCATCTACTGGGTTCATAATTGCATTATCCCTTCTGTATTTAGTACGGACTCGATCCCTGTAACACCCCTACTACGCACATCACATTACTTGGAATCGCAGCGGAAAATAAACGACTAAACAGTAACTAAACGATTGGTGCTACAACGCCGTCACCACCCACTGGTTAACAATGCTGAATAAATACAAGTGTACTGGTCGATGATCAGACTCTCGAGCAGAACTAACAACCATATATACATCAACAAAATACCGAGTGTTACATAAACCTTCACTGTATACCGTCACTGTAAACCATCATAATCAAGTATTTATACACCACGGGAGCACAGGCGCATCCCGGGCAAACATCCAAAAGTACTCCAAAAGTAAACTACACCCTAGGATCTAGAGCCACTCCGCTTCTTCGATCCTCATCCTGCAGTAAAAGAAATATGGATCCCCCGAGGGGGTCAGCAACCCTTGGCTGGCATGGTTACGCGCAGCCCATCGACTACCGGAATGCGCGCAACTACTTTCATGATGACATGGTATTTATTTTAAAACACACAACTCATACATATATAACATAACATGGGTATTGTACACATCATAACACACATCACATACATACAATTCCTTTTAGGAAGAGAACCAACACAGTTAGTCCCCACTGAGAGCCTAGAAAATGTTGCCATGCTCATACTTAGCTCGTTACATAACTCGTTACCGTCCGGTTAGATTGAACGGTTAACTTAACACAAGGTGCCTCGGATATAGTGATCCAAGCACACCGAAATAACACATAGTATGCCCCTGTGGCCCGACGTGAGTCAGTAAAATAGCCTTGGTTAAGCTAAAGGGAAGGTTAGAAACCAAATTGGAAACTTAACCATAACATACAGAGAGAATCGAACCGGTTATGACATCGACTCCCATACTCACACGCGTGGCCGGAACAGACCGGACTCCTCACTTCCCCCGTTAGCCCTTGTTAGTAGTTCGTCATTGAACACAACAAACAATTCACAATAATAGGTCAAGTCTTGTTAGACACACCCAAGGGAAAAGAGAGTCATACTTAACAACATAATAATATTTAACAACGGTAAACTCTTTACATGGTTTAATCTTACAAAGTCATAAACACACAGAAAAACAAGCAACACACAAGCCGGTGTAAACCGGTAGGCAACAGACTGCAAGAAAACCATACCTTGGTCCTTGCCTCGACTGATTTCCACCTTGCGAGAATCCTAAACACATTAGTAACGTCGGTTAATTATTTATTTAACTTCAAACTTACTATGTATTTAAATGATTGTATGACATGTTTTAGTGTCTAATCTACCCTAGGTTATCTTCATTATACACCCTAGGGTTAACTATATAAGTCACATTCTTTTCTGTTTTTTTTTTTTTACAAATTAGGTCCGACCGACCTTGCCGACCGGACTTGTCCAAGTCCGGTCGATTCCAGAACATATTTCCACAAAATTTTCTACTCCGACCGACCTTGTAAGTCCGGTCGCATGTCCGGTCTATTCCCGAGAGTTTCTCCCCTTTGTAAATTTAGCCCGACCGGACTTGCCAAGTCCGGTCCTATGTCCGGTCGACTCCAGAAACTCAGTCCGTACACAAATTACAAGCCCGACCGACCTTGCAAGTCCGGTCCCCAAGGTCGGTCCATTCCAGAAGCCAATTCTCGCAGGGTAAACTGGGCCCGACCGAACTTGCAAGTCCGGTCTGCCCCAAATCCTTGTTTTCCTTTTTACATTCAACTCCAAACTTCACCCCATATAACCTAGTACTCCCTACCCCTCCTTTGGGCACCTTAAACACCCTTAAGGCATCCTTAAACACTCATAAAACTCATTATCTAATTCCTTAAGCCTTTACCCATTTCTTCACAAAATTCCTAACACTTACAATGTTTTCTCCTAGTTTTTCAAGTGGTGTTTCATACCTAAGATAACTACTATCCCAAAATGCTTTCTCCTTATTTTAACATCATCTCCCAAGCATCATCTCTCACAACTAACTCCTTATATCATCTTGACAATTCTTTTCCAAGTTCACACTTTCTCCTTATTACCAAAGTTTGCCTAAGTATTTACCTAAGTCCCAAAGTGGCTTTGGTACTTGCTAAACCCTCAAGATCATGCCTAAGTCCTTTTTACACTCTAGAACACTTCCTAGTTCATCAAAATTCCTTTATAACATCTTGAATCCCTCATGCATTTTCTAAATTTCGACATAGGTTCTCCTAGCATTTTGTTACACCTTAGCACAATATTATCATCATTAAACATCCTAGAACACTAAGAACACCAAGAACACTTTCTTACACAACTTCACCAAATTCACACTACATCACAATATAGTGCATAATTTAAATTGCATGGCACTTAGGCCCTTAAAATGCATGGCTCTTAGGCCCTTAAAGTGGTTAAATCATAAACACTGAATTTCCACAATATATATGCCTTTAACCTGCGATTACATACAACAAGACATATGTTATTTTACTAGTCTCCTTGAGAACATTTACTAGGTCATTCACCATTTGCTCTTTAGGTAGTTTTAACAAGCATTTATAAGCTCATTTCTCCTAAGGCATTAAACAACATTAGGTTAGTAGATTTACCTCTTTTCCAAAACACTTCCTTCTTGTTTCCTTACAAAACCGTATGGTATTTGATTCCTTGTCAAGTTCTAAACAATATACAAACATTATAATGAGTATTCAAGCTATAAGCTTCATCTCATTGTAAACCCTAATTTTACATTGTTTCAAAAACATTAATGTAGTTGTTTTACCTTGATCTTTGAAGAGAGTTTGAATATATAACAAGAGAGGACTCCACCTAGTCCATGAAGAGTTGAAATGAAGCTAGAACAAAGTCACACAAAGAGCTATATCAATGTGTATTTTCGGTCAAGGTAAGAACATGGAGGAAACATGATTTTTCTTTGAGATTCCTTACCTAGAAGCAAAGGAGAGTAATAATATGTCAAAATACAAGCTCAAGCTCCTTCAATGGTGGAACACCTTGGCACCAAAATGGGGCTCTTGGAGTTTTGAGAAGATAGGAATGAAGAGCTTGATGAGAGGAAGAGATTGGTGGTGTTTGTTTTTGATTTGGTTAAGTAAGCTAGGAGATACAAGTGGTCAAAGATGGAGTTTCTATGGTGGTAGTAGTATTACCGAGAGAGAGCAGCAAGAGAGGTAGAAGATGGTGTTTGGAACCGTGGGAATGAAGGAAAGAAATGAGAATGAGATAGAATTTGCTTTTAAGGAGATATTTGTAGTATAAAGTAAAAAGTAGTTTTAATTAGTTTTCTTTACTTACTTATAATATCAACTAGAGAGTGGTGAGTCACCACACTTAAAAACCGGCCCCCTTTATTAGTATGAGGGTACTTTAGTCTTTGTTTGTCAATTTAATTACTTAATACAACATATGTTATAAACTAGCTTATAAAAAGCACTATTCACCTAAACAAGGCACTTAGAAGTGAAATTTTTGATTTCCCATTAATATAGCCACCCAAATGTGATACTATATAGTACACAATAATATATTAAGAGTAATGATGGACATTTAGCCATTCAAAACTCATTTACAAGACAATTTTTCAAAAATGTGCTTTAAGACTTCTTAAAGCACATTTTGTGTTTTAACTTGTTTTCGAGCTTGGTTTTCTTTGGTAATTGATTTAATAAGTTCATTAGTACATAAATGAGGTCTTGGTAAGCTCATTAGGTCTTAACCAAGTTTATCCCAAGCTTAGAGCACATTTTGGCTCTTATTGACTTTAAAGCACATTTTGTGTTTCCTTTAGTTTAAATTTGTTTACTAAGGTTTCTAAGACTCTTTTTAGTCTTATTACACCCTATTTAGGTGTTTAAACAACATAACTAGGTTTGGGGTATTTCAATCTACCCCCCTTAAAAGAACTTTGTCCCCAAAGTTCATACTTCCACATAACTAAACATTAGAACATGAGAACACATATCAACAACACTTCTATATCACATTAACAACATCTTTACATCATATCGGACACATGGTCCAAACAACAAAACATCACAACATCATTCAGACTCAGCGGTCTGTAACATTAACAACATGACAACACAACACAGACAATGTATTCAAATACATGTCATACACATAACCGAAACGGCTCTACCCCCCTTAAATAGGGGTACGCCCCGTACCCTATACATACAAACACTAAGAAGTAAACAACGACGGGTACTTCGCCTTCATCTTATCTTCCAGCTCCCAAGTGGCCTCCTCAACGTCCTGGTTAGACCAGAGAACCTTCACCAGTCTCACAGACTTATGGCGAGTGTCTCGAGTCTTAGTGTCCAGAATCCGTACGGAGTCTCCACTGATCGCATGGTCGCTAAAGTTAGCCTTTCAGGCTGAAGCACATGAGACGGATGAGACATATACTTCTTCAACTGGGACACATGAAATACATCATGTACCTTGCCCAGTCGGCGGGTAAGTCAAGTCTATAAGCTACCGGGCCGATCCGCTCCGTCACAATAAGGCCCCACATATTTCGGGCTCAACTTGCCTTTCTGGCCAAAACGAAATACTCCCTTCATGGGGGATACTCTCAAAAATACCTGATCGCCCACGGCGAACTCCAGGTCACGTCGGCGCACATCTGCGTACGACTTCTGTCTATCCTGAGCTGCTTTCATATTAGCCGGATCTGGCGAACTTCTGCCTGAACTTGCTCAAGATACTCTGGTCCTATAATGACCGTCTCACTCGACTTATCCCAGCATAATGGCATGCGGCATGGTCTACCGTACAATGCCTGGAAGGGAGACATCTTGATCGATGCATGATAACTGTTGTTGTAACTAAACTCGATCAGATGTAACTTATCAATCCAGCTGGTCTGAAAGTCAAGTGCACATGCACGTAGCATATCCTCAAGTGTCTGAATGGTGCGCTCGCTCTGACCATCGGTCTGTGGGTGAAACGCTGTACTCAATTTCAGTTCAGTACCCAACGCTTCTCGCGTAGACTTCCAATATCTGGATAGGAATCTGGTATCTCTGTCAGATACAATCGTCTTTGGTACACCATGATGTCTTACAATTTCTTTGTCGAAGAGCTCTGCAAGCTTAGCCACTTTCCAGGTGTCCTTCATCGGTATGAATCGAGCCACCTTGTTCAGTCGGTCTACCACAACCCAAATCATATTCAGACCTCCCCTTGTAGGCGGAAGCCCTACCACGAAGTCCATAGATATATCATGGAACTTCCACTCCGGCACTGGCATTGGCTGCACCATACCACCACCAGGCCGTCGGTGCTCAACTTGACCTTCTGACAAGTGAGACACCTCAACACATAGTCATTCACATCCTTTTTCATTCCAGCCCACCAGAAATATCTTTTCATACCTTTATACATCTTTGAAGCTCCAGGGTGAATCGAAGTAGTAGAACAATGGGATTCACTCAATATGCGCTCCTTCAACTCAGCGCTACTCCTGGGTATACACAACCGGCCATTAAGCCTAATCAGGTCATCATCGTGGAGTCTGAAGTCGTACTTCTGACCCTCGAATGTGCCATCAATAAGCTTCTGCCTAATCTCCACCATATACTGATCCGTCATCTGAGCACTCCGCACCTCTTCAACCAAGCCAGTATGAGAGACTAGCGAATGGAGAGAGTGTGCTCGGCGACTCAATGCGTCAGCTACCACATTTGCCTTACCCTCCTTGTACTGTAAATTGATGTCATAATCATTCAGAAATTCAACCCACCTTCTTTGCCTCATGTTCAACTCCTTCTGAGTGAACAAGTACTTTAAACTCTTGTGGTCAGAATAAATCGTCACACTTACCCCATACAAGTGATGTCGCCATATCTTCAGTGCGAAGACAATGGCCCCCAATTCTAAGTCGTGGGTAGGGTAGTTCTCCTCATGTTTCTTCAGCTGTCGGGAGGCGTAAGCTACGACCTTCCCGTGTTGCATCAACATAAAACACCCCCCCCTGCCTGATGCGTCGCAATAGACCTCAAAACCATCTGGACCGTCTGGTAATGTCAGAACCAGTGCAGATGTCAGAGCATCCTTGAGACTCACGAAAGAACTCTCACAGTCGACTGTCCACTCGAATGGTGCATCCTTCTTCATCAAGGAAGTCATCGGCTTCGAGACACTGGAGAAGTTCTTCACAAACCTCCTATAATAACCTGCCAGACCGAGGAAGCTCCTGATGTCGGTAACTGTCTTCGGCCTAGGCCAGGTGCGCACTGCATCAATCTTTGCCGGATCAACAGTGATCCCGGCCTCAGAAATCACATGTCCAAGGAATGATACTTGGTTCAACCAAAATTCACACTTAGAAAATTTAGCATACAGCTGATTCTTTCTCAATGTTTGCAATACATCTCTCAGGTGGCTTTCATGCTCACCTCTCGATTTCGAATACACAAGTATGTCATCGATGAAGACTACCACTGATTTGTCCAACTGATCTTGGAACAAACGGTTCATTAAGTCCATGAACTTTGCTGGTGCATTTGACAAGCCAAACGGCATAACTGTGAACTCATAATGCCCATACCTAGTTCTGAAAGCTGTCTTTTCGATATCACTGTCACGGATGGCAATTTGGTGGTATCCGGAACGTAGGTCTATCTTGGAGAATACTGATGCTCCCCTCAGCTGATCAAATAGATCGTCGATGCGTGGTAAGGGGTAACGGTTCTTCACCGTAACAGCATTCAGCTCCCGATAATCAATACACAGGCGGAGGCTACCGTCCTTCTTCTTCACGAAGAGGACCGGCGCTCCCCATGGTGAAACACTAGGGCGGATAAAGCCCTTGTCGAGTAGGTCTCTCAGCTGTTCCTTGAGCTCTGTCATCTCTGCTGGAGCCATACGATAAGGCGCTTTCGCAATGGGTCCGGTGCCCGGAACTAGATCAATCTCAAATTCAACCTCTCGTGCTGGCGGCATGCCCGGCAGTTCCTTAGGAAATACATCAGGAAACTCCGACACTACCGGCACATCTGGGCTAAACTCAGGGTCTCTCTCTATGTCCTGGACATATCAGAGGTATACATCACTCCCTCGTCGTAACTCGTGATACATAGCCATGGCAGTGATGATCTGAGTCGAAGGCTCCCTGGGCCTCTGGCGGTAAGATATGGTAACCCCAGATGGACTCCGAAGAAGCAGTCGATGCTCGGCACACAGGATTCTGCCCTTGTACCGCTCCAACCAGTTCATCCCGACAATCACATCAAAGCCTAGTCCGTCGAACTCTATCAAGTCGATCGGAAACTCTTCACCCCTAATTCGAACAATAGCATCTCGGTAGTAGCGGGTACATCTGATCCGCTCTTTCGACGGGAGAGTGACCACAAAGTCTGGCATCTCTTCACCGTCTAACCCCAGCCTCTTCGCAAATGATAGCGAAATGAATGTGTGAGAGGCTCCAGAGTCGAACAAGATCGATGCATCCACGCCATTCACTGGAAAGGTACCGGTGAGGATTGTGCCGCTCTTGCCGGCTTCTGCCTTATTGCAGACACTCAGTATACCTCCCGTTCCGAGTGCACAGCCTAATTCATTGGCAAACTAATAAGTATCGGGTAACAACACGGTTTATATGCTTCAAACAACTCCACTTTATTCATTAACCCACTCTTTTTACAGCATTCATTGGCTTATACTGTCGCCATGATTTACACTTACAACATCCTTAATACATACTGGTTTATCACATCACATAATTATACAAGGCTTAAAACTGTCTGAAGGTCAAATTCAAACGTCCGGGTTTCATGTGTGTGGCATTGATCACTGCCGACGGTGCGGTATTCAGTTTGATCTTTCTGATGCCATGGTATAGCATTCTTGATTGTCCACCCATGATTAATACATCTCCAGATTTCAACGATAGCTTCTTTGCGAGGTCAGCACGCTTCTGCTCGCCATATACAAACACTGCGGTATCACCAATGGACCAAGACACCACGGGTACTCCCTTACTTAGAGACTCGGGTGACTCGTCCTTGTCTTGGTGTATACCTAACCGTCCACCATTCTGGTAGAAGTTCACAACGCATAGATCTGCTTTCACACTTGGAATTGAATCCGTTTCAACTTGTTGAGCAATTCCCACGGCGTGGTTAACGACCGCATGGAACTCCTCTGGTATACTTGGTACTGTTGCTCTATCTTCAGCTCGCACTTCTTGATATGACTTGGTGTAAGGGTTCCAGTCCTTACCCATGCACATCATCTTCAACTGCATCCTTGCTCCGTTCGGGTATTCGGGTGTGTAAAACCCTCCTGGTTTTGCTCCAAGTTCGTCGCATCGTCTGATGATATGGATTTGTGCTTCCGGTGTCAGGTATCCATTTAAGAGTATCATACCTGGCTGGATAACCTGACATTGGTCCAATGGAAAGTCGGTGATGTTGATGGTGGTTTCTTCAGGGTTTGGTGTGGGTGGGATTGGATAACATATATTGAAGGTTCCTTTAAGTTTAGTGTACTCTAATTAGGTAAATCTCACACTATACTTTATTTATTTACTCACATGGTTGCTTATTTAAACTCACTCACTTACATGCATGAAATGCGGTATGCAGACACTCATTACATTCAACAGTTTAGGCGGTACCTGGTCTAGAAGAGGGCCCTGGCGCCTCAGACCGGTCCACCACATTCAGGGTGGCCTTGTTGGACCCCGACCCCTTCCCCTTCTGGGACTCCGTGTATCTCTGATCTGGGGGTGGCTGGTTTGCCGTCTTCTGGCCATCGGTGGTCGTAGTGGCCTTACCCTTCCATTGCCCCTTGGGCCTGTAGTTCCTGCTGTTTGGGTTCTGCCAGCATTCATGATCGCGGTGACCCATCTTCTTACAGTACCGGCACTGAACATCGTTGCCCTTGCAGTCCTTGCCGGGGTGGTCTCCGTTGCACCACTTGCAGTAATAGTGGCGCTCCGGCCCAGAGCCCGTGCTAGCTGCTATCACAATACACAATCAATGCTTGTTCCACAACTTATCAACATATACTCTAACTTATCACACAGAATTAGACAATTACCCTTAGGTGGGTACGAACGTAGGGGCTTGGCCGCATACGCATAGGTGAGCTGCAGAGGCTCCTCAGCAGTGGTGGTCTGGGTCTGGCCCTTGCCACCCTGTTGCTGTCCTTTCTGGGACTGGGGGTATGATTTCTTCTTCTTCCCTCCCCACTGCCCTTGCGTGCCTTGGCCCTCGTTCTGAGCCTTGCGCTTGAGCGCACTCTCCTCGTCCCTCAGACGGACGGTGATCTCCACGATAGCAGCGGCATGATAGCACTCCTATATTTAGGGTGTCAGTTATGCCCCGCCAATTAAATTCACAACACATTAACACATCGTACACACTTATTCACATTACACTGTAGTTCCTTTACCTGCAAAGTGGGAAATCCAGTAGGCCCCATGCGTAGCGTAGGCGATAGTTCAGTCCGTTGTAGAAACGGTTCACAAGGATCCGGTCTGAGTAACCCAGATCCGGTAGCAGGTGGATAAGTCCGATGAAGGCTGAGTAGTACTCATCTACCGTCATCTTATCCCCTTGCCTCAGGTTGTCCAACTCCAGGCGCGTGGCCTCTTGCACATGTATAGGGTAGTATTTGGCTCGCAGCAGAGCCGTGTACTCCCTCCACTGAAAGGTCGGGTCAGCAACTCTGCCCTCTCGCACAAGCTTCCACCAGTTTTGTGCCGAGCCCTTCAAGTAGTAAGCAGCAAGTCGTACCTTGACCTGCTCAGGTGGTGCTAGGGTTTCGAAGGAGGTCTCCATTTCGGAGATGTACGCCTCGAGCTTACGGGGATCGGTCTCCCCACTGAATGAGGGCGGCCTCAGATCAGCCAGCGCCTTGACCCAATTGGTCTCTCGTGGCGGTGGTGGTGGTGGCTGAACTCCGGGCTGTTGCCCTTGCTGTATGGCAGCAACTAAGTCGGGTACCAACTGGGCTACGGCGGCTGCAACTGCCTCAGCCATGGTCTGTGCCGTAGTATCATCGCCCTGGTCACCCATGCCTCCAGTACCGCGCCCGCGGCCTCTACCTCGTGGTCTACCTGCCATCTGAATTCATATGAACATCTCATTAGCATTATGCTTGCACACTTATCGGTCCAACGATTGTAACGCTTCCCGATAATAAGGTATCTCCACACTTAGTTAGTGGTCAACCTTTCCAACTCTGTTCACTTAGGTGTCTGTAGTTAGGTTTCCTAACTCAGTATATCCCTAAGCTCGGTATTCTAGTCATCAGAGCGATACTTCGCTCTGATACCACTTTTTGTAACACCCCTACTACGCACATCACATTACTTGGAATCGCAGCGGAAAATAAACGACTAAACAGTAACTAAACGATTGGTGCTACAACGCCGTCAACCACCCACGTGGTTAACAAGGCTGAATAAATACAAGTGTACCGGTCTGATGATCAGACTCCCGAGCATAGAACTAACAACCATATATATACATCAACAAAATACCGAGTGTTTACATAAAACCTTCACTGTATACCGTCACTGTAAACCATCATAATCAAGTATTTAATACACCACGGGAGCACAGGCGCATCCCGGGCAAACATCCAAAAGTACTCCAAAAGTAAACTACACCCTAGGATCTAGAGCCACTCCGCTTCTTCGATCCTCATCCTGCAGTAAAAGAAATATGGATCCCCCGAGGGGGTCAGCAACCCTTGGCTGGCATGGTTAACGCGCAGCCCATCGACTACCGGAATGCGCGCAACTACTTGTCATGATGACATGGTATTTATTTTAAAAACACGCAACTCATACATATATAACATAACATGGGTATTGTACACATCATAACACACATCACATACATACAATTCCTTTTAGGAAGAGAACCAACACAGTTAGTCCCCACTGAGAGCCTAGAAAATGTTGCCATGCTCATACTTAGCTCGTTACATAACTCGTTACCGTCCGGTTAGATTGAACGGTTAACTTAACACAAGGTGCCTCGGATATAGTGATCCAAGCACACCGAAATAACACATAGTATGCCCCTGTGGCCCGACATGAGTCAGTAAAATAGCCTTGGTTAAGCTAAAGGGAAGGTTAGAAACCAAATTGGAAACTTAACCATAACATACAGAGAGAATCGAACCGGTTATGACATCGACTCCCATACTCACACGCGTGGCCGGAACAGACCGGACTCCTCACTTCCCCCGTTAGCCCTTGTTAGTAGTTCGTCATTGAACACAACAAACAATTCACAATAATAGGTCAAGTCTTGTTAGACACACCCAAGGGAAAAGAGAGTCATACTTAACAACATAATAATATTTAACAACGGTAAACTCTTTACATGGTTTAATCTTACAAAGTCATAAACACACAGAAAAACAAGCAACACACAAGCCGGTGTAAACCGGTAGGCAACAGACTGCAAGAAAACCATACCTTGGTCCTTGCCTCGACTGATTTCCACCTTGCGAGAATCCTAAACACATTAGTAACGTCGGTTAATTATTTATTTAACTTCAAACTTACTATGTATTTAAAATGATTGTATGACATGTTTTAGTGTCTAATCTACCCTAGGTTATCTTCATTATACACCCTAGGGTTAACTATATAAGTCACATTCTTTTCTGTTTTTTTTTTTTTACAAATTAGGTCCGACCGACCTTGCCGACCGGACTTGTCCAAGTCCGGTCGATTCCAGAACATATTTCCGACAAAATTTTCTACTCCGACCGACCTTGTAAGTCCGGTCGCATGTCCGGTCTATTCCCGAGAGTTTCTCCCCTTTGTAAATTTAGCCCGACCGGACTTGCCAAGTCCGGTCCTATGTCCGGTCGACTCCAGAAACTCAGTCCGTACACAAATTACAAGCCCGACCGACCTTGCAAGTCCGGTCCCCAAGGTCGGTCCATTCCAGAAGCCAATTCTCGCAGGGTAAACTGGGCCCGACCGAACTTGCAAGTCCGGTCGCAAGTCCGGTCTGCCCCAAATCCTTGTTTTCCTTTTTACATTCAACTCCAAACTTCACCCCATATAACCTAGTACTCCCTAACCTCCTTTGGGCACCTTAAACACACCTTAAGGCATCCTTAAACACTCATAAAACTCATTATCTAATTCCTTAAGCCTTTACCCATTTCTTCACAAAATTCCTAACACTTACAATGTTTTCTCCTAGTTTTTCAAGTGGTGTTTCATACCTAAGATAACTACTATCCCAAAATGCTTTCTCCTTATTTTAACATCATCTCCCAAGCATCATCTCTCACAACTAACTCCTTATATTCATCTTGACAATTCTTTTCCAAGTTCACACTTTCTCCTTATTACCAAAGTTTGCCTAAGTATTTACCTAAGTCCCAAAGTGGCTTTGGTACTTGCTAAACCCTCAAGATCATGCCTAAGTCCTTTTTACACTCTAGAACACTTCCTAGTTCATCAAAATTCCTTTATAACATCTTGAATCCCTCATGCATTTTCTAAATTTCGACATAGGTTCTCCTAGCATTTTGTTACACCTTAGCACAATATTATCATCATTAAACATCCTAGAACACTAAGAACACCAAGAACACTTTCTTACACAACTTCACCAAATTCACACTACATCACAATATAGTGCATAATTTAAATTGCATGGCACTTAGGCCCTTAAAATGCATGGCTCTTAGGCCCTTAAAGTGCTTAAATCATAAACACTGAATTTCCACAATTTATATGCCTTTAACCTGCGATTACGTACAACAAGACATATGTTATTTTACTAGTCTCCTTGAGAACATTTACTAGGTCATTCACCATTTGCTCTTTAGGTAGTTTTAACAAGCATTTATAAGCTCATTTCTCCTAAGGCATTAAAACAACATTAGGTTAGTAGATTTACCTCTTTTTTCCAAAACACTTCCTTCTTGTTTCCTTACAAAACCGTATGGTATTTTGATTCCTTGTCAAGTTCTAAACAATATACAAACATTATAATGAGTATTCAAGCTATAAGCTTCATCTCATTGTAAACCCTAATTTACATTGTTTCAAAAACATTAATGTAGTTGTTTTACCTTGATCTTTGAAGAGAGTTTGAATATATAACAAGAGAGGACTCCACCTAGTCCATGAAGAGTTGAAATGAAGCTAGAACAAAGTCACACAAAGAGCTATATCAATGTGTATTTTCGGTCAAGGGTAAGAACATGGAGGAAACATGATTTTTCTTTGAGATTCCTTACCTAGAAGCAAAGGAGAGTAATAATATGTCAAAATACAAGCTCAAGCTCCTTCAATGGTGGAACACCTTGGCACCGAAATGGGGCTCTTAGAGTTTTGAGAAGATAGGAATGAAGCGCTTGATGAGAGGAAGAGATTGGTGGGTTTGTTGTTTTGATTTGGTTAAGTAAGCTAGGAGATACAAGTGGTCAAAGATGGAGTTTCTATGGTGGTAGTAGTATTACCGAGAGAGAGCAGCAAGAGAGGTAGAAGATGGTGTTTGGAACCGTGGGAATGAAGGAAAGAAATGAGAATGAAGATAGAATTTGCTTTTAAGGAGATATTTGTAGTATAAAGTAAAAAGTAGTTTTAATTAGTTTTCTTTACTTACTTATAATATCAACTAGAGAGTGGTGAGTCACCACACTTAAAAACCGGCCCCCTTTATTAGTATGAGGGTACTTTAGTCTTTGTTTGTCAATTTAATTACTTAATACAACATATGTTATAAACTAGCTTATAAAAAGCACTATTCACCTAAACAAGGCACTTAGAAGTGAAATTTTTGATTTCCCATTAATATAGCCACCCAAATGTGATACTATATAGTACACATATATATTTAAGAGTAATGATGGACATTTAGCCATTCAAAACTCATTTACAAGACAATTTTTCAAAAATGTGCTTTAAGACTTCTTAAAGCACATTTTGTGTTTTAACTTGTTTTCGAGCTTGGTTTTCTTTGGTAATTGATTTAATAAGTTCATTAGTACATAAATGAGGTCTTGGTAAGCTCATTAGGTCTTAACCAAGTTTATCCCAAGCTTAGAGCACATTTTGGCTCTTATTGACTTTAAAGCACATTTTGTGTTTCCTTTAGTTTAAATTTGTTTACTAAGGTTTCTAAGACTCTTTTTAGTCTTATTACACCCTATTTAGGTGTTTAAACAACATAACTAGGTTTGGGGTATTTCAATCCCTTAGTAATTTGCGGTCTCTTTCCTTAGCGCTTATTATCTCATTTCTCATGTCGATCCACTAGGAATGCACTTCTAGTCACTTACGGAATGGACAGTGTGCTTCCTGTGAAACCTTTCATCACATGGTCCAGGCTACTGGCGTTACTACGCAGTCTATCTCCCATTTCATCACCTTACTTACATCGGTTTTTAATTCATAAATCTGATTGCTTTCGTGTCAATATTTGATGGCTTATATATAGTGGTTGCTTTGCTGCACACTGTAACTTAATCTACTTGATAGGTATTATTCTCATGGCCTCCACTATCGAAGTAGCTTTAGCTTTCTCATATTGCCCATTGATGGCACAATTCTTCAATTGTTGACTTCAACATCTTGTCTTATTTTCAATCTCTTTCATGGTGTAAACACACTGGGAGTTCTCTAATTTCGGTGTTTGGCGGTTGTCGTATCGTGTTGTAAAATGGTTATCTCTTAATATGAAGGTGTTCTGCTTCAATCTCAGGTTCGTAAGTAGGCTAATTTCTCTCACATTCTTTCATCCTTTATGATGTTATTTACCATGTAATTTAACCGGTTACTGAAGAAGTCATCCGTTGAATCACAAGCTCTTTTGAGCGTTGGTCACTTGACGTGCCATACTGCGCACTCACAATGTTTCTCTCTGACGATTGCTGGTTCTTAAATCCTGGGTGTTGGATATGAGGTCTGTCTCTGCAGCCTTCCATATTATTTATGTGTAACTGGAATGTTCTAACGTAATTTCAAGGTCTACGGTTCCCATTCTCCAATAGAGAGTATTCAATCTCTAAGAAGTGAAAGCCCTTTTTGAGGGGTTTATTCCCACTCATGGCCTCACAACAAGGAGAGATATCCCCACCCTAAAAGGAATGGTTCGTTCTCCACCCCTGTCAATAGCACTATCTCAACATTCTCATTGGTGCCCTTTCCTGGCAATTCTTCCTCAACTTAGTATAGGTTATCTATAACCACTCGTATGTACGAGTTGTAGTTCATTCATGGCCTAGATAAGCCTTTTTATGCTTTCCTGTGCCTCGAGCTCTGATGTATTTAACATCCTTGGTTCGTAGGCCCTTAATCCTTGATTAGTCTCAAGTGATAGCCGGTGTTCGGTTCACTGTTGTATTCTTAATCATCTGTAGGTTATCCACGTAATTCTCTAGTTCTCTGAACTCTGTCAATGTTAGGTCACATCATTGGATGTACTATTAGGTTTAACAATAAGTTGTTGTAACTCGCTTCCTGCTGTGGAAGTTCACTTAGGTAATCCGATGTTAATCAGTGTCTGTGACAATACCTTCGCTCTCATAGACTTGCGTCTTTTAGCAATTAAGGATTAGTTTTCATTAGGCCTCTGCCTTTAGGTGTCTAAGTCGGATATTTACCCTGGCTATCATGTGCTGCCATGTCAATACTTTGTTCAAATTTCGTTGACTACGCCACCCGTTAATGACTAATCATACTTGGGTGTTAGTGAGTTAGGCAAGTAATACTAACCATCGTTTATGGGTCTTTTTCTGCTCAACTATACCAACTCTATGGTGTAGTCCTTTTGAGGCTCTCTCTTTTGTGATTTCATGTCTTTGATCCTAGGTAGGTCATTGCTTAAATTTGCTTTCTTTGATTCTGTTTATGGGGTTTATCAACACCTTCAATGAAGAGTGTTGTTAATGGTATTATTCTGGGAGTTCATCCCGTTTTTATTGAAAGTTGTTATGTCCTCCATCTTCATTGTATGTCGTAATACCTTCCTTGTAGGTTATTACTTACATCTGGTCTCCTCACATTGTTGAGTAATCTCTTCGGTTCTTCTATTCGAGGTTAGGCTTTGTTTTAGTTTCCTGACCAAGTCTAGCTCCCTGCTGACTGGTGTATTGATTTAGTTGTCATGGTCAGGCCGTCAAGCCCCCAATGTT
Source organism: Limonium bicolor (assembly GCA_023374045.1). Taxonomy (NCBI): domain Eukaryota; kingdom Viridiplantae; phylum Streptophyta; class Magnoliopsida; order Caryophyllales; family Plumbaginaceae; genus Limonium; species Limonium bicolor. The sequence goes on from CM041778.1 coordinate 206,566,831, forward strand.
TCACTCTTCAGTCTTAAGGATTTGTAATCCGGTGTTAATATGTATTATATCCGTGGTTTTTACCATTTGGTCTTCATAGCTTCCCGTATAGCTTCATTGCGGCAGCACTTGCCAAGGCAAGTGCGCCATGCAAGATGGGCTATCGGTACTGTGTACGTCGGTAATGGTACATTCTCCTAAACTCCACGTAGGTGGTAGTCCATTGGACTCCTTCTTTGCCCTTTTTGGCTTTGGTTAATTGATTATCTAGGCAGTTTCCTGACTGCTTTTGTTAGTATAGTTACTTATCAGGGTATTCCTCTTCCTGAGGGGACCCTTTTGCTTTTGCTTTCGCTATGGTTCTCACTCTCATTCCCACACCTTCGTCGAGGTTATTGAGTATTGACTCTCCTTAGGCACTACGTCGTAGTCCTATCTTGGAGTATGACTTGCATATGCATTCGTAGTCGTCTGAGCTATTGCAGTTAGGTCTTTGTAACCCCTTTTTTTGTTTTTGTGTAAGTTCGGAGTTATCCACTGCATAATTGACTTTTAGGTAGTCCCTATGCTCTTGTGCGGTATTACCCCACTGTTATTGCTCCCTTGGACTGTTGTCCGGTGTTTCTATCGCTTCTCTTGTCCTCTCATTGCACTTGTAGTACTTTCCTTCTTACTGGTATGGCAGGGTTATATCGAATGCGTAGCATGTCGACCCAAGTTGCCGGTAATTATTATTCTCTCATGGGTAAGATTTCATTGGTAGCGCCTGTTTCAACGTTGCGCTCCAATTAGGACCTTCAAGTCTTGAAAGACTATTGCATAACAAGGTGCTTCTCGTATTGCATAATGCTAAGTAATTGCCAGATCGGGTTTTCCCGAGTAAGAGAAAGCTTGTCATCTCTCTGGCGTTCATTTCCGGTATCTTAGAACCAGGGGCGCGGAGGGCGGGTCAGGTATTTGATAAGTGTCCAAATGAGCATGTTTTATAGGTGTATTTCATATATAATATTAGCACTTTTCTTGCTCATTTCTCCACTTCGGTTAGTTTTCCTCTAGTATATGTTTTATTGTTTATCTCACAAAATTATTGGTTTAACATGAGGAAAACCAAGCTGGGAGTGAAGTAGACGAAGAGACGAACGCATAGACGCAAACGGCTTAGAAAACGGGGTCCAAACGAAGAATCTAGAGCCGGTCAAAGTCGGAAGGAAAATAGGTCAATGCTTATGCTTGTGACCGCATGTGTAACCGCCTGTTGAGGGGGCGGACGTTGACATCTACCGCCTAGAATGATGCGGACTCCAGGCGGACGACTCACAAGCAACCGCCTAGATGTGGGCAGTAGTGAAGGCGGACGCAAGAAGAACCGCCTAGCTTTGGGCGGTAGTGAAGGCGGACGCAAGAGAACCGCCTAGCTTTGGGCGGTTGTTTAGGCGGACAACATTATAAACCGCATGAAACCAGGCAGTTGTTTAGGCGGTCGTGACTAAAATCGACGCGAGCTTATCTTCTTCTTCGCCTCGTCGTCGTCTCCAACTTGCCTTCGCCGACTTCTGCAACTCGCCCACTGTCTGCAACTCGTCCACTGTCTGCAACTTATCCATCTACTCTGCACACGCTCTGTCCCCTGCAATAAATGAGCAATCAGTGAGCAAATCCCTTCACGCGTGATCCAGCTCTATCTTCATTTTCTCTTCTTCCTTTCCCTATATAAACGCACGTAACTTCACCACAAAAAGAACACATCCTCCACCCATATCATCCATAATACATCCACCACCCATACAATCCATCACCGTACCACTTCACCACACATCACACGTTCATCTCATTTATCTTCTCCCGTCTTCTCCATTTTTATTTCACTTTCCACCATATTCACCTCTAGTCCTACGTATACAAAATAGCAGAACGAATACAGGAGTGACTACAGATGATTTCTACTACTCTTGTTCCTGTTATTCTATTTAATATGTTAGGCTAGAATATTTATACTCTGGGAACGGTTATTATGTGTTTGTATTAATTATGCAATATTTTTACTGGTTTTAATTATATACAGTTTGTTGCATTTTAAAGCTTATCTCTCGCCTTTTTAATAAATGTCATGAGTTTATTAAATTGCTTGTTAAGTCTATTTTGATCAGACCAGGTGATAAATAGATAGGTTAATTAAGCCGTAAATTTGGAGAAAGCTTATTATGATTTAATGAGTTAGTATTTTCAGATGCATAAATAATTTCTCATATCTAAACCGTCCGTTTACACGTATTGTGCTTGAACCTTGATTAGAACCTTGCATTTTCAGGTAAACGAGTTCTTTTGAGGCTATGATTTAGTCCTTAAGATAATAAGAGGAATTTTGCCAAACAATTATATTAAACCAGTAGAGATAGCATAATTAATCAGATCATATTTACCTGACCCAGAGTTCCGTTTAATTTATCTATTAACTGTGTTTATTTTATCTTTCCTTTTTATTTATATTACAAGTCAATTAATCCCCCCTCTTGTGACACGCTTAGGTACTATTATATGCATATTAGTCCCACGGTTCGACATCCGGTCGCTTACAATTCACTATACTACCACGACCGGGATTTGTTTGCAGCCCGACGTTTATTTTGAGTTATTAATTTTTTTTCTTTTATTTTTACACCTGTTTAACCACTCACCATATAACGTCTGCAAAATGGCGCTGTTGCCGGGGACTAGATTTATTCTAGTCCCTAAGCCCCGGATTATTCACTTGTTATATTAGAATATTTTGTCTATATTATTATTATTTATTGTTTTTATTAATAATCTTTTATATTTTGTTTATATTATTAGTATGTTGGTTTTTATTCTGTTTCAGTAGGTACGTAGCGAAAAAAAAAAGAACACAGAGCCGTGTCCGCCTATTTGGACGCGGACGGACACGCGGACATGTGGAGGAGATAGGCGCGTCCGCCTAAACCGACGCGGACAACAGGCGGACGTCCCCCAATTCAGAAACTAGACGCGTTCCGAAGAAATTTTCTGTTCTTCTCCAAACTTACAAACTGCTCCAGCTCGACCCGAAGAGAAGAACAAGCTCGCAACTCCAGTTCATCTCCAAATTTCTCCACCTTCTTCATTTTTCCACCGAACCGCTTATATTATTATTGTGTTTATTTCTAATCATTTTATTTTCTAATCTGTTTCAGTAATTTCGTTTTATATACAAAAACACACAAAAAAAAAATCAGTACGAGGCAAATGGAACAGGTGTTCGAAGAAGAGTTTTGTTACTCTCAGTATTTATACTGCTCCGTATGTGGGGGGAACTCATGATTATGAGGATTGTCTCATATTCCAAGAGCAACTCTGGTTAGAAGATCAACCAGACTACCTGGAGAGACTCGCTCAACAAGAACAGCAACCAAAGAGCGAAATAATTCATGAGGTAGAACACCCCACTACGGATGTAAGTTACTCTCTTCCCTCTACGGTCGCCTACCACCAGTTTCCATCCTTCTCTGTGCTCTATCCAGAAGATGAGAATACTTACATCCTTGAAAATGAAGAGAAGGAATTGCCATCACCTCCCGCCAAGATATCCAAACAGAACGTCACTATCACCTTCGAAGAATTAACTTTCTCTGAAGATGATATCAATCAGCGTTCTTTCTACGAGCCTCACCTACAAAAGGATGATGTTTACATCCTCCAATTTGAGGAAGAAAAATCATCACCACCGGGTCTTCTGTTAGAACTACGTTCCCGGCAGTACCTCCTCAAACACCAGATTTTGTGGAGTATTAATTTTCCTATTTTATATGCCGGAGTAACGTTTTGTTTTGATCCAGGATAACGAAGTAGGCGTCTAGCCAAAGACGTTAAAGAAGGGCAGCTTCCCGGGAGGCAACCCGGGTGTACTTTTATTTTATTTTGTTTTTTTTTTTGCTCTTTTTAATTTTCAGGTTCTCTTTAAATTTTATTTTTGCTAACTTTTAACCCCGTTTTTAGTATGGATGCTTCTAGTGTCTTATGCAGGTGCACCTTCATATCTACACCGCAACCAAGCTACGCTACTTGAGGCTGGAGCTCAAGTGTGGGGGAACTCCTTTAACAACTAGCAAAAATAATATCAGGGGAGTACCAGTTCTTTAATTATGCTTTTATTTTAAATAAAAACTGCAGAGGAGCGTTTATGTGCTTAAATGTTTATTTGTAATCTTTGTGTTATCTCTATTTTATCTACTTACCGAAAAGGTCTTCTGTAACCTTCCCTTGTTTTTCTGGTGAACAATGTTCAATTTAAGTGTGGGGGTGCTTTAGTGTGCCCTTTTCGGTGACATTTTGTGCTTAAATGTTTAATCTCTCTCCGTATCATGCGTTTGTCCAATTCAAATATTATGGACCCTTTATATGTGGGTTGTTCTCTTTAAGAATAAATACTGTTATGAATTGTGGGATAAATGGTACAAAATTTTAAAATTTTGATTACCTTTGAGGAGGATTTTATATGCGGTGTGACCAAATAATCTGCAAATGGTTGGATTTATTGCTCAGGGTTTCTTTCTGTCTTCTCTCTTAGGGATTGCTAAGGGGTGCTTTTCTGTTAAAAAAAAGAAGAGAAAGAAAAAAATAAATAAGGGACTTGCGAGACGCCATTGGTAACCAACAAAGAGAGTTGAGTGTTCTTAAAATACAAAGGCGTGATGCCTACATTTTCTCATCTCTTATGCAAAAGTGAAACAAATGCATGAATCTATTTTTCCTTTTGTTTTCTCCTCAATGCCCATTCTTGAGAGAAGTTGGCCATGGTAAAAGTTCTCAGAGTCACATAAAAGAAACATTGAAGTACCTTGGATCATACCCCGAAACTCTATATTTTATTTTTACCCTGAGCACACCTATGCCACCAGCAGTTGATTTTCACACTCCTCAATAAGTTAAAAAGATCAAGTACTGTTCACTTCTTTATCCTACCCTTCATAATAATATTTGTTAGTATTGAGCATTCCCTACTTACTTGGGTACATGGTTTTGCTTGAGGACAAGCAAAAAGATAAGTGTGGGGGTGTGATAAGTGTCCAAATGAGCATGTTTTATAGGTGTATTTCATATATAATATTAGCACTTTTCTTGCTCATTTCTCCACTTCGGTTAGTTTTCCTCTAGTTTATGTTTTATTGTTTATCTCACAAAATTATTGGTTTAACATGAGGAAAACCAAGCTGGGAGTGAAGTAGAAAGAGACGAACGCATAGATGCAAACGGCTCAAAAAACGGGGTCCAAACGAAGAATCTAGAGCCGGTCAAAGTCGGAAGGAAAATAGGTCAATGCTTATGCTTGTGACCGCATGTGTAACCGCCTGTTGAGGGGGCGGACGTTGACATCTACCGCCTAGAATGATGCGGACTCCAGGCGGACGACTCACAAGCAACCGCCTAGAAGTGGGCGGTAGTGAAGGCGGACGCAAGAAGAACCGCCTAGCTTTGGGCGGTAATGAAGGCGGACGCAAGAGAACCGCCTAGCTTTGGGCGGTTGTTTAGGCGGACAACATTATAAACCGCATGAAACCAGGCGGTTGTTTAGGCGGTCGTGACTAAAATCGACGCGAGCTTATCTTCTTCTTCGCCTCGTCGTCGTCTCCAACTTGCCTTCGCCGACTTCTGCAACTCGCCCACTGTCTGCAACTCGTCCACTGTCTGCAACTTATCCATCTACTCTGCACACGCTCTGTCCCCTGCAATAAATGAGCAATCAGTGAGCAAATCCCTTCACGCGTGATCCAGCTCTATCTTCATTTTCTCTTCTTCCTTTCCCTATATAAACGCACGTAACTTCACCACAAAAAGAACACATCCTCCACCCATATCATCCATAATACATCCACCACCCATACAATCCATCACCGTACCACTTCACCACACATCACACGTTCATCTCATTTATCTTCTCCCGTCTTCTCCATTTTTATTTCACTTTCCACCATATTCACCTCTAGTCCTACGTATACAAAATAGCAGAACGAATACAGGAGTGACTATAGATGATTTCTACTACTCTTGTTCCTGTTATTCTATTTAATATGTTAGGCTAGAATATTTATACTCTGGGAACGGTTATTATGTGTTTGTATTAATTATGCAATATTTTTACTGGTTTTAATTATATACAGTTTGTTGTGTTTTAAAGCTTATCTCTCGCCTTTTTAATAAATGTCATGAGTTTATTAAATTGCTTGCTAAGTCTATTTTGATCAGACCAGGTGATAAATAGAAAGGTTAATTAAGCCGTAAATTTGGAGAAAGCTTATTATGATTTAATGAGTTAGTATTTTCAGATGCATAAATAATTTCTCATATCTAAACCGTTCGTTTACACGTATTGTGCTTGAACCTTGATTAGAACCTTGCATTTTCAGGTAAACGAGTTCTTTTGAGGCTATGATTTAGTCCTTAAGATAATAAGAGGAATTTTGCCAAACAATTATATTAAACCAGTAGAGATAGCATAATTAATCAGATCATATTTACCTGACCCAGAGTTCCGTTTAATTTATCTATTAACTGTGTTTATTTTATCTTTCCTTTTTATTTATATTACAAGTCAATTAATCCCCCCTCTTGTGACACGCTTAGGTACTATTATATGCATATTAGTCCCACGGTTCGACATCCGGTCGCTTACAATTCACTATACTACCACGACCGGGATTTGTTTGCAGCCCGACGTTTATTTTGAGTTTTTAATTTCTTTTCTTTTATTTTTACACCTGTTTAACCACTCACCATATAACGTCTGCAGTATTATAGACATCCGATACACATCGGGGAATCCTAACTAACGCACCTCTCGCACTAACACTCAACCCTTATCCCAAAGTCTAAAGTTCCTAACTCGGTAATTCCTAAGCTCGGTAATTTCCAGTCATCAGAGCGTAGTTACGCTCTGATACCACTTTTGTAACACCCCATCTCCAAATACAATGGTCGTCGCCCTAAGTCCATCTCGTACATTAACAACGCAGTGGACAAGTTCTACTAAATTGGTGTTACCGTCGTTAGTCACCCATGTGACAAACTAGGCATATTCTCTTACAAGTCACTGTCTGACTAACCGGATAATTACTCGAGCATCTATACAATACAAATCATAAACCACAACTTATACCGAGTATCTCATATCCTAATACATCATACTAACATCTCATCAATTACTAAACGAGTGTACATGCACAACTCGTGTAACAAATGTAAAAGCGACCCGAAGTACTCTACCCGCTCCCACTCTCAGGTTGAGTCCTCGTCTGGTACCTACCTACAAAGTTTAAATCACAGGCCCCAAGGGGCTCAGCATATTGCTGGTACAGAAAATGTGCAGCCCACAAGCTAGCAGGGTTACACACGACTACTTTGTCGTATACATGCAATTGTTTATTCATACAAGTAATAATAAGAAGTACGATAACAAACAACACATTTATGTGAAACATTCACAGCTCAAATAAATCGAACGTCGTAATGGACGTCCATTATTAGCAAGTTAGATTGCTAACTCCTGAGGCCTGAGAATTGTTTAGTTCTCGTGTTTGACCATACCTTATAAGTGTCAACCGTTCTCTTAATAGAACTGGTTGTTCTCTAATTGAATTGTTTATTTTTGTCAGGTCAAGGTAACCCTAGCCAATGAGTTATTAGCTCCATTGGGTTAATAAACATTAATTCTTAAGTTATGAGGGGTGTAGGCTTGACCCTCCCGCGCCTCCTGAATTTGCCTCCCATCTCGAACTGTTCACTCGAGATGGTCGGGTCAGTTTGTCGACCCTAGGCGACAAGTCGTAGACGAGCCATATGCGGAAGACGGATCTGATACAGATGCCGACCTCCTAACCTAAACATGCATGACCGGAGTCAGTCCCGGATTCCTCTCAAGTTCCAGTTAGTTGAAGTCTCATTGACAATTTGTTAAATAAACCTCTCTCGGTATTAACCAACTAACAATAGCAGGTACTTATAACCTTATACAATTGTTTATTAAACATAGTTAAAGAACTAGCTCTAAAATCGAGTCGTGTTAGTGTGCAATGGACACACAATAACAATACAGTAAATCGGTTTCATGCTTAATCTTGTTTGGTTGTATCACAATAACACATAGTACACAAATCAAGGTAGACCCCGTTAGCAAACAAGCTACAAGAATCCCATACCGTACACCGGAGATTGGCTAGCTCTTAACACCATATTCGCCTAATCCGTCGAACGCCTCCGACTATCTAGATCTGTAACCAGAACTAGTATTAGTATCCTGTGTCTTAGGACTAATTTGGTTCTCTTTTCAACTTAAACCTCTTCCTAGGTTAACCCAAGTATAATAGTATACCGTTAAACGGGTTCGTTCATTTAGGAGCGTTTTCGAGCTCAATTCTAATTCATTATCATACTAACGTCGTTAGCAGTTATTTAGTTGCACAGTTAGCAACTTTAGACTTATACGGACCTTGTATTAGGTTTTCGTATTTTTCACTATTCATCCGTATTTCACTATTTATTTATACGGTCTCGTATTCTACTATTCATTTATACGGCCTCGTATTTTACTATTCACTGTATTTCACTATTCACGTATATGTCTCGTATTTTACTGTTCACGTATACGTCTTTACTATTCATGTATACGTATTTACTATTCATGTATACGTATTTACTATTCGTGTATACGTATTTAGTATTCATGTATACGGGTACTATTCACGTAAACGGGTATTTTCCATGTATACCAAAATTTACGTATACGTCCGTATGATACTCCGTATCAATACATATTTATTTCTTTTTCCAATATAACTTGTATTTTCTATAAAATACATTAAGTATTGATTTCTCCTATACTTATTAAATTACGGGTATACCACTCGTATACCTTAAGTTATATACGGGTCTCGTTTAACCCCGTCTTTACTCTGTTTCTTTTACAACATGTTTCTAAATTCTTTATTTAATTTCCTTAACCTTCTAAACACATAAAAATGTGTTATTTACATTCCTTAGCCATAGTTTTCTCTTAATTTCTATTTTACTCATAATAAGTTCTAAACTTGTTATTTTTATTTCTAATTTCTTCCAAAGTCTTTCTTAATTAATTTCTTTTATACTTTTGGTCAATTACCAAAACATACCCAAGTTTGACCAGTCTTTTATGGTCAAACCCCCTAACTTTCCATTATTTACAATATTACCCCTAAAGTTAATTTAACTTAACTTTTTATTCCTTTATCCTTTTAATATCTAATCTTTTGCTAAAAAATTTATTCTAGCTCCTCTAAAAATTTCACAAACTGTCATTGACCAAGTTTGACCATGTTTGACCAGGGATATTACCATTTTACCCTTGTGGTCCTTTCTTTTATCCTAACTCATCTATTAACCAATTTAACTCCAATTAATTTCTAATTTTCGTAACTAATTTTGCTACAAATTTTTGAACATAAAAAAAATCATTTTTAACATCTCTAAATCACCAGATTTAATTATCTAATGTTATAGTATATAAATACCATCTTTTATTAACCTTAAATATACCAAAAACCTTATAAATCCCTTATAACACTTATAAACTCTTTATAAATTGTAAACTTAATTCTACAATTATTTTCTCATCATCTAAACTCTCAAAAATTCCATATTGACCCCATTAATTTTCGGTATTCACCTTTAGGTACCAAAACTTCCTAAATTTTACATATTACTCTTAATTACTCTAATTCCTTTAATTTAACTAAGTTAGATAATTTTTCTAACTCATTAATAAGCCCTTAATTTTCGGCCATATTGAAATTCATAGTATATGAATTTTTCTTGTATATTATGATAGTTTATATTGAAGCTTATATCATAAGGAGTATAAATCTAATTTTAGATTTACAAAATATTAACATTTAATGTGTCAAAAATTAAATCTAACACACTTATAATTTCGGCAATAATAAACACGATGAACAATATGTTAGATCATATATATCAACAATTAGAACCTTGAAATAGGTAGTTGTAGGATTTACCTTGTATATTAACCTTTAGCTTAATATTTAAGCTTGATTTCCTTAGAAATTTTGACAGCAATTTGCTAGAGAAATTGGCTCAAAAATAATAGAATAAGATTAAGAATGAGAAGGGTTAGTAACCCTAGGCACTCGGCCTTGATGAAAATCAAAGAAGGAAGAGTTTCCAAGAAGGCAATGTTTTACCTCGAGAATCAAAAGCACTTCTTCATGGTTTTTCCTGAGAAACTGGGGGCTCATGAGCTATGGTTGTAAAGCTCTTCGAAAGAGGATTCCAACGAGATATCAAGCTTGTTATTTGGACTTAAGATGAGAAAGTTATGATCTGTGCAAGACAAGGTGTTCTTTAAGGTACTAATCTAAGAACATTGAAGTTTTTGTGATGTTTCTTCAAAGAGAGGAGGAGCTACGAGTTTTGGAGCTCTCATAATGACAGGTAAGTGTCTGATTAATGAATTATTAAGGGGACAAGGTGATAAGGCAATCAAGGAAAGTCATGGTAGGTGTAAAGTAAGAAAAATTGAATTTAACACCTTTAATGACTCATCATGAAGTAGGCAGCCTTAGTCACGATTTTGTCTGTTTTTTTTTTGTTTCTTCCTTATATTTATGTAATATTAGATGCCTTAAACTCGTTCATAAGGACTTATACCATGTGTTAGGTATGTTACATAGCCAAAAATGCCTTAAACACCATTTTTTGTGCTTCCGGGTTCACCATTGATTATGCAATTTGTTTTGGATGTTTTAAATGTGTCATTAATATTTACAACCTTATAAACTTTTTCATGAAATCTCATTTGCTCATTCCAATTTAAACCAAGTTCGTTTAGTGGTTTCTCCTTGACTTTTCGTCAGTTTAGTACTTTTTACTGTGGGCTTATGTATCTTAATTTGTGTGTATACCATGGCTTCATGATGACCATTTATTGTTGTTTCCCTTATTTCTTTCTGTATTAGGCTCATTAGCCTTTTCGTTCCATGTTACATGCTTAAAGAAACATTTTTTCTTTAAAGCACATTTTTTGTGCTCTAGTGCGTTTTCGGTTTAACGCTAATTCCGCTTAATGCGTATTACTACTCTTAGAGGTATTTCCCATCTGAAATCTCTTGGACTTATTGGTTTCCCTAAATTATGTGTGCTCTTTAAACAACCTTTTGCTCTAATTGTTCTTACAGCATTTTTTGGTGTAAGTTGTTGTTTAACACTTCTCTAAATGTTTCTAAGGCCGTTCGAGCCTTATATATCCTAATTAGATAGTTCATTAATATATTAAGGTTTGGGGTATTTCACCAGGGGAGTCTTGGGTTACCCCTGTCGTTGAGTATATCCTTGGAGGAAAATTACCCCTGGGCGAAAAGGAAGCAAAAACAGTAATGAGAATCACATATTTCTTCTTTGAACATTCTTCTTTGAAATTGGCCAACTCTAAAAAAGGTTGTTCGCAAGACCTGCATTCAAATGCATTACGAAAGAAGATGGAAGTAAACTCATAGAGGAGATACATGGTGGAATCTGCGGAAACCACCAGAGGGAAAGAGTTGTAACCCATAAGATTATAAAGCTAGGGTACTTTTAGCCAAAGATGAAGGAACATTGTAAAGAATACATCCAGAAATGCATCAAATGCCAGAAGCATGGCAACAAAATACACAATCCTCCAGTCGAGAAGAAGGCCATCCTTTCTCCCATCTTTTTCACCATGTGGGGATTAGACATTGTCGGGCCTCTCCCAGAAGCATCGCCAGGGAGGTTTAAGTTCATATATATGGCCATCAACTACTTTACGAAATGGGTAGAGGCAATGCCAACAGTATTCATCACAGCCCAAAGATCGCAAGAATTCATCTAAAAATATGTGGTGTGTAGGTTCAGGCTTCCAATGGTGATAATTATGGACAATGGAGCCTAATCCAATTGGACCAGCTTTTGGACATTTTGCGAAAAATGGAAGATTGATCTAAGGTTCGCATGGGTAGCACACCCACAGGCAAACAGACAAGTCGAAAACGCAAATGGACAAATTGTCTAGGCCCTGAAGAAGTTAGATGATAAAAAAGGAAGATGGGCGGAGCTGTTACCTCAAGTCCTTTGGTCCTATCGAACAACAGAGAAAGGACCCACGGGGAAAACACTTTATAGATTAACCTATGGCTTGCAAGCGGTCATTCCGGCTGAGATAATTATACCGTTAGTCTGATGGGAATCGTATGATGAACAGTTTAACAATGAAGGTATACAAAATCATCTTGATCTCCTCGAAGAAGTCAGGACCGCGGCAGAGATAAGAATGACAAAAGATAAATCCAGAGTCGAGAGGTATTTCAACAGAAAGACAAGAGAACGAACCTTCGTTCCAAGGGACCTGGTTCTTTGAGAAGTTAAGAAGCCAAAGAAACTCAACCCTCAGTAGGAATGTCCATTCATTATTCATCCAAAGAATGGGCGAGCTTTTTATTGGCTAAAAAATGTTGAAGGATATGAGCTGCCATACTCCTGGCACGTAGAATGTTTGAAAAAAAATTATATGTAAATTTTATTCAAGTATCAATTGAAGTAAAAAGACATTTTTTGGAAAAGAAAAATTCTTCCACAGGCTATCATGCCTTGAAAATAACACCTAGCAAACGTGTCGTAGGCTATCATGCCTTGAAAGTAACACCCGACCAACATGCCGCAGGCTATCATGCATTGAAAGCAACACCGGTCAACGCACTACAGGCTGTCATGCCTTGAAAGTAACACACGACCAACGTGCCATAGGCTATCATGCCTTGAAAGTAACACCCGACCAACGTGCCATAGGCTATCATGCCTTGAAAGTAACACCCGACCAACGTGTCGCAGGCTATCATGCCTTGAAAGCAACACCCGACCAACGTGTCGTAGGCTATCATGCCTTGAAAGTAACACCCAGCCAACGTGTCATAGACTATCATGCCTTGAAAGAAACACCCGGTAAACGTGTCGCAGACTATCATGCCTTGAAAGCAACACCCGGCCAACGTGCCACGGGCTATTATGCCTCGAAAGAAACTCCCGGCCAACGTGCCAAACAGGCTATCACACCTTAAAAAGTAAAAAACACAAACTAAGCAGGCTCAAAAAAATCAAAACTTTAGATCCATAAAATAAACAATCAAACAAAGTAAAAATAAACTTTTTTTACTAAGTCAAACTATTGGAACGTCTGTCACTTCATGCAAGTCCGATAGTAGGAAAACTTGACACAACATGAAATAAAATAAAGAACTTTTTTCCATTGAAGACCCAAAAGGTTACACAATAAGCATTTTGAGTACAATCATACTGAACGAAGTCTCCAAAAATTACAGAGTAAATAATCCTTCAAAAAAAAGAGCATAAATCTTTACAAAGCTAGTCATGTGCCATTTAAGTTTCTTTTGTAGTTGATCCTTCACCATGGTTAGAGACACTCCCCTCAGAAGTGGACTTTCCTGTAGCATGAAGAAGGCCACCACCAGGTCGAAGAGCCGCACCTTCAGAAATAAAGAAAGAAGCCTGACCGGGCGCAAAACATGTTTGGCCTGGGAGACGTCCAAACTTTTCACATTCCTCGAAGAAATGAGTCTTCTTTGCCACCTCTTTAAAATCCATTTCACCATATAAGCTCTCGTTAGGAAGCTCTCCTTTCTTAAGAAAGTACTGCGATACAGCCCGGGGACATACGTTGGCAACTTTTCCATACTGAGAAGAAAGCAATTCTCTCAAGTGTGAAATAGTGACGCTCTATCTTTGGATTTCCTCTTGACTTTGACGAGAGAAGGCCATATGTTTGGTGACCTGACTTTCAAGCGTCTGGACTGGAGCTCGATACCGGTCGCGGCCTGAGTTAGCAGCAATTAGTTCATCGGTCAAGCTGTTAATCTGGTCATTTAACTTCTCAACGTGCTTTAAGAGACCTTTAGAGCTCGGCCCTAGAAAACAAAAACAAGCACCCAAAGTAAGAAAACAAAGAATGATACACATAAAAGAGGGAATAAAAACAAGAGTGAAAGTCCAGACACCTTTCGTTGCCAACTTTGAGCTTTCAGATTGAAGGAGAGACAGGGATTCTTCCATGTGTTTAATCTTCTCCTCAAGGGTTGTCTTTTCTGCCATCAGGGTAGCATTCTTCTGGACAAGCGTAGCCTTCTCTTGCTCATGCAGGGGCCCTTGCTTGTTCTTTAAAATCAGCTTTTTCCTCTGTCAGTTCACTATTTTCTTATATGAGTTGGGCTTTCTCTTCTACAATCACGACATTTTCTCGAACGAGTACAGCCTTTTCTTCTTCAAGTGTGGTGTATTCCTTCTCAAAAGTAGCTTTTCCTTCAGCAAGGACAGCTTTCTCGTGGGCAAGAATAGCTTTCTCCCTGTCATGCGCCGCCCGAGCCTGCCCCAGTAATACCCCTAAATCAGAAAGATTATGCAACCAGTCACTTCTCTCTTGAGCAAAAGAATTTTGTACCTGTTTCAAAGAAGCCGCCTCCGTATCTAAAGGTTGAATTCGACTTTTAAGGATAAAAATTTCATCTCTCAGATTCTTTAATTGAGTCTCGTACTCATCACGTTGTTTGGTGAATTCTGACCGGGCGCTCTGAAGCTCTTTTTTCAGAGTCAAGGTCCTCTGGTTTACTCGTGTGGCTATCTCGTTGTTGACATTGTCAACATAGCTATTATGAACATACCAAGATATATCCAGGTCTTCTTTGGCATTATTGGCTCGACATTCTTCAAACCGAAGGTCCGAAGCTTGGACCTTAGCGTATTTGTATGAACTTCCATGCTTTGGGCCATTGCCATTGTCTAAAAAAACACACACAGTAAAGCTCTACAAGCGACAAAAGAAAACATAGAGTAAAATCAATTAAAAAGGGAAGAAACACACACCCAAAATATCGCCTACCACATATAGTCAAGCACCTCCTTCAAAGGAATAAAATGGTGCATGATGGCATCCGCTCTGCCATCTCCAATCCTCAGTTCTCCCTTGGCAGCAGTAACGGTGCGTAGAGGCATGAAGATACCATCGGGAGAGCCTGACCTCTTGATGGCCTCTTTCCAGGCATCGAAGTGCGAGAGATTGAGGTATAAGCGGCATAGGCTCGCCGCGGTGATAAAACCATCCTTCTTTTTTAGAAAGGTCGTAGAAGGATTTTTTTAGTTGGTGGCGGAGGTGTTGAGGAAGAGGCAACATAGTCTTCCCTCATCTTGCTCCGAAGTTCGGGGTCATAAGAAACCGTCTGGTATTCTGTCTGAGGCTCAGAGCCCTCTACTTTAGGAGAACCCTCTTCGGCTGCAGCATCAAGGTCTATGGTATCCACGACCTTAAGTTTTTCACCAATCATTTTTTCTTTACCCCCCTTTGGCTTCATCACTGTTTTCTTGCCAAGCTTTTTCAGATAAGCTTCCTGGGTGGTGGAAACAAGTGGAGACCGATCGGTCGCGTTATCCTCAGTAATAGAAGGAGCTGAAGCAAAAGTCAAAAGGTAATAAACACACTATGCAAAAGCAAAGGAAAAAGGAGATAAGGGAAGAATAGACACCTTCACTTTGAAGCTCGGCGGCCGGAGTCCTTTCCTCAAGAACAACATCACGAGTCGGATCTGAAGAAAAATAACCCATTAAGTCAGGGAATAAAGCGTAAATTGGGGTTGAATGCCTAGACTCCCGGCCCACGTAGGGGCTAAGGTTCAAGCCAGGCCCAGGGGTGAAAGGAAGGAACACACGACGTCCGGACTCTGGACTCGTGTGCCAAGTACCTGACTTGGGTGACTCCTTAACTTTTTCTTTCTTTTTTTCCTCGTTGGGTCCTCGTTACCGTCACTTCTTTGTCTTTTCTTAGGAACAGGGGCTCTTCCATTTAGGCGCTTGGTTGCGTCCACGGCAGTATCGATGGAGGTGTAATAATCAACCTTCTCGCCTCCAACTTTGAAAATAACAAAATTCCAATTGTAGAATGGACTCACCTTGTCTCCAACTTGAGGAAAGTCTATAAAAAAGCAAAATGGCAAAATGAACAAGGAATTTACAAAGACAAAATGTGAAGCAAAGAAACGGTGAGTTGCTTACTCTCAGAATGTTTTAGCGAGGCCAGTCGCGAGTCAGTAAAAAACCCTTCGACACGCACTTGGTTGTTATTCAGTTGCTTGAAAAATTGGGTAATTGGAATCTCCGAAGTAGGTGTCGATACAATACATAGTTGTCCTTTCTTGAAGGACGGGCAATGCAGAACTCCCAATAAGCGACCACAGGGAGGAACAATCATGAACCACCACGAGTTCTAGCCAGGGGCATCTTTCTTGTAATCGAAAATAGAAAAACCAGCCCTAGCAGTAATAGTTAAGTTGTCGGGATCGACTCGACTAATGAAAATTTGAATAAATTTTGTCACCTCAAGACGAATCTTGTTTCTGAGCAAAGAGCGACGAAGGCATGAAGATAATCTATGGCCTTGAGATGAAGATGGGCAAGAGTACAGCACTGCCTAATCAAAAAAAATTGAGAACAAAAGGGTGTGGCGGAATTGACATACCACGGAGGAAAAACTCGGAATACACCACATATCCCAGACCAAAATCATTGTAAGGGTTGGAGTCGGAAGAAGGAAGGTAAATACGGGTGCCAAGTGGGACTTTGACATCTTTTAAGACATTATCTAAAGAAGGGATATCGAGGGAAGAATGGAAGGGGTGTCGACCCTCGGCGAAAGGTTTGGTAGGAGCAAGCACGGTAGTGTAGACACCAAAAATTCTCACCCCATAAAACAGATTTTGAATCAAGAGGGGGCGTCACCATTCTTTTTCAAAAATGTATTAGCATGCGTGCCAAAATGAAGCCACCTTTTTATAAGTTTTCGAACTGATTTTTCAAGCATTTCAGAAAAACAAGCCGATCTTCTACAAAAGAGTTTCCAATCACATTCCTGTTTCAAAGCCATCCCTTTTGTTTATTCACTTATTTTATAATCTTATTCTTATTTATATTCTATTTATTTATTTATTTATTCGTCTATCCACTTTTCTTATGTTTTATTTTATTATGCCATTAACATTGGTGGTTTTATTATCATTTCAATTCACTCCAGTTTATACACTTTTATTTTCAGCTCACAAACACAATCCACACTTGATTGAAGTCTGGTCTAGCCCAGTCCCTTAAACCCATTCCAGCTCCAAGCATTGGACCTACAGGCCCAAACAAAAGCTCAAACCCACTCAAAAACCCTAAACCCCACCCTCTCATTATAAAACAACTTGTACAGTAGCCAGAAAGGAAGGAAGCCGACTTCTATCTTCTTCCCCCGGTTTTCTTTGGTCGTTCTTCCATTTTTCAAAACAAGAAAAGTAGTCACCTCCTTCTCATCTCTACCGCTCGATCATCTCCTTCAACATCAAGAAAACCCTATTCTCTTCATCTTTCTCTCGTTAATCGCCGCCTTCTTGATTCTCTTCTCTACCAGTAATTGTGCAACCCAAAGCTGTCGAACAAAAACGTACATGCCCTGCGTTTCCCTTTGTAGAAATTGACCCATTTCACTCACCACCTTCTTCCGATCTTCAGTTCCAAAAGCAGGGAAGAACCCTAACTTGACTCCTACAATTACAAACCCCTTCAATCGCTGTCAATTTCAGCCACACCCTCTTCCCTTGATGGCTCAGAATCGAAAAAAAACCTGAATATACCGTTTTCGTTCTCTTCACTCATGCCCCTCTTCCTCATCCTCACTGAAACCGAAAAGAGAAGCACACTAGAAGAATGCCTCCCAGATTTCGGTCATCTGTTCGACTGCCCTGCCTCTTCAAATAAAATTGGGAAAAACGGAAGCTAGCATCGGACTCATCTGAACTCCACCTACAAACGCTGATGTCCCATGTCCACCGACAAATTCAAAACCACGATGTAAGGCCACTCGTTTGGATGTGATTGTCGTCGGCGACTGAACAAGGAGGCCGGTATTCCAGTCTCATCTTTCGTTTTTATTTAGTGGATTTCAATTTATGCACTACAATCCCCATTAGCTGATCTTTCCTTTCGTCTTGAGAACCGTTTGGGCTCTCTGATTTCCGATACAATCGCGTTTAACCACATAACTTCTGAGTATTCTTGCAACAGTGACCCACAGCTTGGCCTGACTTTCTGATTTTGGTGAAGTTTCTTCTGTTGTGGTCATTTGTTTAAAACGGATCTCAATCCATGACGGGTATTCAGAATGGTGTTGTTTTCATTCTAGCATAAATCGCATCAATTTTGTTCGGTCTATCTGCTCTTTTTAAGATTTGGTGATATTGTTGTTCAGGCTCGACCTGAATCGCATCCGTCACGGTAACTTCTCTGCTGAGGTTTTAACTATGCATTCGTGTGCTCTATCTTGCGCTTAATCGTATTTTTACTGTAATACACTTAACATCCTGCTTGTTGTATTTGCCATTACTCATTGCGTTTTCATCTCCTTTCACCGAGGTACACTTGAACCAGAGAAAAAGGCGTGGACACGGCTGGTTGGGCATAATTTCTGGACCGGAAAATTGACCAAGCATTTGGACTTGAGCTTAGTGCCTGTTTTCAGGTTAATTCATGTTGTTTTTCTGGTTGATTCATTCATTTGTCTGATTCATTCGTTTCTGGTTGTTCATTTGTTTTTCTAGCTAATTCGTTCATCTCCCGTTTGATTCATTCATTTTCTTGTTAATTTGTTCATTTTCTGGTTGATTTGTTCATTCTTCTGGTTGACCTGTTTTTACTACGTTTATTGGAACCCCAGTCGGGTGCTAATTAATTTCCCTTGAACTGATTATTTATGTTTAGTTCTGGTGTTTGTTTCCGTGGATGCCATTTCCAAATTCGGACCCAAGTGTCTGCGGCATAATGTTTGGGATCAAAAATGTTATTGACCCTGCGTGTTCGTCCATTTAAGAAACATCTTTTGACATCCTAGTTTGCGTTTTACTGAGTGACCACTCTGGACTCTGGCTTGGGGCGAATGTTGAATCTGCTTGCCTGCTGTATTTATCTCTGTACTATGTGTTTACACGTTACACATAATATTGTTACAAAAATTCAATTCATTACTAAGCCCTAGTTATTATGTCCTTAGGTCCAAGCCCTTAGGATAGAGGGTCCCCCTGGTCTGATAGACCATTGGCCTATCTCATGGTGGTGACATCTTAAACCTTAAAACACACATTTATTTATAAGCAAATGATAATTCCTTTAGGATAGAGGGTGTTCCCCTGGCCTGATAGACCATTGGCCTATATCATGGTGGTAACACCCTAAAACCCTAAAATGCACCTAAAATATGTACATATATGTAATTAAATCTCATTTCTGTTTCAGACCTTCAAACTCTTTAATTCAAAATTCTGTCACGCCCTCCATCCTCAAATTCAAAAATTGTCTCTCATTTCTATAACCATCTTGTAAATACTAATCCCAACGTCTTTTTTTTGTTATAAACTCATTTCCAATCTGATTTCTCCTTGTAAATTTTGTTTCTCAAAGATTAAAAAAATCATCCCAAGTCCAAAATTTTCCCATCCAAACTTGGCCCAAGTCCAAATTTGGCCCAAACCCAATCTCGGCCCAAGTCCACTCTCGGCCCAAACCACCTCGGCCCAAGTCTAGTCTCAGCCCAAACCACCTTGGCCCAAGTCCAATCTCGGCCCAAACCACCTCGGCCCAAGTCCACTCTCGGCCCAAGTCCAGTCTCAGCCCAAACCACCTTGGCCCAAGTCCAGTCTCAGCCCAAACCCAATCTCGGCCCAAGTCCAGTCTCAGCCCAAACCACCTCAGCCCAAGCCCACTAATCTGGCCCAATACCCAATCAAGCCCAATACCCAATCAAGCCTAAACCGGCCCAAAGCCCAAATCAGCCCAAAGCCCAAACCGACCTAATCTCCAGTCAAGCCGATTTGACCAACTCTGAACCTTGACCAACTCCCAACATTGACCAAACCCAAGTTTGACTCAAAACTTTGACTTTGACCCAACCAAGTCCACAAAAATCGAATCAAGTCCACAAACATCGAACCAAATCCACATGAATCAAACCTTGACCTGAATGTTGACCTTTGACCCGAACTTTGACCAATCCAACTTTGACCCGAATATTGACCAATCGCACTTTGACCCAAACATTGACCAATCGCACTTTGACCCGAACATTGAGCAATCCAAATTTGTCCCGAACTTTGACCAATCCTACTTTGACCCAAACTTTGACCAATCCAACATTGACCCGAACTTTGACCAATCCAACTTTGACCCGAACATTGACCAATCACACTTTGACCCGAACATTGACCAATCGCACTTTGACCTGAACATTGAGCAATCCAACTTTGTCCCGAACTTTGACCAATCCCACTTTGACCCAAACTTTGACCAATTCAACTTCGACCTAACTTTGACCTTGACCAAAAAACATTGACCTTGACCAAAAAACGTTGACCTTGACCCAACTTTGACCCAAACCGAACTCCAATTCAATTCAAACCTATTTTATCCAGCTCAATTCAATTCAAATCCAAATACATTTCATCCAATCCACACTCAACTTGTAAATTCCTTTCAAAACCCAAAAACCAAAAAAAGGATTTCAAACCATCACTTTATTCAAAAAGAAACCATTTTGTGGAATTTTAAAGGAAAAACTCTTCTCTCATCACAGAAAACTCTTCTCAAATGCAGAAAGTTCTTCTCACATATACAGAAAGTTTTCTCCTACAACATTTCTCAAAATCAGTGTTTTCTTACTGAGAATTCTGAACAACTTCAAAAGTTTTCAAAACTAGCTAGTTTCCAACTCAAATAAACGTTTTCAGGGAACAAGAAATGTCTGACCCCTTCAAAAAACTTCCTTCATGGTTAGAACATCACTTGTTTCCCTTTCCAAAATAAAAATCCGAGGCGGGGCGCTGGGGTCATAACCTCCCTTGTCGCAGTCTGGATCTCTTTAGGCAGGGCATTAGGGTGACAAACCTCCCCTAATTGCAGCCTAGATTTTTACAAGGTGGGGTGCTAGGGAAGTAACGGTCTTCCTAGTTGCAGCCAGGATTTTAGAATCGTCTAACTTCCTTCCACTCGATTTCAATGATTTTGGTTTTTGACGTTTTAAAACCCGGGAGTTGGAGACGTTATTAGGGTTTGACCAAGAACATCTCATTCATGGTGTTTCTCTCTAAATCCTATTTTTGACATAAATGCATTGCCCCATCTTTCGAGCCTTTGCACTTACCATTTATTAGGTGTCGTGTTCGAGGGGGTACATAGGGTAATCCCTCGGGATTATCCGCCATTTTACAACAAAAATGATTTTTCGGTTTTAAAAACTTTAAGAGAGACAATTTTGATAATCATTCCTCCAAACAATTCAGTCCACCATCATCTCACTCTAAATTTGAAATATCCCTAAACATCAACCCATTCAGAATCTCAAATCCGAAAAACCCGGGATCTCTACCCAAACTTCAATTGCCTCACACACTCAAATCATTATTCAAACTCCAACTCACCTTAAACTTAGATAACTTTCCTAATCCCGACTTCTCTAACTTCTGAAGTCTCATAGGCCCGAGTGCCCCACAGACTCGAACATCTCGATCCCTCCACCATTTTAAGATTTCAAATGTCTCACAGACCCGAGCGTCTCACAGATTTCAATATCTCATTCCTTCCACCATCCGAATATCCCAAATGTCTCATAGACCCAAGCGTCTCACAGACTAATCTCTTAAACCTAAAACTTCTCAAAACTTCCAAAACCCCTCAAAACCCGTGAACTATGTAAGGTCTGATCTCTACAGGGAGTTGAATACGTAGGCAGCCCATCCAGGGTGCGACCCCATTCCAAACAAAAAACCCTTTCCCCCTCTGAGATGGCTCTCATATCTCTCAAAACATTTAAACCTTCTTCGGTTCCCACAAACTTGAAACCATTAGACTCCAAGCCTTGTCTATTCACTCAACCTCAAACTCTTCCTAAATCTTCATTCTATACTAATCTGAGTTCACCAACTCCTCCCCTTGGCGCTAGCTTGGAAGAAAAGCTCGCCTCATCCACTCTCTTTCTCTCTTCCTGTCCTAATCATATCCTTGGTTGTTAAATGAATCTCTCTAAAAAGGTCTTGAAAGAAGGTAATCCTGACAATTGAAGACCGAGGTTTCCTCAGGCACCAATCCAAGGTTGTGGTCATTGCCACTTCTGAGGGGTGTAACCCAGTGCGAACCCACATAGAATCTCTAGTATGATCAGATAAGTCCTATCCATAGGCAATAAATCATCAGAGTCAATTAACGGTTCTTAGAATCCTTCTCCTCCCTTCCTAGTTTCTTAGGTCAAACTAGGTGGCGACTCTAGTCAATTCCGCCTTATAGAGGCATAAGTCCGCGTGGAGCCCATTGAGAGTGGGTGTAGTGCTCATTAGCATTCCCCTTAAGTTTTCTGGGAAAGACGGACGATAGAGTATGTATTTGAGGGATGCTAGAATAACGGGTTTTCACCCTCCACAGAATGGCATTTTCTAGGATCTAGGCTTCTCAGTCAGACCATACTTAGATAAACCCCCCTCATACCGAAAAATCACCCTCCACAGGTAGGTCGGAAATTTTTACTAGATTTGATGCCTTGCACCGCCTCCCAAGCAATAACAACGTTCTTCCCCGTATCCTTCGCAGAGATGGAAGAAGCCATGGCTGGCAAGAGTGAAAGCTTGCAAAGCGAGATGAAGAAAGGAAGAAGAAAGCGATTTCGGCGAAAGCTGGAAGTTGAAAAAGTTGAGAGCAATTATAGTAAAGCGCGAGGAAAGAGAAAAGAGTAGGCCTTCTGAAATATAAAGGCGGTAAAAATCCCTCCCTCAAATTCTTTTAGATATAGCTGGTAGTACAAAAATCACCTTTTTACAGGAAAATCTCAGATTCTGCATATTCCTCATTTAGAAAGCATGTGCATGCCGCCAAAGTTTAGAAGAGCAAGAGTTCTTGCACGAGCGAAGTAGCATGAGTCTAGCACGAGCGATAGAAAGTTCCTTTCAAAAAAAGAACTTGTGGGACTAGGAAAGGACAAGGAGAAAGTTCTAAAGAAAAGAACCGTGGAAATCCAAGTTAATTTTCTACAAATCAGCCACAACTCTTTCAGGAACTTCAACTTTTTCCTTCAAAACTTCAAAAAGTAGAACTTATGAGACTAATGAAGAGGGGAAAAGCGAAACAGGCCAAAGGGACGAGAGAAGGCCAGGGAATCGTCACCTGTAGCAATAAAAACTATGAACTGTGACCAGGCACCGACAGCTGATCGCAAGAAGATAGATAAACATAGATAGCGACCAGCTGAGAAAACAAGGGATAAGCCTAGATAGCGACCAGTCACCTACGACCGACCAAGTAAGTAAGAGATAAGCATAGACAATTACCGGTCGCCAGCAACCGGTCATTAAGATAAAAGGATATGTAAAATAGTGACCAGTCGAGGTGTGGCCGGTCACACCTTTGATACTCTATAACTCTAAGTAACAGAATGACAGCCTGGCAAAATGAAACAGATTGACAGCCTGGCAACAATAGGGATTGTAAGAGAAAAACTATAAACAGGGATTCACCCCGATGGAAATAAGCATGCTATCAATACTTGAGTATTCTCTTTGTCTAGCATTCTTACTTTGCTGCAAGGTTCTCTCTTTAAGTGCGATCTCACTTGGTAACAAGGTAATTCGGCAGGAACGATAGTGAGAACCTAGGATCGGAAGGATTAGATGATTTAGATAGTTAAGGAAAGGAATTCTACCTTTTCAATGTGGATGGCCAGAGAAGTACAAAGGCACAATATCACAAGTTGCTTTAGTACTTGCAGAATGTACAATACGCTTTTTGGTTTGCCAGAGGGAAATCGACAAGATGAAGAAGCTGCACAAACTAGCCAATGGACAGTGTGGACTTTAGAGGTTCTATAGAAGAAGTATTTGGAGTTCACTAATAGGAGAAGAGTAAGTCTCCTATAAAAGACATCCAACCTTCATTTAAGATGTGTTGCTGAGACTGGACATTATTGTAATACAGATCTTAGGTTTGTAAGAGCTTATATTAATAGAGTTTCAGTTTCATAAAGTGAGTAAGATCTTGTAATAGAGCAATAGTGTGAGCAAGTGGAGCAGTGTGACTTGTCAGGTCAGCATACATAGTCAACATATGTAGCCAGGATCAGTGGCGGAGCTAGAATATAAATTATGTGGGGTCACTAGAAGGAAAAAAATTCAAAATATTTGACTATAGTTGGATTTGAACCTAGGACAACTCACTTAATACTTATATCCCTTATTACTACACCACCAACAACTCTATAATATATGGGGTCGTTATACTATATACATATAAAGTCTAATTATTATATGTATAAGAATCTCTAAAATCTTCAAAAAATGTGGGGTCACGACTCACGTGACCCCACGTGATCCACCTTGGCTATGCCCCTGGCCAGGATGGCTATATTCGGATGTAGCTTAGAGTGGTTGTTAAAATAAAAAGGAAATAGCAACACATTATCGTTCATTACTACAGCTCATTCTCATTTAATTTACACATTCATTATCACATCATTACATTGTCATTGGCCCATGATTATTCACTTCGCTAATGTGAATTAATCGATCACGATTAAATGCAGCACATAACTTTTTGATGGGGCTGCTATTTAAAGAAGGGATTAAGGTTACAAATGAGGCACTCCACGCTGGGCTACACCACCAGAGAGGGGCTCGGCGCCTCTCTCAAATTCTTTTCACTCACAATCATATTATTCAGGCCATATGTTATGCCCCAAATTTTTTTCTTCTTTTGTTTCTAAATCATAAAAGAAGATCATATTAAATTTCGATCTTATATTAGTATGTCTATGACATCCCTCTAAATGTTATTATGTTAGCTTTGGAGAAGAAGGGTTAGAATTGTCCTTTTTGTTTTGTTATTTATTAATGAGTTAGGAACTCATTTTCCCTTTTATTATTTCCTAACTCTCTTTTCTTTATTTTCTATTCACGTTCATTCATTCCTCCTTCCTTAATTTTATTCTTGCTCATTCTCTCACTCTACTATCTGCAAAGTAACTTTCGTTCTGCACATCTTCTTTCTCCCTTTTGCTTCTCTTCTTCAAATTCTTCCTCTCTGCAATCAATTGATCTAATGCGCCGTTATCCGAGTCCATAGATCTCGAGTTGGGGATTCCAAGTTGATTATCATATTTCATTTCAGTTCTTCGCTCATCTCCTGGTTCCATTCTTCTCCCAGTTTGTTAAGACGTTCATGAATTCGAGTAGAGATTCGAGTAGAGCGATGAGTTGAGTCCGCAGAGATTGCTTTGATTTGGATGTGAGGTAGGTGGTAGATGGATTCGGTGTGTGTGTTCACCCACAGGGGTTTCGAATATTGTTTCAATATATGTTTGTTTTGACTCTCTGATTTGTGGTGATTTTGGTTGGTCTCTGATGTACGTTTTCGATGCGTTAAAACCCCGTGGGATTGTGTTTCATTTTGCGTATTTGGTATGTAAGTTCATGCTTTGCTAATGGTGAATTTAGCCCTCTGATTTACCTTTGGATCGACATTGAAATTCTGGGCTTTCACTGTGTCCGGACATCTTTCCGGACTTGTATGTTCGGACACATGTCCGAACGTGTTTGCTTTCATAGTTATCTTGTGTCCGGACTTGTAAGTCTGGACACATGTCCGGATAGCCTTCTGTTTTTGCGTAACTCCTTTGTTTGAGCTCCGTTTTGAGTGTCGTTTGTGGTGTTGGATCCCTCTCAGTGTCTACAATCTGTTTTGATATGTTTTAGCATGTGGATATGTATGTTTTGATTTTAAAGCCTTCGATATGCTTTTGAACTCTATTTTGCTCTGAAAGTGTGTTTTGGCTTCTGAATTCGTTTTGACCTTCTATATTTTGCTAGTCTTGGTTAAGGACTTCTGTTTCAGCTATTGAATTCTTTTTTAGTTGTGTTTAAGACCTTGTTCTTTGGTGTTAGCGCTCTGCAACACCCTCTGCTCTGATTTTTTAAGCCCCTGTTTTGGGGCCTAGTCTTCTCTGTGTTTGAGTCATGGATGGCTAGGTCTAGCTATCCCATAGCATGCTGCATAGGACGTCCTTCTGTTATCTGTCATAGGTGTCTCCCCCGTTCTATTCACATATATTACTCTATGTTCTGTTCACAGGTGTCTCCCCTATTCCGTTCACGGGTATCTTTCCCGTTCTGTTTGTATGTGTTGATCACTAGTGTCCGACCTCTGTTTGCATATTGTTCTGCTTCTGTCTGTTTTATCTATTTCTGAGTTCTGACAGACAGTTGTGTGCTTTCTGTCTTTTGAAAGCCTCTGATTTGTAAAGTGCTCTGTTTCTTCTGCCCGCTCCGTGTTTGGTTTCAGCCGGACTGATGTGTGCTTTCCGTCTTCTGAAAGTTTCTAATTTTCTTAGCTTCTGTTTTCTGTTGTCTTCTGCTGTTAAGTATCTGTTTGACTATCGCTTAGCTTCTTCTGCTTTGGACTTTTTTTTTTTTGAAAGACTTCTGCTTTGTCTCTGATTTTGCTTTGCCTAAGCGCTTTCATATAAATATGTATATTTATGTGTATGTTCAGTATCTGTTTTGAGCATGCTCAACTGATGAAGCTTATCACCTGCTGAGCTATAGTTTGGCTCACCCCTATTTTTGTCTGTTTTGCAGGTTTTAGCTTCTGTTTGGAGATTCGGCCTCTACTTTTAGTTTTGCTTTTGGATTTTGGTATTCAGTTTGTTCGGCTTTGGGGCCCATTTGTATTTGAATTCTGTTATGTATTTGAGTTGGCTTCCGCGTTGTAATCTATGTACAAGCTTCTACTACTATTTGTATAATATAACAGTATTCTATTTCTGTTTTGGGTATCGATAGTGTAGCCTTGCGTGTCTTAGGTAATAAGCATGCGGCGTGTAATGGTCTCTCAACCAGGGTGGTTTTGGGGTCGTTACACCATCACCACCACACTACTACCACAATTCCATCATTATAGCATCACACTTCTGTCAGGGAATTAATGCAGAGGCGCGTGATGACAAAAATCAGAGGGGGGAATCTTCTTAGTAGAGTTTCTTCTTCCATTTCTATTTAATATGTCAATGTGTTATTTTTTGTTGTTCTTGTTGTTTCTAGAGTCATGTTAGCGTAGTTAGTTTAGCTCCCCGGATTGAGGTAGCAAACCGGATCCTTATATTTATTTTGTAATCTTTTTGCTAATTCATTAATGCATTAGTTTACTTCTAGTTCTTCATGCGCTTTAATTCTCTAGCTAATTATTAAAGCAATCTTTTTAGTTTTCTAATCAAAATGCGGCGTTAAGATTAGTTAACAGGACATAGGAAGTTAACCAGATTAATGACTAGAAGCATGGTTTGCCTATAGGTTACTCTATCTCCAATAGGAATTGGTTATAAAGCGATTGGTTAGAACTGACTTGGGCATGGTTTACGGCTTGTTATTCTGCCAATTAGGATTCACTGTACAGGGACCGGTCAACAAATTAATTAAGATTCTTGAGTTTATTACAGAATTAGGGAAGAGTTTTTTAATAGATTTAGAAAGTGAAGGTTTTCAGAACAATCCAGGGTGCTTCTTCATATTTAAGAGTTTCTCAGTTAGATTAATAAATTGTCAATTAACTGAATGAGGTCCCTTAGATTGACAACCCCACTTAATTCACTATTCCACAAAACGATAGGTACACTGTCTAGGTAGAGATAGTCACATATTTCTGCTACACCTAGCGGCTGTCCTAATCATGGAGGAAAACAAGAACAAAATCACAGTTTACAATACCGAAAAGGTGCTAACCGACTCTGAAACAAGGTACACCAACATTGAAAAAGTCATGTATGCTTTGGTAATAGCTTCTAGAAAGCTAAGGCCATACTTCTAGTCTCATTGCGTCTTTGTTAGAACAAATAGGCGGTTAAAACAAATTACTCAGAGTCCAAGTGCTTCTAGAAGAATAGTAGCATGGACAGTCGAGTTAATGCAATTTGAAATCCACTATTTTCCAAGAACAACAATCAAAGCGTGAGCCTTGGCCAATTTCTTGACTTAAACAAGTTTCGCAGAGGAAAGGCTTTCGGAAAAAACTCCATATTTGATGATGGGGGATGGTGCAAAGCAAAACAGGAGCAAAAGTAGGAATTGTGATCAAAACCCTAAAAGGAGAAACACTAATCTATGCCATCAGATGGACTTTAAAGTCACAAACAATGAGACGGAATACAAAACATTAATCTAGGGTTTAGAGATGGCTTCCGCCCTGGGGGTGACATGTTAAAACAAAATTTATTTTTTAAACATAATCTTCTTTATGTTAAGGAAAATGACTTTAAAATATCTTATGAACAGATATCGAGGTCCAGTTAGATTCAATGTTGGTCACGAGACAACACGAAAATATCTTCAAAGCAAAGGAAGAGAACCTTCAAAGGTACTTGCGGAAAGTACATGAGGTAAAAGCCCATTTTTCACAATGCACAATAAACACATGTTCAAAGGATGCAAAATTCTAAAGCATACGCACTAGCAAAATTAGCTAGTATGGCAGAAAAAATCCCTATAAAACTCACAAAGGAAGTAAGGGACGAACCGTCCATCATTGAAGGGGAAAAAATCCAAAGAATAGACTCAGAGTCTCATTCAGATTCGTGGATGATGCCTATTCATAATTTCATAACAAATGGGATACCTCCGGAAGACAGCAAAGAAGCAAAGTCTTTACAAGGAAGAGCGGCAAAATTCTTTCTTGAAAATGAGGAAATGTACAAAAGATCTTTTGGGCGACCTGCTCTAAGATGCATCTTGAAAGAAAAGGGACATAAACTCCTACAAGAGATACATAAAGGAGTGTGTGGAAATCACCAAGGACAAGGAACACTTGATCACAAGATAACCCGAATGGGATATTTCTGGCCCACCATGTTGGAAGAAAGCAAGAATTATGTAAAAAGGTGTACATCATGCCAAGCACATGGACCAAAAATTCACGCTCCTCTAGCGGAGCTAACTTCAATTACAAGTCATGTATCATTTGCAGCATGGGGATTGGACATCGTTGGGCCATTTCCAGAAGCTTCGCCCAGAAGATACAAATACATATATGTGGCAATTGATTACTTTACTAAATGAGTAGAAGCTATGCCCACAGTATCTATCACCGCCAAGAGATATAAGGAGTTTATCTGGAAAAATGTGATATGCAGATATGGACTCCCACGAATCATTATATAATATTATGGAACACTATTCAATTGTGACTCCTTCAATAAGTTTTGTGAAGAATGTCATATAGACCTTAGATTTGTCGTAGTGGCACATCCACAGGCAAATGGGCAGGTAGAAAATGCTAATGGCCACGTAGTGAAAGCCATTAAGAAAAATCAGGGAGAAAAGAAAAGGAAAATGGGCTGAAGTCATACCTCAAGTCTAATGGAGTTACAGAACAACTGAAAAGGGACCCACTAGCGAACACCCTTTAGGCTAACTTACGGGCTTGAAGTTGTAGTATCAGCTGAAGTTCTGGTTCCCTCGGATAGGGTTAGACTATATAAAGAAGAAAATTCTACAAAAATCCAGGACGAGCTGGATATTCTGGAATAAAGAAGAATGTCAGCAAAAGCCAGAATGCAAAAGACAAGCTATCAGACAAAGCCTTGTCAGGCATAGACTGTTTGTCGTAAAAATAATTCTCAACAACTAAACAACACATGTTCACCAACTTCTTGCTTTGAGATTTGATAAGATTTTTCAAAGAAGAGATGGTCATATCCTTCTCTTGGGTGGCAATGCGAGATCTTTGGTAAAATTCATCAAAACCCTCAATTTGGCTCTCATAGCTGATTACCAAAGAACGGTACCAATCTTGTTCTCCCTTAAGAGCATTTCCTTGATCATTCAAACTAGCATTCTCCATAGACAACTCTCGAAGGCGACCAAGTAAAGCATCATAATCTAAAAAAAAAGAGCATATTAGAAAGAAGAAAAAAAGGAAGAGAAAGGAGTAAGAAAAATCTTCAAGACAAAACTTCCGGAAGCAAAGTTATGAAAAAATAAAGAAAAAAGCATATACCTTTATGATGGATTAACTTCTCTTCTAAGGATTCTATTTGATTATCCTTAGATACTAACTGCTCCTCTAGAATTTTCTTTTCAGCCACATCGGACTCAAGAGTTTTCTCAGGATCCGACTGCAAAGAACCACAACAAACTTCAGCTTCAAGAGAAGCGTAACGTGCCTTAAGAGAGAAATTTTCTTTTTGAATACTCTGTACTTTTACTTCATACACATCAATGGTAGAATCTCGGGCTTTAAGAATCTCCCTATTTTTTCAGAAAGACGCTTGGTACGCTCCTTCACCTTCCGTTCAAGATCTTGGTTGGAATTATCAATAAACACAAGATGTGATTCATGAGCATTCCGAAGATCCTGCTCAGCCATCTCCGCACGAGCAGTCATACCACAAAGTTGGTACATGAGGTTTCATGTATAAACATCCACACTCTGCGCCATTGTTGTCATTTAAAAAGAGAACACATAAAAATAAGCTAAAATATGTATCAAGGAAAAATTAAAAGACAAAAGAACTGCCTATTTACCTGGCATAACCCCTTGAATAGATATTTTATAGCTCAGTCTAGAGGAAGGGAATGGCGCATCACAATGTCAATAGAACCAGTGTCTAACCGAAAGTTCTCCTTCAGAGAAGTCTGAACACTTTGAGGAGCTCTAAGGCAATCATTATCGCCTGTAATCTCCACAACACGCTTTTAGAGATCAGAGTAAGGAAGCGAGCCAGCGTTTGACACAAGTCTGAAAGGTTTACCTTGATGATAAAGCCACTCTTCCTTTTTTAGCCGGACCATTGTAAGACTTGTTCATATCTTCCGAATGAGGACGCTCAGAAGACTCTTCCATCTCTGGAACAACATTTTTGTTGTGCAAAATAGTAGTGAAACTATCTTGCTAATCATTGGCAGTGAACCCAGTCATTGTAGTGCAACAAGGTCGTATCCACAGGGACTTTGTAACTATCTAGTTAATTATAAGGTTAGTCAATGTACATAGAAATATACAAAAGTGCATAAACTTAAATTGGGGGGTTTTTTGGGTTTTGGTTTGGATAGTCAAAGAAATTAAGAAAAGCAAATAAAAAAATCTGACTGATCTAGGATAGGTGTACTCCGGGAGTGAGGGAATCTCCCAAATACACCCAAACATGGCCTTAATCCTAATTCACTCAAGTTGTCTAATAGAACTATGATAATGACCCTCTAAATCCAAGATGAGCCAAATCTTACTAAGTTGATTTTAACCTTTAAAACCAATTAGGGTTAACCTTATTAAGTTGCATTAAACACATGTTCCAATCATAGCACTAGAATTCACCAGCTAATTAAAGAGGGCAAATACTAGGGTTTCTCTCTCTCTTGGTCTCAATCCCTAATTTCAAACCAAATGTCATTAGGAATTACCACAAATGCATAAAGATGGCCAGTCTTAGAACATTCAATAACTTCAAGAGAGAAAACAACTAAATTAAGTAAAATAGGTATTACATGCCAAATTTGGGGATTTGGGGTCCAACCCTCATCCTAGAGTACAAATGAGTCTACTCAAGCATTAGAGCTATAAAGGAGAGAAAGGAGAAAGAGATAGCCATTAATAGAGGTGATTGAGCTCTTGAGCGAGGTGAGATACTCCCATCTTTCTTCTCTTCTCTTTTTTCTCTTCTTCTGCCGCCTCTGTCTGAGAAAATGGGAGCTAAGAATCCCCTTTTTTAACCTCAAAATTTGTGTTTTATCGAATTTGCCCGTGCCTCTGTATGTGTGGTCCGGGTTTGTAAACCCGGACACAAACACGAACCATGTCAAGAAAAGGGCAGAGAGTTAGCAAAAGGTTTGGTCCGGGTTTGTAAACCCGGACCATGTTGAAATCACGTCAGAGACTGCACTGAAGGGTTGGTCCGGTTTTGTAAACCAGGACCATGCTCCAAATGCTCCATAATGCATTTTTTGTTCCCCTTTTGGTCCTATCTTGGCCTTAAATCCTGTGGCACGCATCTCAAAGTCTTGTATAGCATCCAAAAAGCTCCTTTTCATCATTCCATTGTGCTCCAATGAGCTTTTTCCTAAATTATATCCAAAAGTATGTAAGTTCACTAATAATTACCAACTACTCTATAAAGTGGTGAAAATAGGTTATAACTCAAGTAAAATGCAGGTGAATATAAACCTAATAAATGCATATTTTCACCACTTATCAATTTTCCGGACAACAGTCTTCCACCTCCTTCTCTTTTTGATTCCTCTATAGTAAAGGCTTGTTCACAACTTCCTTTTCTTTAACTGGGTTGGGAAGAACCGAAGGAGCATCGACGCTCTCATTGTCTATAGAAGTGGTGAAGGCTTTTTTAAAGATTTCTACGACTAAAGAAAAATGGGGAAGAACACAAACTGGCTCCGCATAACAAGAAGAAGCTTCCGTAGAGGAATCAATATCTATAACATTATAGCTATGTAACTTTTTACCGGCTTGCTTGAATCATTTCAATTTAGGTTTCCCCGGACGAACCAGGGGCTCTTTGCCTTTATCCAAAGGATCATGGGAAGGTCCACCCTTGGAAGTCGCAGTTCCTTAAGAGAAATCCCTGCGGAAGAACGCATAAAACACGCCTCAAGTATACCAATAGGAACAGTCATTGAGTAACAAAATTCAAAAATTACACACATAAGAAAGGAGAAAAGAAGGAAGAAAGATAAAAACACAAGAAAAAAAAAAGTTAACCAGAAGCAAGAGGAGAGTCCTGAAGGTCAGGATCATTCATGGGTTAAACTTCTGGAGACTTGTTTTCGGAAGTAGCACGATTGTCTTCCTTTCCTTTCAGACTAATATCTGTGCATAACCCCTTTCTCAGGTCAAAAGACGAGTGAAACCGAGAAACCTTCACCCCAGGGGTAAGGGTAGAAAGACACACTTTTGAGCATCAAGAACTGCATGCCAAGTACCAGGAAGTAGAGGAGTACCTTCGATTCCAGAAGACACATGTGTTTTCACAAGTTTTCTTCTTTTTGGTACAAGAGATGTGGGTTGCTTCTTCCTCTTCATGGGTGGAGAGGAGCATTGAGAAAGCAAAAAATATGCTTGAGTACGAGCAATACCAATAGCGGTCTTACAATCAACCTGAAGGTTCTCATCAATTTGGTAGCAAATCCTCTCCCAACCATAGAAAGGAGGGGCATCTCCATCTATAGGAAAGAATTCTGCATCAACAAAACAAAAGCATAATAAGAAGCCAAAAAGATATTCAAAAAATCAATACAAAGAAGAAAATAATTTTTTACCAGAAGCAACATTGTGCAAAGCTTCCAGATGTGCCCTGGAAAAAAGATCATTAAGATCATAACGCGACGTGTTAAAACTCTTCAGATGCTTCCCCACAAGTGCTTCGCATCTTTCGGTAACGGGTCAATAAAATTTCCACCCACGCATTTGTAGCAGTAAAAATATATGTTACTATACTTCTACCACTCAGGCAGTGTATCTTTGTTTTGTGGAATAGTGAATTAAGAGGGGTTGTCGATCTCAGGGATCTCGTTCAATTAACTGACAATTTATTAATCTAACAGAGAAACTAAACTAAACTAAGAAAATAGGAAACGTCACTTTTTCAGGTTTACTTAAGTCAATTATAATACTGACTTAATAAACAAATATAATAAAACAATCAAAATAAACTAAGTAAATAAATAAAGATCAAAACTCTAAATCTAAGAAAGCACCCCGGATTGTTCTACAAACCTTCACTATCTAAATTTATTAATAAACTCTCCCCAAATTCTATAATAAACTCAAAAACTATAAATCATTCATCAACGGCTAAGTCTAACGAATCCTAACCAGTTGCTAGAACTACTAGCAGACTAATGCTCTAATCCGGACACAAACCAATCGCATTAAGAACAGTTTCTATTGGAGACAGATTAACCTATAGGCGGGATTGTGCTTCTAGTCATTAATCCGGTCTAACTTCCTATGTCTTGTCATTTATCTCATCTCTCGTGTGTTCATTAGAAAACTATAAATATTACTTTAATAGTTGATCATAAGATTAAAGCACTTGAAGAATAGAAATTAAACAACTGCACTAATAATCAGAGAAAAGATTACAAAATAAATATAAAGATCCGGTTTGCTACCCCAATCAGGGGAGCTTGTCTAACTACTCAAACATAAACATAAAAATAACAAAAATAATAGATAACGACATTAAACGAAATAAGAGAAAGGATAGAGAAAACTTCAATTAGCAAGTTGACTCCGGCTCCCCGCTCTGCCATTGTCTTCACGGCGATCCCCTTTCTGAACTACGGAGTAACAATGGTGATTTGTGGTCGAGTGGTGGTGTTGTGAATCTGTGGATGACATGGTCGTGGTGTGGTGAAGATGATAATGGTGGTAGTGGATAATTTGTGAATAAAAGAGAAATTAGAGGCGCGGGCCTCAGGCCTCTCGTGTGGGGCGTGATCAACATCTGCAACCCTAACCTCGTTACATACCGCAACGCTCAAATTTAAATTTTTTATCTTTTAATTTTGATCAAAACGTCACGTTTGAAATTGAAAATTCTGCCACGTCCGGGTGTCCGTCCGAACTTTAGGTTCAGACGTCTTTATCGGCGTCATGCGAGTTTCATCGTTCTGAGGCGTCCAGACTTGTATCCAACCCTAAAGTCCGGACGCGTCTATGTTGTCCAACCGATATTGCCCGGATTTTTGTCCGGACGCGATTATGTGAGAAATCTTCTGAGGCATCCAGACATGCGTTCGACCATAAAGTCCGGACAGCTGACCTGGACAAGAATATATAAGCCATTCTCTGCAAAATCTTCACTTGTGGTCGTAAATATTTTCGTCCTTGTGACTTGACCAGGTGAGAAGTCCGAACAGCTGACCCGGACACTTGAAACATTCAAAATAGAGCATTTTTGAGCTGTCCTGACATGTGTCTGTGTGAGAAATCCGGACAAGAATGGTGTATCCAGGTCAGTGACCCAGACATCTCACCCGGACAAGAGACAGTTCAGCGATCCATCGTAAACAAGCCCTAGATTCTTCGTTTAGACTCTGTTTTGCTTCCCGTTTGTTGTGTTGCGAAGCTGGTGAAGTGAAGAATGCAATCCCATGACTTTTACCTGAATTTGACACATACAAGGTATCAGTTCACATCAAAACATAAATATAAGGAAAAACATATGAAAAGTGAGAAATATGGCATGAATTGTTGCGAATATAGGAAGAATTAAAGCTCTAAAAGTATATGTATTTCGCACTTATCAAACTTCCTCACACTTAGCTTTTGCTTGTCCTCAAGCAAAATAAAGAATAAAACTATCTCTAAGGTAGTAGCATTGAACCTCAGGATCGAACAAGTGCAGAAGGAAATCAAACGGAATGACAATCAAAGAATAATCATGTTCTTAGTTGTATGTTTTCGCAAACAGTGAAAAAGAACAATTATATAAAACCATGGATAAGTTTGATTGCATAAACTAAATATAGGATAGCTTGGGATCTTCCACCAATTTTAAACATGTGGATGACAAGGGGTGTGAAGTAATGCCATATTCCGCTATACCTTTCAACACCACGCACTCATGATCAAAATAAGAAAATTACAATAAACATTTAGCAGTAAGAACTTTTCTTTTATTTTCATAATTATTTTCCCATTCTTCGCACAATTGCTTTCATCCCCCAGACTTTTCTCTTTATCCATATATCGGCGTTGGGCCTTCTATCCCAGATCATGAGACCTTAGGTAGATGGGTGATGAAGCACCCCAAGGACTTAATAGCCGGATAAAGAGGCTTGTTTTGGTTCAAATTTTTTAATTAAGATCAGAGGAGTATCTTGCCTTTTCTAAACTTTCACAACATTCCCAAGATCACCGAGCTAAACCAATTCAGTTTACACAATCAGCTAATCCACCAAATTTCAGTAAAAACGGAATTAATTTGAATAGAAACAAGTTAGATTAGTCAAACAACTTTAAGCAAGAGAATTCTTGAGGTTGTCACCTGGCTCAACTTCAAACTTCCACAAACATTTTCACCCAAGATTCAATATTTATAAGCACTCAGAGAAGCGATTCTCTCAAAGTAAGTAAACAATCAAAAACAAGTGTGGCATTTAAGTGCAATTGGCATACTTAGAAAGATCTTCTAATTCCTCACACTTAAGACACTACAATAAAAAGATGTTTTAGCTACCGATAAATTGCTACTACACATATATTGGTATCTAAATTGGAAAATTGCTACTGATTTTTAATGTTATTAACAAAGTGGTTGCTTTTGTGCTACCACAACGACAATGGTAGCTAAACTTTTAGGCGGTAGTTAAATGTCTACCTCCTTACAAGATTGCTACCATCAATAGTAGCTATTTTATTTTTCATTCCGGTAGTTTTAACAAAAATAAGTTTACTACCAATATTGGTATCTAAGTCAATGAATTACTACTATTTGGTTGATGCTAATTCAAACATGGTAGCTATTATGCAACTATTTGAGCAACGATAGCAATTTTTTTTAATTAATAGCTAACTATCTACTATCTTAAAAGTTGCTACGACCATGTAGATAAGTGAAATTCTGAAATTGCTACTAACAATCGATTACGGTTGCTATTGTGCAACTATTTTGGCTATGATAGCAAATATTTTTAACAAGTAGCTATATTGCTACTATCTTAAGTTTCGAAATTGCTACCGACTAATAATGCTGATGAAATTTTAGTTGATATTGTGCTAGAATATAAGAAATGATAGCTAATATTCGTAAGCGTTAATAAAATTATTATCATCTTATAACTTAAACGTGTGATTACTACATAATTCAGAATACTAACCTATATTGTTGCTGCCATAGTGGATATATTATCTTCTTATATAAATATTTTATTTTTTATAGTTTTTTTCAATATAGTAACTTTAGTATATTTTACTTCTTACTTTTTAGCAATCGAAATTTTAAAAATAACTTTAAGGAAACAAAAATTTTCTAATTCGTGAAAATTAATTAAAACTACATGCCACTACAAGAATTTATTTATCATATAAGATATATGTAACATAATTTATTTTTGATACTTATAATATTTTTAATTTTCAAAGTATCACACGTATTAATAAATTATAAAATAGAGTACATGTAATAATAATTTATTTTAACACATATGTTGGTTAAATTTTACAAAATTAATATAAATTAGTTGTCAACATAATTTAAATTAGTAAATGATATATATGTATATAAATTTAAATTTTGTGCGAATTTTATAAATTTTACTATATTATAATTTTAACTTACAAAAATCACATAAATTAATAAAATATAAAAATACAATAAATAATAACAATTTAAATTAGTTGACATGTTGGTTAAAATTTGCAAAATAAATACAAAATATATATATATTAAATTATAAATGTTTAAAATTTTTGTAATAGATATATATATGTTTAGTTTTAATTGTATACACTTTTAAGCCAACATATACTATTATTTTATTATTTTGACCGTACAAAATTAATGTTTTAATATTATGTGAATTAAAATATCAATGTGGCTTAGTCAGACCTACATCTATTTTATTAATTATACATATCCAATGTTCGATCATATCTTGGCAAAAAAATTCATCTATATTTAGAGTATCAAACATTAAATATATACATGTAGTATGTATATATATATTGCGAATAAATATCATGGCTAAATGGTTAAGGTAATATCTATCCAGCCCACACGTCGCATGATCGATTCCGTCACATATCCTTGATGTGTGGCCCAAAAATGGTCAAGCCGCATGCACATGGCTTTAGTAGAGAACTATTTTTAAATGCAACCACTAAAGTTGGAATATAAAAGAATTTATGCTACTGAATTTATTGGTAGCAAATTAAGTAAAGATACCACACATAATCGGTAGTAAAATTGCTACCAGAAGAAAGAGCAGTGGCGGTGTGACAACAAAATTGCTACCAACCGGAAAACGGTAGCGAAAATCATTTCGCCACCAAAGGTTTACCCACCGCCTAACTCTGGTAGCCAAATAAACAAAAGCGGTAGCCCGTTCTATTTGGCTACCAGTTTCACTATTATCGCTACCAATTGTGTTGGTAGCAAACGGGCCTTTTTCTTGTAGTGAGAGGATCAATGTCCTCATTGTTCAAAACTAAAACCAAGAAAAGAACTTTCAAAATATGTCAGACTCATTAAGGATTCATTCAGATTTCATGGATTGAAAATAAACATTAAGCATTAAAATCATTATAGACTGAACACAAACATTAAAAATGAAGAGAAACGGAAACTCCCATAATATCGTAAATTGAGAGAGGTTTCCTTCCTCACACTTAAACTCAAACAATGGGGGTAGCATCATTCCTCACACCTGCACACACTCACAAAAGGAAGTGGCTCAAGTGCTGCAGTAGACATCTTGCAGGAGTGCTGCAGATAATGAAACGATGTGTACTCTAGATATGTACATGGCGCGGCTTTTGTCCGGTTGTCCCGCAAGTTAGTTGTTGTACGCATAAAAACAAAACACTCGCATTGGAAGTGACCTATTTTAATTTTTATTACATTGTATATTGTATTAATGTTAATGTTGTTAATAAATAAGTGGTTTTAAAGGCCAAAGTAATACTTACGTGAATGTATTAAAAATCTTTATAATTATCCTATTATATTTGTGTATCATCTTTTTATGGTTTTTAGGAAGCCTAAAATTATTGTATTAAATAATTTAAGAAAATAAAAAACAAATATGTAACTTAGATAATGGGTTAAAATAATTTCAGTAAAAATATTTAAATAAATTTCATAGTATGTTTTCCTTCAATATACAATTACAACAACTTTATGGAATCGGATTGTGTGCTACAGAATATCAATCGTAGGTGCACTATGTAAAGCGCTAGCGTTCGGGTATTACATGATTTAGTTCGGTTATATTTCATACACGTATGTTGATTTTGGCTCTATCCTCAGTTCACCATCTAATTTCAATTTGAGCAAATGTAATTATGTTATAGAATCTGCAATAAGCCATCGATGTTTTTAACATTCCTAGAGTGGTGTTCAGGGTTTATACAACTTTAATAGATGAGGCTCAAACTATAATAAGATCAATGTTTTTAAAATTCTTAAATTTTTAAACTTTTATTATGTAAACATTCCTAAACCCTCCACTACGAACCCTAAAAACACCTTTGACGTTTTTAGCTTTCCTAGCGTGGTTTTTGGGGTAGGTTTGTGGTGTAGGGTAATCTTTTTTAACTAAGTCTATACTATATAATGTCGCAACTGACTCGGCAATAAGCCTTCGACGTTTTAAGATTTCCTAGGGTGGTTTTAGGGGTGGGTTTGTGGTGTAGGGTAATCTTTTTTTTCCTTCTGTTCTTTATAATGTCGACTATGACTCGACAGGTTTTTAGGGTTTGTGGTTCAGGGATCTTCACTACAAACCCTAGAAATGCCTTCGACGTTTTAATTTTTTCTAGGGTGGATTTTGGGGTGGGCTTGTGGTGTAGGGTAATATTTTTTAAATAAGTTTGTACTTTATAATGTCGCAACTGACTCGGCAATAAGCCTTCGACATTTTAATATTTCCTAGGGTTGTTTTTGGGGTGGGTTTGTGATGTAGGGTAATCTTTTTTTATTCATTCTATTATTTATAATGTCGACACTGACTCGACAGGTTTTTAGGGTTTGTGGTTCAGTCCCTTCGCACAAGCCCTAAAAATGCCTTCGATGTTTTAATTTTTTTCTAGGGTGGATTTTGGGGTGGGTTTGTGGTGTAGGGTAATCTTTTTTAACTAAGTCTATACTTTATAGTGTCACAACATACTCGGCAATAAGCCTTTGACGTTTTAAGATTTCCTAGGGTAATTTTTGGGGTGGGTTTGTGGTGTAGGGTAATCTTTTTTTATTCATTCTATTCTTTATAATGTCGACACTGACTCGACAGGTTTTTAGGGTTTGTCGTTCAGGGATTAGGGTGACCCTAATCCCTGAACCACAAGCCCTAAAAATGCCTTCGACGTTTTAATTTTTTCTAGGGTGGATTTTGGGGTGGGTTTGTGGTGTAGGGTAATCTTTTTTAACTAAGTCTATACTTTATAACGCCGCAACTGACTTAGCAATAAGCCTTCGACATTTTAAGATTTCCTAGGGTGGTTTTTGGGGTGAGTTTGTGGTGTAGGGTAATCTTTTTTATTCATTCTATTATTTATAATGTCGACACTGACTTGATAGGTTTTTATGTTTTGTGGTTCAGGGATTAGGGTCGTTAGACCCTAATCCCTTCACCTTAATCGCTGAACCACAAACCCTAAAAATGCCTTCAATGTTTTAATATTTTCTAGGGTGGATTTTGGAGTGGGTTTGTGGTGTAGGGTAATCTTTTTTAACTAAGTTTATACTTTATAATTTTGCAACTGACACGACAATAAGCCTTCGACGTTTTAAGATTTCCTAGGGTGGTTTTTAGGGTGGGTTTGTGGTGTAGATAACATTAGCCATGGTTGTATATTGTTAGTATATAAAAGCTACTTGATATCAATTGGTTAAATTATTAAATGAATTGCCTTGAATGACACTAAGTACCTATTGTCCAAAAAAATTCAGCATATATTGAGTAATATTTTTGGGTATATATGCGAGTTACAATATGTTATTTATTAGTTTAAGCATTATATTCCATTCATACCGTAATAAATATGCCATAAGTTTACATAATACTAGCCATGATATCATATCATTAATATGTAAAAACTACTCAATTCATTTTTAACTTTCCAAATAATAGGTTAACCATTTACATGTGACAGGTTAACCATTTACATGTGACAGGTTAACCATTTACATGCGACACGTTAACCATTTACATGCGACAGGTTAACCATTTACATGCGACAGGTTAACCATTTATGATTGACAGGTTAACCATTTACATGCGACAGGTTAACCATTTACATGCGACAGGTTAACCTTTTGCATGCGACAAGTTAACCATTTATATGCAACAGGTTAACCATTTATGATTGATAGGTTAACCATTTACATGCGACAGATTAACCATTTATGATTAACGGTTTAACTATTTATGATTGACAGTGAAATACCCCAAACCTTGATATGTGGTTTAAATATCAAACTATGGTATGTAAAGGCTAAAAAGTGCCTTAGAAACATCAGTGAACAATTTAAACCATAGTAAAATGCAATAAAGCACTAAGATACAGTTTGAGCAAAAACATGCTTTAAGCTTGGAGTGAACTTGGTTAGGACCCAAAGAACCTACCAAGACTAAATAATAGTCAATTATGATTTAACAAGGCAAATTAAGTCCTTAGGAAACTTTGGTAGACAGTTAAACCAAATAAAACACAAGAAAATACCTTAAAGTCAATAAGAGCAAAATGTGCTCTAAGCTTGGGATAAATTTGTATAAGACCTAATGGTCATACCTATACCTTATAAATATGTTAATGAACATATTAAATCAATTACCAAAGAAAACCAAGCTTGAAAACAGGTTAAAACACAAAATGTGCTTTAAGGAGTCTTAAAGCACGTTTTTGAAAAATTGTCTTGTAAATGAGTTTTGTATGGCTAAATGTCCATCACTCTTTAGTTAACATGTACTATATAGTATCACATTTGGAAGTCTATATCAATGGGAAATCAAAAATTTCACATCTATGTGCCTTGTTTTAGTGAATAGTAACTTTAATAAGCTAGTTTGTAACATATGTATTATAAGTAAGTTAATTGGTCAACAAAGACCAAAACACCCCTAGACTACTAATGGGGGCCGGTTTTTATGAGGTGAGTCATCACCTTGTAAGTTAACAAAACAAATAACTAATGATAAAGCAAGTTACTATTTGCTTTATTACATAATATCTCTTAAAAAGGCAAACTTATCTTCATTCTCTCTTTCCTTCTTGCATTCCCACGGTTCCAACTCCATCTTCTTCCTCTCTTTCACGGTAATACTACACCACCACCATTAAACTCCATCTTTGATCTCTTGTAACTCCTAGCTCCATGGTCCAAATTCAATTTCAAGACCACCATTCTTCTAGTTGGAGCAAGCTCTACACTTCTATCTTTTCAAATCTTCAAAAGCCTCATTTCGGTGCCAAGGAGATTCACCATTGATGGAGCTTGAGCTCACCTTTTCACATGTTATTGTTCTCCTTTGCTTCAAGGTAAGGAAACTCAAAGAAAAATGATGTTTCCTCCATGTTTTGTGTTGTCCGAAAATTCACCTCACAATGGTGTTTTTACCTTGCTTGTTTTAGCTTCATTTGAATCTTCCAAGGGCTAGGAGGAGTCCTCTCTTGATACTCATTCAAGCTCTCTTTCCATTCAAAGGTAAAACAATTACCTTAATATGTTAAGATAATATATGTAACTAGGGTTTGCAATGAGATGAAGCATAATGCTTGAATACTCATTCTATTATTTGTACAATGTTTAGAAGTTGACAAGCAACCAAAAGCCTTGCCAATTTAGTCAAGGAAACAAGAAAGAAGTTTGTGGGCAAAAGAGGTAAATGTGCTAACCTAATATGGTTTAAAGTCTTAGGAGAAATGAGCTTATATTGCTTATGAAAATGATTTAAGGAGCCAAGGGAAAATGACTTAGAAGAATGCTCTCAAGGGCTTAGTAAAAGGCATATGTATTGTTGAGTGTATTTGCAGGTCAAAGGCAAATACAATGTGGGAAATTCAGTGTTTATGATTTATGCATCTTAAGGGCCTAAGAGCCATGTTATTTAAGGGCCTAAGTGCCAAGCAATTAAGTTTATGCACTATATTGTGATGTAGTGTAAATTGGGTGAAGTTATGTGTGTGAGAATACTCTTGATGGATTTAGGGTGTTCTTGAATGAAATAAGGTAAAAACCTAAGTGTTTGGATGTGAGTATATACAAGAGAAGCTATGGCAAAATTTGGAGAATGTGTAAGAAGTTCTAAGTGATTTAAACAAGTTTTGGTGAACTAGGAAGTGTTAAAGGTGAACAAGTGTTTTACTAGGGAAGAAAGCATGTATTAAGGTGATTTAGAGTGATACAAGGACTTTGGTATTATCTTGGAAGTTCTAGGAATTCAATGAGTGTTTTTGGGATGTAATAAAGTCTTGGAGAAGTTTGTTTAAGGTTTAGGAATGTTGGTGTACAAGGAAGAAATGATGTTTAGGTAAGATGTGAAAAAGGAGATTTAGTTAGTAAGAAAAGAAGTTTGAGAGATGATGCTAAGGTGTAGAGGAAACATCTTGGTATAGTGGTCATTATAGGTGAAATACCACTTAGAAAACCAAATGAAAAATGTACAAGTATTAAGAGATTTTGTAAGGAGTTTGTGGAATGATAAAGATAGTTTGGTGGGTGATTTAAGGAATTTAGTACATGGCTAAAGATGTGTTTGAAGTGCCCAAATGAGGTTAGGACATATTAGGATATATGAGGTGAAGTTTGGAGTTAAATGGGCAATGGAAAATAAGGGTCTGGAGCAGACCGACCTTGCGACCGAACTTGCCAAGGTCGGTCGAGCCCAGTTTACCCTGCGAGAATTGGTTTCTGGAATGGACCGACCTTGGGGACCGGACTTGCAAGGTCGGTCGGGCTTGTATTTTGTGTACGAATTAAGTTTCTGGAATCGACCGAACATGGGACCGGACTTGGCAAGTTCGGTCGGGCCTGAATTTTCAAGGGAAGAAACTCTCGGGAATGGACCGAACATGCGACCGAACATACAAGGTCGGTCGGAGTAGAAATTTTTGACGGTAATGTGTTCTGGAATGGACCGACCTTGTGTAAGGTCGGTCGGTAAGGTCGGTCGGACCAAAAACATTGTTTAAGGTTATAGAATGATGTGTAATGATGGGGATTGACTAGTAATGATGTTATAAGGTTGTTTAAGACATGTTAGGTGAGTTATAATGATAATTTAGTGGGAAAAAAGATGTATTAAAATGTAGAAGTAAAACAAGTTAAAAAGTGAAGTTATGTAACTAAGTTAACGGGGAAAAGTTATAAGCATTAGACTTTAAACAACATGTTACCCCGCGGTAATAAAGTACATGTAATGTTATCAGTTGTTCGAGAATGCTCGAGGAACATAAGTGGACATGGTAAAGTGGACTCCGGTGACAGGTATGGTTTTCTTGCAACCTGTGTCCTACCGGATTACACCGGCTTGTATGCCAATGTGTTTTTCTGTATGTTTGCCACGTTGTAAGATTAAACATGTAATGAGTTTACAGTAATTCATTTATGTGGCGTGTTCAACTCCGATACCATCTAACCTCGGAAGTGTTAACCTTAGTTAACTGAGTCTAGGATCA
This sequence comes from Limonium bicolor, assembly GCA_023374045.1. Lineage (NCBI taxonomy): Eukaryota > Viridiplantae > Streptophyta > Magnoliopsida > Caryophyllales > Plumbaginaceae > Limonium > Limonium bicolor. The sequence goes on from CM041778.1 coordinate 206,611,321, forward strand.
CATGAGAGTTTGGTATTCGGATTAAACGACCCGAACCTTGGGACGTTCTAACCACGGCTATGCGTGTGTTAATTGTGTGATATGTGTATGTGAATGTAGGGATCTCCCTTGTGTGTTTAACCCAGTTTGTATACTGTATGGTGTGTAGATGTGATAGACTCCATAGTGGGGTTCTAACTAATATCTAAAAGTAAGTATGTACTAACAGTGGTGAGGAATCCGGTTTGGCCGGTCGCGCGTTGTTTGGGAGTGGGTATCCTTCTTAGCCTTACCCTTCTCTCTGTTATGGTTGTTTCCCTCACGGGTTATGATCTCCCATTAGCTTATTCCAAAGCTTAGCTATTCTGACTTATGATCGGTTTAGGGGGAACATGTGTTTGTGTGGTGTGTTCGGGCCACCAAACCCGAACCATCTTAACTTAAGTTACTCGTCCGACTATTAGGACGGTAATGAGTGTTGTTGTTGTTGTATAACGAGCTTATCATGAGGGTGACATCATTCTCTAGGCTCACCAGTGAATTATCAATGTTTGGGTCGGTTCCTAAGAGAGCCGCTCCCGTTATGTTATGTGTTGTTGTTGTAATGCAATTTCTATTGCGATGTTATTATGTGCACGTTGAAACGTGAAAAGTGTTGTTATGTGTTGTTATGTGATGCATGTTATATGTTGTAAAATGTGGAGTATGTGGATCATGGATATGAATCCCAGTTTGTGATAAGAGGCGTTTAAGGATAACCCGATTAATGGGTAGTTGTCGTCTATTAAGGAAGTAGCTCCATTAGAGGAGGAACACTCTAGGGGTAATGAATACCATGAGTGACTTATCGAGTATGGATATGTTATCTGTTTGTTGAGCCCATTGAGGCGGAATGATTCGTGTTGTGTGTTTTAAGTTACATGTATGATTTAAATATAATCAACCGCATGCTAAGAGACGAAATAGTTGTGCGTGGCCCGGTAGCATGTGGGCTGCGGATTACCATACCAGTAAAGGTGCTGAGCCCCTTGGGGGCCACCCTTTCTCTCTTCTTTTCCTATTTCAGGTACAAAGAGCAGGAAGCCGTTCGAGAGTAGGACGGGGTAGTCGTTTGTACATGGGTAATCATGTAAGTTGTATATATACAGTAGGTGTAGTAAGACCGAAGTTGTTATCGGCATCAGTTTGTAAATACTCGGTACAGTTGGAAGGTATGTGTATGTTTGTTGTTAATGGAAAGGGATAATAATGTGTAGTCGCTCGGGAATCTAGTCCATCAGACCGGTACAATGTTTATGTAATAGCCTTGTTAGCCACGTGGGTGGTTAACGGCGTGTAACACCAACGAGTTAAGTAATGTGTAGTAGTATATTTTCCGCTGCAGAATGTTGTTACGTGGTTGTTGTTGGATGGGGTGTTACAAAAAGTGGTATCAGAGCGAAGTATCGCTCTGATGACTGAATTACCGAGCTTAGGAAGTACCGAGTTAGGATTTTAGTACTTTGGGTTAAGGGTTGAGTGATAGCGTGAGAGATACGCTAGTTAGGTATTACCAGTGTGTACTGGAAACCTACAATATCCAACCCGCCCTCCACAATCCCTGTTATATAACTTGGGAAACAACGCCAGAGAGATGGAAGTCCCCTCTTACTCGGGAATACCCGATCTGGCTGTTATTAAACACCTCTAAAGGTACGGTGAACCTGTCATACGGTAGATCCCGAAAACTGGGAATCCCGGAGACGGTTCCATCTAAACAGTGTTAACCGCATTTCATAGCGAAGAGTGAAGAATCAGTGTATAGAAGAATAGAATTTCCGGCAACCTGGGTCGACATGCCGAGCAGTCGAGGATAACCAGCTTGCAACGCACCAACCGTGCAACGGGCAAGAAGTGGATTAATAAAACCCGAGACGAGTGTCTACGGGACCACAGTTGATAAATAATACACCAACGGTATACCAACCGACAAAGGAACTACAACGTAGTGCCCAAACAAGAGACAAGTCTCAGCAACCACGACAATGCGGGAACGGGCTACGAAGAGGAAACAATACAAAAAAAAGGGTCTTCCAGAATGGGAAACACCCTAGTTAGTGATTATCATGTAAAGACAGTGAGAAGTCATCCGGAGGAATTATTATCAAGACTGTAAGATCAAGTGAGGGCCAACAAGGCCACTGATGACAGTGCGGGTAAAAACAATACCACAACCGGTATGTGTTGAACCGATAGCCAGTTAACATGGCGCACTTGCCCTGGCAAGTGCTGCTATAACAGGGCTGTTCGGGGAAGTTTTAACAACTACAAAGTGCTTGGTAAAGTACCACGAAGTTAAGTGTGATCATTATGACCATGGAAGGGCTTAACAGCCTAACCTCTGTAATTGTAAGTACACCAGTCAGCGAGAAGCTAGACTTGGTTAGGGTAAGAAGATGTTGTGAAACCATGAAAATTTTCTTTCAAACTCAGATTTATTTCAAACTCTTTTCTTTCAAAACCAGATTTTCTTTCAAACCAATACTTCTTTCTAACCTTCTTCTAAACCAAACCAGTAAAACCAAGGGCAGTTGATAAAGATACAACAGTGGATAAACTTTCCCTCAATTAAGTTCGGGAAGCACGGAATGTATATTGTCAAGGGACAATATAAGGGAGTTGACAACAGAATACTTCACCTAGGCGTGTGACGGACACTACAAGTGTACCAACTGTAATGTGGGACGACCGCACTCCGATAGGAGCTTGTGGGCCTGGCAGACCTACTTATGGGTTAGTTGGGTAAGTAGTAATGTATCAGTATGGTACCCCACATATGTATACGAGTAGAATCCGAAACACGGGAAGTAGTCGACTCCGTACTACGGTCAGCAGTATAAGTCAAACAAGAGCTAAGGATTACAAGGAATGGTTGAAGTTAAGGAACTCAGTTAAGTTAACGAGACTAAAAGGATTAGTGAATTCCTTTCAAGGAAATGTTTAAGAGTTAGGAAGTGCGAAGTGCACAAACTGTTATGTAAAGACATCACATATGTCTTAAGGATCCTTAGGGATAAACATGATAGCTGGAACGGAGACCCAGCCTGTGCATGGCAAGGCAGATGCCTAATGTGGACACATTAATGTGCAATGAACGGGATGAAACTCCCAGAATGAGTACCTACACTACCAGGAAATGTTGATCTTCACAGAAGAGGATAATAAGCCAGTTAAGAACGCAAACGGCGTGGCTAAATGAATATACCAATAAGTGTGAACCAGACGTAATGGCATAACTTAGTAACACCCAGGAGCAATCCTTGAAGGGTGTTCGCATCAACAAGTGTTGCACGAAATGGCATGACAGAAACACAAGGGTTGAAGCTAACACCCAGTTTAGACATAAATTGTCAGGAGACGGACTGACAATCCTAAGGGGGCATTCCATGAAAGGAGACGGAATGCAACGACCTTGTCATGGAGCTCAATATAACATCCAAACCATGTAATGTTGTACAGAGAAGTACATGTGTGTGGACAGCCTACAATGAGCGCAGCTCAAGGCAAATAAGGCTTATAGGCCACAAATAAAATGTGTTATGTAAATTAGATTGATTGCAGAAGTTTATGTTATATAAGTGAATAGAGTGGAGAACGAACCACTGCACTAAGAGTGGGGATACCTCTCGATATTGTGAAACCGCTGGAGCGGTAGTTATGTGTACCAAGCTCAAGAAATATGCTGTGGACAATATTATTACGATTTGAGAGCAGTTAGTTTAGTAGTATGTGTGTATAAAGTGAAACACCGAGCTGAATAATACCGGCTTGTGACTTGAATGATCAATGCTCAAGGAGCATTCGGTAGTCATCCAAATGAATGACGAACCATAATGTGAATGATATAAGTATAGGTGTGGAAGTTAATGTGACAGTAAATACCATGTAAGTTATTGTTATGCAATGAGTAAGAGCACGGTTCGCGGCCGGCGACCGTTGTATCAATGTTATTGAGTAATAATGTGGCAGATAAGACCAGTTATGAGTTAAACTCAGTGGAGATGCAAGGTAAGCGATGTTAAACAGACTGGGCAATAAGCCAGTGGTAGGTACTATGTGATGAGGAACTCAGTGTGAATTCCATGGCGAGTCGCATAAGGGATTTACTGTCAAGAGTTTACGCCTCTGCACTCTGTATGACTGAGTGTTTTGGTATTGCACTTGCGCAGTAATGATCGAGTGGGATAGCTAGGAATTGGAAACATGTTAATTGTGGAGCAATAATGTTATAATGGCCGATGCATAGGAAATGCAAGGCCGCACCAATAAAAAAGTACTTGTACAAAACCAAATGTGGAGATATGATTAACAGTAAGTGACTACAGTAGCACTAACTGCCAAATATCGGTATGGAATATACCCCAAATGTTGTAAATAGCTGAGAGAGCACTACACACTAGGTAGTAGCTCAATCTCAACCGACAGTAAGTCGGAAGGGAACAAGTCAATCATTGTGAAATACATAACTATTTACACAGTAAATTGTTATGGAAGTGGATAGAAAGTTTATAACTCACCAAATTCGCTAACGGTAAAAGATACCACGCGTCGGTTGAGAAACCATTGTTACCAAGATGAAGGTGACAATTGGGGATGTACAATACAGTAAGAATAACAAAAAGGGGCAATTAAGCTCTACAGTTACTAGAGTTTCGCAGCAGAAACTAGTGAGCCAGTGATTCAAGTGTTGAATGTACATGGTGAACATGAGTGAATGGCTAATTATTAACGCCTAGAAGCCTAACAGGCCAGAATCGAAACCAACTAAGAGTTTAAACAAACTCCAATGAGAATTCTTGGTTTAGGAACTAAACCGCCAATATGGTTAAGATCCTCTAATCAGAATCCATTGTGTAATAGACCGCGTGGAAGTTAAAACACTTCACGACGGCAGAACATTTTAAGCAAATGTTTAGTGATTGATTACGTGGGCGTAATCCCTTTTAAGGGGGGTAGAGCGCAAAACCACTTAGTGTGTATTACCGTACAAGTGTACGTGACTTATGTTGTGCATAGCATAAAATAATTTGTTTTGATGATTGGTGTGTGTGTTACGTAAACATACACATCCATTCATGGTTTAATTGTGGTAATTGCGCACAGATGATGCGAATACCATTGTGATAAGTGTGTTGATTTATTAACAGTTGTGTGTGATAGTACAAGTGTGGGGTAGAGAAACTCCCGGGGAACAAAAACCCCGACAGTGTATAAATGTGAAATGGTGTGTTGTATTTTGATAAAATATATGTGTATATATATACTATATAGTGACTCATGGAAGGGTATGAGACCGATATAAAACCTAATGAGGATAAGGTTCCCTAGGTAACAAGATTAAGTGAATGGAGGTAACTGATAGGCGGAGTTCTATTCCTTGGAGATGTTATGATCATGATTAGAATGATTAAAAAGATAAAATTGGAAATGAGTGATTTATTTGATGCTTGAAAATGAAGTGGGAGGTGGAACTTGATTTGCATGCGATCAAGGGAAGCCGAACACAAATTGGGTGGAAGGATAGTTCAACATTGATGCTGATCACATCAGGGTTGGATGACTCTTGAAGCTCCCTATAAGTGGTCACAAATAACCACGCTAAGAAAAGAAGCAAAGAGCATAAGTTGGACTTGGAGTTGTGTGTGTTTTCAAAAGGATTTTCAATTGGTACTTATAAAACGTCGATAGATACTTTACAAAATTAAAGTTCTCTTACTTAACCTCGCAAGGAAATTTTAAATTTAAGTGATTGTTTTGATCTCCCAAAGGCACGGGGACGGAAGGTGTCCATCGCGACCGAGTTCTGCGGGATCACAGTGTATATCAAAGATATTTTTGATTGTTATACATGCTATGACATGTTGTGTGGTATGTGTAATAAATGTTATTTTGACCTTGAGTTCTAAAAGTGTATGCTATTAAGACCTATGAGTCTAAATGTGTTGTGTTACATAGACCTATGTGTCTAAAGGCTGTTATGCTATCAAGACCTATGTGTCTAAATATTTTTATGTTACCCAAGACCAGAGAGTCTAAGGGTTGTTATGTATGTGTAAATGTTGTTAAGATACCCGGACCATTGAGTCCGAGGTTATCTTGTGAATATGTTATGTTATGTATGGATGTGAATGTGTTACCCGGACCATTAAGTCCGAGGTTGTGATGTAAAGTGTGTTTGGTTATGGAAGTTTTATTTCTATAAGTAATCCCCGTATTCTAATCCAAGATGTGTGGGAGGGGTAAACTTCGAGGACGAAGTTCTTTTAAGGGGGGTAGATTGAAATACCCCAAACCTTGATATGTGGTTTAAATATCAAACTATGGTATGTAAAGGCTAAAAAGTGCCTTAGAAACATCAGTGAACAATTTAAACCATAGTAAAATGCAATAAAGCACTAAGATACAGTTTGAGCAAAAACATGCTTTAAGCTTGGAGTGAACTTGGTTAGGACCCAAAGAACCTACCAAGACTAAATAATAGTCAATTATGATTTAACAAGGCAAATTAAGTCCTTAGGAAACTTTGGTAGACAGTTAAACCAAATAAACACAAGAAAATACCTTAAAGTCAATAAGAGCAAAATGTGCTCTAAGCTTGGGATAAATTTGTATAAGACCTAATGGTCATACCTATACCTTATAAATATGTTAATGAACATATTAAATCAATTACCAAAGAAAACCAAGCTTGAAAACAGGTTAAAACACAAAATGTGCTTTAAGGAGTCTTAAAGCACGTTTTTGAAAAATTGTCTTGTAAATGAGTTTTGTATGGCTAAATGTCCATCATTACTCTTTAGTTAACATGTGTACTATATAGTATCACATTTGGAAGTCTATATCAATGGGAAATCAAAAATTTCACATCTATGTGCCTTGTTTTAGTGAATAGTAACTTTAATAAGCTAGTTTGTAACATATGTTATTATAAGTAAGTTAATTGGTCAACAAAGACCAAAACACCCCTAGACTACTAATGGGGGCCGGTTTTTATGAGGTGAGTCATCACCTTGTAAGTTAACAAAACAAATAACTAATGATAAAGCAAGTTACTATTTGCTTTATTACATAATATCTCTTAAAAAGGCAAACTTATCTTCATTCTCTCTTTCCTTCTTGCATTCCCACGGTTCCAACTCCATCTTCTTCCTCTCTTTCACGGTAATACTACACCACCACCATTAAACTCCATCTTTGATCTCTTGTAACTCCTAGCTCCATGGTCCAAATTCAATTTCAAGACCACCATTCTTCTAGTTGGAGCAAGCTCTACACTTCTATCTTTTCAAATCTTCAAAAGCCTCATTTCGGTGCCAAGGAGATTCACCATTGATGGAGCTTGAGCTCACCTTTTCACATGTTATTGTTCTCCTTTGCTTCAAGGTAAGGAAACTCAAAGAAAAATGATGTTTCCTCCATGTTTTGTGTTGTCCGAAAATTCACCTCACAATGGTGTTTTTACCTTGCTTGTTTTAGCTTCATTTGAATCTTCCAAGGGCTAGGAGGAGTCCTCTCTTGATACTCATTCAAGCTCTCTTTCCATTCAAAGGTAAAACAATTACCTTAATATGTTAAGATAATATATGTAACTAGGGTTTGCAATGAGATGAAGCATAATGCTTGAATACTCATTCTATTATTTGTACAATGTTTAGAAGTTGACAAGCAACCAAAAGCCTTGCCAATTTAGTCAAGGAAACAAGAAAGAAGTTTGTGGGCAAAAGAGGTAAATGTGCTAACCTAATATGGTTTAAAGTCTTAGGAGAAATGAGCTTATATTGCTTATGAAAATGATTTAAGGAGCCAAGGGAAAATGACTTAGAAGAATGCTCTCAAGGGCTTAGTAAAAGGCATATGTATTGTTGAGTGTATTTGCAGGTCAAAGGCAAATACAATGTGGGAAATTCAGTGTTTATGATTTATGCATCTTAAGGGCCTAAGAGCCATGTTATTTAAGGGCCTAAGTGCCAAGCAATTAAGTTTATGCACTATATTGTGATGTAGTGTAAATTGGGTGAAGTTATGTGTGTGAGAATACTCTTGATGGATTTAGGGTGTTCTTGAATGAAATAAGGTAAAAACCTAAGTGTTTGGATGTGAGTATATACAAGAGAAGCTATGGCAAAATTTGGAGAATGTGTAAGAAGTTCTAAGTGATTTAAACAAGTTTTGGTGAACTAGGAAGTGTTAAAGGTGAACAAGTGTTTTACTAGGGAAGAAAGCATGTATTAAGGTGATTTAGAGTGATACAAGGACTTTGGTATTATCTTGGAAGTTCTAGGAATTCAATAAGTGTTTTTGGGATGTAATAAAGTCTTGGAGAAGTTTGTTTAAGGTTTAGGAATGTTGGTGTACAAGGAAGAAATGATGTTTAGGTAAGATGTGAAAAAGGAGATTTAGTTAGTAAGAAAAGAAGTTTGAGAGATGATGCTAAGGTGTAGAGGAAACATCTTGGTATAGTGGTCATTATAGGTGAAATACCACTTAGAAAACCAAATGAAAAATGTACAAGTATTAAGAGATTTTGTAAGGAGTTTGTGGAATGATAAAGATAGTTTGGTGGGTGATTTAAGGAATTTAGTACATGGCTAAAGATGTGTTTGAAGTGCCCAAATGAGGTTAGGACATATTAGGATATATGAGGTGAAGTTTGGAGTTAAATGGGCAATGGAAAATAAGGGTCTGGAGCAGACCGACCTTGCGACCGAACTTGCCAAGGTCGGTCGAGCCCAGTTTACCCTGCGAGAATTGGTTTCTGGAATGGACCGACCTTGGGGACCGGACTTGCAAGGTCGGTCGGGCTTGTATTTTGTGTACGAATTAAGTTTCTGGAATCGACCGAACATGGGACCGGACTTGGCAAGTTCGGTCGGGCCTGAATTTTCAAGGGAAGAAACTCTCGGGAATGGACCGAACCGAACATGCGACCGAACACAAGGTCGGTCGGAGTAGAAATTTTTGACGGTAATGTGTTCTGGAATGGACCGACCTTGTGTAAGGTCGGTCGGTCGGACCAAAAACATTGTTTAAGGTTATAGAATGATGTGTAATGATGGGGATTGATTAGTAATGATGTTATAAGGTTGTTTAAGACATGTTAGGTGAGTTATAATGATAATTTAGTGGGAAAAAAGATGTATTAAAATGTAGAAGTAAAACAAGTTAAAAAGTGAAGTTATGTAACTAAGTTAACGGGGAAAAGTTATAAGCATTAGACTTTAAACAAACACGTTACCCCGATGTTAATAAAAGTACATGTAATGTTATCAGTTGTTCGAGAATTGCTCGAGGAACATAAGTGGACATGGTAAAGTGGACTCCGGTGACAGGTATGGTTTTCTTGCAACCTGTGTCCTACCGGATTACACCGGCTTGTATGCCAATGTGTTTTTCTGTATGTTTGCCACGTTGTAAGATTAAACATGTAATGAGTTTACAGTAATTCATTTATGTGGCGTGTTCAACTCCGATACCATCTAACCTCGGAAGTGTTAACCTTAGTTAACTGAGTCTAGGATCACATGAGAGTTTGGTATTCGGATTAAACGACCCGAACCTTGGGACGTTCTAACCACGGCTATGCGTGTGTTAATTGTGTGATATGTGTATGTGAATGTAGGGATCTCCCTTGTGTGTTTAACCCAGTTGTAATACTGTATGGTGTGTAGATGTGATAGACTCCATAGTGGGGTTCTAACTAATATCTAAAAGTAAGTATGTACTAACAGTGGTGAGGAATCCGGTTTGGCCGGTCGCGCGTTGTTTGGGAGTGGGTATCCTTCTTAGCCTTACCCTTCTCTCTGTTATGGTTGTTTCCCTCACGGGTTATGATCTCCCATTAGCTTATTCCAAAGCTTAGCTATTCTGACTTATGATCGGTTTAGGGGGAACATGTGTTTGTGTGGTGTGTTCGGGCCACCAAACCCGAACCATCTTAACTTAAGTTACTCGTCCGACTATTAGGACGGTAATGAGTGTTGTTGTTGTTGTATAACGAGCTTATCATGAGGGTGACATCATTCTCTAGGCTCACCAGTGAATTATCAATGTTTAGGTCGGTTCCTAAGAGAGCCGCTCCAGTTATGTTATGTGTTGTTGTTGTAATGCAATTTCTATTGCGATGTTATTATGTGCACGTTGAAACGTGAAAAGTGTTGTTATGTGTTGTTATGTGATGCATGTTATATGTTGTAAAATGTGGAGTATGTGGATCATGGATATGAATCCCAGTTTGTGATAAGAGGCGTTTAAGGATAACCCGATTAATGGGTAGTTGTCGTCTATTAAGGAAGTAGCTCCATTAGAGGAGGAACACTCTAGGGGTAATGAATACCATGAGTGACTTATCGAGTATGGATATGTTATCTGTTTGTTGAGCCCATTGAGGCGGAATGATTCGTGTTGTGTGTTTTAAGTTATATGTATGATTTAAATATAATCAACCGCATGCTAAGACGACAAATAGTTGTGCGTGGCCCGGTAGCATGTGGGCTGCGGGATTACCATACCAGTAAAGGTGCTGAGCCCCTTGGGGGCCACCCTTTCTCTTCTTTTCCTATTTCAGGTACAAAGAGCAGGAAGCCGTTCGAGAGTAGGACGGGGTAGTCGTTGTACATGGGTAATCATGTAAGTTGTATATATACAGTAGGTGTAGTAAGACCGAAGTTGTTATCGGCATCAGTTTGTAAATACTCGGTACAGTTGGAAGGTATGTGTATGTTTGTTTTAATGGAAAGGGATAATAATGTGTAGTCGCTCGGGAATCTAGTCCATCAGACCGGTACAATGTTTATGTAATAGCCTTGTTAGCCACGTGGGTGGTTAACGGCGTGTAACACCAACGAGTTAAGTAATGTGTAGTAGTATATTTTCCGCTGCAGAATGTTGTTACGTGGTTTGTTGGATGGGGTGTTACAGACAGGTTAACCATTTACATGCGACAGGTTAACGATTTTCAGGTTATAGGTTAACGATTTTCAAGCAACATTTACCAGCATTTAAGATTGTCAGAAAACATTTCTTCTTTTCAAATTTACATGGTGGCTTTCATATACAGCTTAAAATGCATTACCAAAACACCACAAACTGACCCTGTTAATTCAAAGGGCACCACACTAATTCATGATACCAATCTCAATCATGATTACACAACACAATCTGTACCATTACAAGCGTTGATAAAATCTATGAGCCTAACAATGTCAATGTCAATCATAGATAGTAATCTCTTCAGAGGTTTCACGATCCAAACAATCTCCAACTTTAGCTCAAAGATTCACCCAAAAATAACTTTTACAACTCCCACCACCAACTGCCTTAGATTTGTAGTCACCTACACCAACTAAGCTAATTGTTTCCACCTACAGATGTTATTAGAGCAAGTTTAGTACCATGGCAAGGTATCATAGTTTAATGAGAAACCAATAATGAATTTTAAATCACAAAAAATCAGAATAACAAAGTTGCATATAGATACACAACAAGTATCTTTTTTATAATATAACTAATTGAAGTTTTGTTCTTTACCTAGAACTACATCAACTAACATCCACAACAAAAGAAGTGGTTTGAAAATTTTAATCTACCACGTATCAATAAATAATTGGTAAACTTAATAAGTTTAAGCAGTATTATGAAGTGCCTTACATAAACCTTATCCAGAGAACAATATATAAGAGCTAATACTTATTCATTACAAGCTTATAGTCTTATGACACTTTATCGAATATTCTGCTTGAAGTAGAAGAATACAATCCTAGAAGCAAAATGGACCATGAAACTATTATGGTTCTACTTGTTTATAATTGAAGGAAAAACTAAATATTTGAGAAGAGAGCAACTCGTAAAACCTTGTTCTCAAATGTTGCAGTGCAAAATTGTTCTTAGTATCATTTTAACTGAACACTTTATAGATTGATAATGCTGAAGAGCTATTATCAAGTTTTGATCTGTGTCGATTAACAGTTGACAAAAATAAAGATAGAGTTGACACCAAATCTAATGACGGAAAATTTTTTGGTGACAAAATCTTGAATATGATGACAAAGTAGAAGAAGAATCATGTTGAATGTACTGAACCTGAAGTGCTAATAGTGAAGATAAAGCAAATTAGAGATTATTCTTTTTTCCTCATATAAGGTAGAGTTGATATAACTCTGTTTAGTCAATACAACAACGCCAACTTTTTTTAAACTTTTTTTTATGTTTGTACTTATTGGTTTAGTTGTATACAATAATTAATAATATTATTATGATAATAAATATTATAGAATTAAAATATAAAAATATAATTTTGTAATTAGTTTTATTTTAGTGTAATAAAGTTCATGATATTATAATTGAAGATTCAATTTATTTTACTATTCACAATTTATATTTTACATTATTAAAAATCTTGTAAAATTAAAACTAGTTCTAGAATTTAGAAAATAAGACATAAGATTATGAAGGTATGAGAAAAAAATATTTTAAATATCTAATTCATTCAATTTATCACATATTTTTATTTTGAAATAAAACGTAAATATAGACATTAAATTCGTAATTGTAGATAGAGTAAAATAAATATGATAATTGATTAATTAGTAAATGACTTTATAATTGATTCAACAATGAGAAAAAATGTATTATAATATACACTACGTCTGCATGTGACGATGCTTTTATTTTCACGTATATCACTACTCTCCTACCCTCCTATTTACATATGTCACTACTCGATATCAATATTTAAACATACATCACCACTGGTTTCTATATTATCCCTTTGCAGCACTACTGCATATTTCCGATGCAGCATTTGAGCTGTGCTCCTCACAAAACTGCCACAAACACTAAAAAGCGTTGCATTAAAAGCACGGACACCACTGCCACTTCTGAATGAAAGAAAATAATATTAGACTAAGAAAAGAAATTAATTCAGTAAGTAAAACTACCAAAATAAAAACAATAATAAAATATAAATTTAACCACCGGGTTGCCTCCCAGTTAGCTACCCGTCTTTATAGTCTTTGGCTAGACTTTCGCTTCGTTATCCCGGATAAAAAATAAAAGTAGACAACGGCTTCGTTAGAAAAATGAAGTGGGCAAAATCATTATCAAACCACCTAGATCAAAACAAAGCGTTACCTCGACAAATAAAATAGTAAAGTAAATACTCCACAAAACCTGGTGTTTGAGGAGATATTGTCGGTAACGTAGTTCTACCAGAAGACTAGGTGTGGATGGTTCTTCTTCCTCAAATTCGAGGACGTAGACGTCCTCCTCCCGTTGATGAGGCTCCTGGAGGTGAGATTGATGACTAGTAGGTGGTGGTTCTTTCTCCTCAAATTTGAAAATATCAATATCCTCTTCCGATTGGTGAGACTCAATGATAAATTCATTCTGACAGACAATTGCGGTAGACGCCTCAATCTCTTCACCCTCTATGAAATTGTCCACAACTAGTGCCTCTACCGGCTCGCAGATAGGTGTAGACAAAATATCTTCAACTACTGGTTGCTCCGTCCGAGTTGGGGTTGGAGATGGAGAAGAAATGAATCTTCCAAAAAATCGCTCCAACTCTTCGTCAGATAACAGTCTGCTAATAAATTGTTCTATCTCTTCATCAGAACCCGTAGCTTCAAAAGTATCTGGCTCGAATCGATCTTCACTCCTCAGAGTCACCGCTGGAATCTCTTATAACGGCTCGGCCTGACTCGGGAGGAATTTGTCTGGCCTGTGTGCTAATTGTTGTCTGTTCTGATTAAAATAATAATACCTCAACTGATTTTTCTTGTACTGTGGAATAGTCTGCTCAACCTCCCACCAGTAAGGTTCTGGATAAGATTGCTGTTGTGATGGTTGGTAGTAACTCTACGGCCTGTTCTGATTGAGAATATGATATCCCAATTGATCTTCATTGTACTGCGGCCTATTTTGCAAAACTTCCCACCAATAAGGTTCTCGATTAGATTGTTGAGGTGGTCGGTAATCCGCAACCAGTCTTTGATAAGAAGATATCTTCTACTGCACACGCTTCAATTCTGTTTCTGCCAACAATCTTCTCACCTCATCCTTGCCAATCTCCCTGGTTAAAAATTAGCCTATCAAAAACAAAAATACAAAGTAAAGTAGAACTAGAACTACAAATAAACAAAGAAACTCAAAAACAAAATTAACTGAATAGAATAACAAAGAAGAACAAAATATAAATAAAAGAGAATTGTTAAAATAAATAAAACAAAAATAAAATAAAAAATAAAAAATAAAAATAAATCATAAATAAAATAAAATAACAAAAATATAATAAAATAACAAAATGAAAATAAATGAAAAATAAATGTGATTATAGTAGAGAAAAGAAAAAAAATAGAAGAGAAACAAAGTTCCTAATTAAAATATAACTAAGATCAAACTATTAAACAAAAGTATCAAGAAAAATAAACTATACACATGTTGAAAAGAAAAATAAAATTAAACAGAAATACACTAAAAAGAAATCTATAATAAAATCTCAATCAGTTAAATTAAAATGTCAATTAACCGTGCCAGAGGTCCCCGGCAACTGCACCAAAAACTTGTAACAGTAAAAATATATGTTATTATACTTCTACCACCTAGACAGTGTATTTATCGTTTTTTGGAATAGTGAATTAAGTGGGGTTGTCGATCTCAGGGACCTCGTTCAATTAACTAACAATTTATTAATCTAACTAAAAAAGTAAACTAAACTAAGAAAATAGGAAACATCACTTTTTCAAGATTACTTAATTCAATTAAAATAGTGACTTAATAAACAAATATAATAAAACAATCAAAATAAACTAGGTAAATAAATAAAGATCAAAACTCTAAATCTGAGGAGGCACCTCGGATTATTCTGCAAACCTTCACTTTCTAAATTTATTAATAAAATCTTCCCTAATTCTGCAATAAACTCAAAAACTATAAATAATTCGTCAACGACAGAGTCTAACGAATTCCAACCAGTTGCTAGAACTAGCAGCAGACTAATGGTCTAATCCTGACACAAACCAATCGCTTAAAGAACAGTTTCTATTGGAGACAGATTAACCTATAGGCGGTATCATGCTTCTAGTCGTTAATCCACTTTAACTTTCTATGTCTTGTTATCTATCTTAACTCTCGCGTGTTGATTAGAAAACTACAAATATTGTTTTAATAGTTGATCAAAAGATTAAAGCACTTGAAGAACAAGAATTAAACTATTGTATTAATAATTAGAGAAAATATTACAAAATAAATATGGAGATCCGGTTTGCTACCCCAATCCGCGTAGCTTGTCTAACTACTCAAACATAAATATAAATATAAAAAAAATAGAGAACAACATTAAACGAAATAAGAAAAAGGGTAGAGAAAACTCCAGTTAGCAAGTTGACTTCGGCTCCCCGCTCCACCTCTGTCTTCACATCGATCCTCAGCCAGAACTATAGAGTAACAATGGTGATTTGTGGTGGAGTGGTGGCGTTGTGAATTTTGTGGATGGACGTGGTGGTGGTGTGGTGAAGATGATAATGGTGGTCGTGGATAATTTGTGAATTGAAGAGAAATCAGAGGCGCAGGCCTCAGGCCTTTCATGTGGGGCGTGATCAACATCTACAACCCTAACCTCGTTATGTACTGTAACGCTCTGAATTTAAATTTTTTATCTTTTGATTTTGATCAAAATGTCACGTCTGGAATTGAAAATTTTGTCGCATCCAGGTGTCTGTCTGGACTTTAGGTCTGGACGTCTCTATTGGCGTCGCGCGAGTTTCGTCGTTCTGAGGCGTCTTTACGCGTCTATGTTGTCCGACCCATCTGTCCGGATGCGATTATGCGAGAAATCTTTTGAGGCGTCCGGACATGCGTCTGGCCCTAAAGTCCGGACAGCTGACCCAGACAAGAATATATAACCCATTCTCCGTAAAATCTTCACTCGTGGTCATAAATATTTTCATCCTTGTGACTTGACCGGGTGGAAAGTCTGGACAGCTGACCCGGACTCTTGAAACATTCAAAATAGAACATTTTTGAGTTGTCCTGACCTGTGTCGGGGGTGAGAAATCCGGACAGAAATGGTGTGTCTGGGTCAGTGACCCGGACAACTCACCCGGATAAGAGACAGTTCAACGATCCCTCGTAAACAGGCCCTAGATTCTTCGTTTGGACTCCGTTTTGCTCCCTGCTTGTTGCGTTGCGAAGCTGGTGAAGTGAAGAGTGCAATCCCATGACTTTTACCTGAATTTGACACATAAAATGTATCAGTTCACATCAAAACATAAATATAAGGAAAAACATATGATAAGTGAGAAATATGGCATGAATTTTTGAGAATATAGGAAGAACTAAAGCCCTAAAAGTATATGTGTTTCACACTTATCAGTGTTCAGAAAGATAGCTTCAACTGGAGAACTGGCCCGAAGGGGGGATGACAACGAACCATTGAGACGCCCAACGGTTATCACAACAGTCATAGGTAAAGAAAGCAAAACCAGGACGGGTAGAAATGGAAAGGCCATCAGGATTATTCCGGAGAAGGAAGTGATGAACGAAATCTGAAGCATTAGGTTCAATCCTGAGAATACAACAAACGACTAAAAAAGAATTAATACTAGCAATAACATTCGAGTTACAAAATCAAAAGTTATATCTTTTCAGGAAAAAAGAAAGAACTTGTGGGACTGATGTGTGGATATTGATCCAAGGATTCCTTCTATAAGCTTCCTCCAAAGTGAGATTTCCAGAGAAGTCCTTCCAGTGAGATACTTTTGGAAAACACAGCATATCCAACTTCCAGAGATTACCAGGACATAACCGTACAAGCAAGTCACGAATGACGAAAGCAATGACAAAGGTGCAACTGAGGAGCATCAAAGAATGGCTAAGAAAGACAAAAGCACACCCTCAAAGAGAGCTCTAGAAGATTCCAACAAAAATTAAACAAGGAAAAGACACGATGAAGACATTTAGACAACTTCCTAGTTTGGGGAGACCACATATCACTTAGGCAGTTTCATTCAGTTTCATAGTTTAGGGGGAGCACTTATGTAATTTCATCTTTAAAAGCCATGGGGATAACTACTTGTAAATGACAGGTTGTAATGACAGGCTATATACAGCCTGGCACAACTGAAAATGCCCATTGATAGGGCCTATAAATAGGGGTTCACCCCTCATAATAAAACTTACGCTATCTTGAATCCAAGAAAGCTCTCAAAGTTCTCTCGAGTTGCCCTCAGTTTGAATCGTACTTTACAATCCAAGAAATCGTTCAATCTAGGTGCGCCTCCGCGCACTCTCAAAATAATTTAACGATCGAGAACAATCTAAGAGCTCTTAATAGCAAGGGACTCAAATTTTATACTTTTACAACAATAATGCAAGACATGGGCGCCCATCAACAATAATTGGAGTGGTTAATAATGTTATTCTCATCTCAATAATATATAAGATATGGGTACCCATCATCAATAACGAACATGTTAATTATGTCATAGGATAGTGATGCAAGGTGTGGGCATAAGTCATGTAAGTAAGAGTAAATGGGATAAAATTTTCCGGTATTTTTTTACCATATGCATTACTTTCTCGAGCACTACGGTTGTGATTAAGAATCTTGTGTTTCTTTTTTCAAAACAAACCTATTAGGGCTAGAGCCACAAAAGAAAAACCCGAAGAAAAAAAACTTACTAAACTTCTGTACACATTTTAAAAATCATCCAAAATGTTATCCCGAACCCACAAAATTCGTAAATTTCTAAAAGATTTCGTGATAACCATTGTCCCGAAGCTAGAGAATTTGGGATAAATGTTTTCCCAATTTTAGGAGACTTACAAAACTTCAGTATACGTTTTTAAAAATTATCCAAATTTTTCCCCGAATCCAACAAATTCGTAACATTTTTTGTGATGAACCGAAAGATTTCGTGATAACCTTTGTCTCGAAGCTAGAGAATTTGGGATAAATTTTTTCCTGATTTTAGCAGACTTACAAAACTTCAGTATACGTTTTAAAAATCATCCAAATTTTTTCTCTTGAACCCAATGAATTCGTAACATTTTTTATGATGAGCCAAAAGAATTCTTGATAACCATTGTCTCGAAGCTAGAGAATTCGAGATAAACTTTCCCGGTTTTTGTACCCTGGTAAGCTTCGCGTGCATTATCCGGATCCTCGTTTGTTTCATCAAATTTAGTACTTTTTTCACCATGGTTTACCATGTGATTGATATTAGGGTTGTGATTCCAAATCTTAAGTTTGTTTTTCCAAAACAAACCTCATTTAAGGTATATATACAAAAGAACAATCTAAAGAAAACAAAAACTCACAAAACTTCAAATAGTACTAGAAATTCATTGCACCTAGCAGTAGTACTAAAGATCCATTACAACTAGCAAATAATTTGATCATACATCAACATAAATCTAACAACAAAACTTCAAATAGCACTAAAACTCCATTGTACCTATCAATAGGACTAAAGATTTATTACACATAGCAAACAATATGATCATACAACAACATAAATCCAACATAAAGTCTATTACATCCAGTTAAACCAAAAACTACGGTCCACTGTACTGGTGTAAATATGAATACCATATATACAGGGTGTTGAACACCTCATCGATCTCTTGCTTAGTCACCTTTTGCTACTCCTCTAGCATTCCATGATGGAAATAACGCCAGTCCCAGCTCCGATTCCCAGGATAGTAATCCCCACCAATATCAGTTGCCTCAGCCATAAGCTCCAACAAAATTGATCAATTAAGTACACATAATAATCCAAATGTGAATATTTGCTAAATAAAGAAAAAATGACTCTCAAGAGCTGGGTCCGGACGAGGAACAAACGTGTTGTTATACTTTTAAGGGTTCATAATCTTTGGATGAGTGTGTTTTGTGTACCAATTCAAGTACTCTAGGTCACATGCGTGCAACAAAGCCCTTGTAGCAAGGTAATTCGGGCTTGTTGACTCGCCAGGTGTGTTGTCCCACACACTATACATCGGGAGTACACACATGTGTATGGTGGTGATTTCCTTCTTTGTTTTGACCTTGGATTAGGTATAATAGGGTGTAGTGGGATACATTGTACGTATCTGAAATACCCCGAACATAAATATAGGGATTAAGATTAATCTAATACGCAATTAAAGGCCTAATGACGCCTAAGTAATATTGGTGAGGAAAAATAAATCCAAAAGAAATGAAGAAATGCTTAAAGAGCGAAAAACGCTAAATAAGCGTTAAATAACCATAGGAGGTATGAGACCTCGGTTAGCGTATTATAAGGATTCTAAAGGCTTAATTAAGTCTAAATAAATATGAGGGAACAAATCCCGAAGGAAACGGATCCTTAAAATGGATTAAAAGCACTAACGAACCTTAAAGCACGTTTTTCGAGGTAACCGGGAAAACGTGTCTTTAAGCGGGTCAAATAGACTCGTAACAATTTTGGTCAACTAAATAATCATTAATAAATATTAGTGAAGCTTTAGAACCAATAAAATCAATAAAACGAGAGGTTAGTAAAAACTGTCAAAAACGGGAAGTTGTGGGGTAGAAACATAAATAACACAAACTTATGTGTCCAATATTGTAAATAAAATTCTAAAACCCCCATGCTTTGTGTGTGTGTCCGATTTTAACTCTCCCTCACACACAATCTCTATTCTCTTTTATTCACAAGAGACAAAAACATCAAAAAGCAAAAAGTAACATATTTACTCTCACACTCTCACATTTCTCTCTCTCCTATCCCCATTCTCTATTCTCTCTCACGTGGACCAGCACCCCCTCACTCTCTCTTTTCTCCTTTCTTCTTCCCCATGTGATTTCCATGGTGATTTGAGAGAAACCACACAAAACTCAACTTCTCTCCTTTGTAACTCCCCCACACCTCTTCCAAAAATTATAAAAAGTATACCATTGGAATCCTCTCATCAAGAGCTACATTTCTATCTTTCCAAAATCCAAAAACAACAACTTTCGTTTTTATGGGTATACCCCATTTGGAGCTTCAAGACCACCGTTAGAGCCACCTTGCTCTCCTTGTTCTTTTGAGGTAAAAATCTTCTTGAAACTCCACCTTTTTCTAGCCTTTGTGGGCAAAACGAAAATTTGACTGAACCCTTGTTTGGTCCCTTGTGTTCTAGCCGATTTTGGCTTTGTTGGAGGAGAGGAAATATTGTTCTTGAGCTAACCCAAACAGCTCCTACACCCTTGGAAGGTAAAATAAATTCTAAACCCTAAAACCTATATTAGAACATACATAATGGTTAGGGTTAAATTGTGTATTAAAATGGTGTATTGAAAAGTGTATGTATATGGGTTGTAGTGTAAGATTGTTGAAGTAGCTAAAGCCGGTGGAAAGAGGAAGGAGGAAGAGAGGAGAAGCTTGAGAAGTAACAAGGTAAAATATACTTGTCCTTGTGTAGTTTTGTATGTGTGTGTGTGTGTAATAGATTTTAGAAGTATAAAATGGTATTGTAAAATGGTAGTGTGTAGTAGAGTAATGTGTAAGAGGATGTAAGTGTTTTAAACCCTTGGAGACAATGTTAAAAACTGTTACAACTAGTTTGGGAATGAATGTTTGAGTGCAGGAATTTTTAGTAGTGTTTTAGTATCGGTAATTATGTATGGGAGCTTGTATATTGATGTTGTGTATGAACAGGTGAGATGATATTAATGTGTGAGGAAACATTGTGGTGAAAGTGTATAAAATATAGGGGAGACGATGGCGAAATTTGCCTAGGATTATAACACTTAGTGAACTAGAAACTAGGTGGCTAATAGATGTTGTAACAGATTTTGATAGAGAAAGATAAAGGAGTAGGTTGGGAGAGATAGATAATGTATAGTGATGTACTTGGAACTCTAGAAATGACATTAGAAGAGGTGGTTAGAGTTGCATTGTAGAGCTAAGAAGAAATAGTGTGCAAGATTTGGTAAAATGAATGTTGGACTTGGGTATAGATGGTACAATTGCTTGGAAATGAATTGGCTTGGTAAGAGGAGGTATTTGGGATGCTAGGAGTGACATTGGTAGAGGAAGTATTGGATGTTAGAAGTTGGAACAAAAATCTGTAGCAAAGGTAAAACAAAAACTGTTACATTGGTTGGAAAAGAAGTGAGGAATTTGTGTAAGATTGATTGATGGATTTAGTAAGGAGTTTGGTGGATGAACTAAGGTGTATTAGGAGGATTAATTAGTGTTATAACAGGTGGGATTAAGTGTAAGAACAATGGGGAAGTAATGGGTAAAAGAGGGGACTGAAAACAGAAATAAAAATGCAAATACTGGGCCGGACCGAACTTGCGACCGGACTTGCAAGTTCGGTCGAGCCCAGATTTACAAAGACGGGAAAGCTTCTGGAATCGACCGGACTTGCGACCGGACTTGCAAGTTCGGTCGGACCAGAAAAATTCTCCCGTCTGTAACCTACTGGAATCGACCGGACTTGCGACCGGACATGCAAGTTCGGTCGGCCAGAAAAAAATTCCCGTAATGCAAGCTACTGGAATGGACCGAACTTGCGACCGGACTTGCAAGTTCGGTCGAGCCAGGAAATTTCCCGCACTGGTAGCTACTGGAATGGACCGGACTTGCAAGGTCGGTCGCAAGTCCGGTCCAGTCAAAAAAAAAAATTATTTCAATTAAATAATAATTATATATATATATGTATACCCACATATATATATAAATGTACATGTATGAAAGCATGCGAATAGTAAGTAAGAAAATAAAACTTAAGGTAATGAAAATAAGTAAGTAATGTGTAAGTGTAGGAAGCATAAGGACTTAGTAAGTATGAATTAGTAAACATAGTAAGAGCAATTGAGTTAAGATAATGATAGTTAGATTTAATCATTCGATTGCATGTATATAATAGGAATTGATTTGTGAACACCGGAGGAACGTTGGGATACAAGTACAACGGTGAAAGGTATGATTTCTTCATGCCCTGTATCCTAATCTGGTTACCCCGATTTGTGTGCTTATTTGATCACCTAATAAGATAAATGCATGAATCCGACTATATTGCACCTACTTGTGCTTGTTTACATTGTTTTTGATATTTGCCTCGAACAATAGTTTGTATAATTCATGAAATGTATGAATGATGATGAAGTGTATAGTATTCTGTAGTGTACTTGTATATTGTAATGTATTTCGTAAGTATGTATATATGTGTATTGTATTATTGTGGCTTGAATGTTGACTTGTGCTAATTCCTAACTATCTAACTCCTAACTTAAGTGAGTAAATTGGAATGAGTACAAGTCCGATATAGCTTCGGCCACGCGTGAGGATGCGGAGTCACAAGAGGTTGGCTGCAATTCCTGACTCTTAAACTGATCCGCGGCCCAAATCCCTTAAATGGGTAGCATCCCGGATTGGTGAGTCAAGTAAATCCCGGAGGTGGGACGGTGTAGTCCCCAGGGCCGGAGGTCCCGACGACTTAACTTGAGTAAGAGTAAGAGTAAGTAAGTATGGATCCGTAAGTATGTATGAGTATGTATGCGTATGTATGAAGTAACGAGTAAAAGAGTAATCTCCACCCGATTAACCCGGGTGGAACAATGAAGCTAACAAGAACTGTACTTTGTGTATGTAGTAAGCATGTGTATTCGGAAGAAGGTAAGTGAGTATTGAATGGTTATATCGTATTCCTTGTATGTAATGAATTGTATGTATGTATGTTGTGTAAGTATTATTGTACGGTGTGTAAGAGCATGTACGCATGTATGCTTGTATGAAAATGAACCGCATGTATTCGACCAAGTGGTCGGCGTACCCTCACTAGTACGCGGGGTATGCGGTTATCATGCTCGGCGAAAGCTGACCCCTTCGGGGGACATTTTTTTAGTGTGCAGGTACCCGAAGCGAATATGGTCAAGGAAGAGACCGGAGGCACACTCTTCTAATTAGGAGTAAGTAGTTCGTGAGGAACGGGTAGTAAGTAGTCTCGTAGTGAGTACGTATGAACTTTGAAGAGGTAGTATATTTGTATAAGGATCTTAGTAAACTCGGTATGAGGATTATATTGTATGGTATTTGAAGTATTGTATCGAATGGAAGAATGTAGCGTGTATTGGTGTATGAAATATATATGGTAGATATGTAATACTCGGGATTCCGGTCCATCAGACCGATGATGTAAGCAGTAGTAGTAGCCTTGTTAGCCACGTGGGTGGCTAACGGCATTGTATCACCCATTGTATGTAAGTAAGTATCCGCTGCGTATATCTGACGTGTAAGGAGATTGGACGGTAAGCATGTATTAATGGTAGGGGTGTTACAGTATCCAAACTGGTGCAGGCAACACTCTGGCATATATGGCTCATTCACTCCCATAAACTATAAAGTACCCCTATACCACATACGTTCTTTGAGAACGTTCACCATTTCTTGACCATACGACAACCAATCAATCTATATTGCATCATAATGAAATGTCAACAATAGCGAGAGACAATATTATTAATAAATAATGTTGCAATGTATTAAAAACATCTAACACTTACATTTCTTGCGGTCAAAGCATCTAGATGCTTCCGGTAGTTCTCAAGCGAGTCATAATCATGCTGTTGAGCTATAGATGAAATACCCCTACTTAATTAAATATTGATTAAACATATAATCAATTAAATTAAGGCCTAAACATGCCTTAAAAGTAAATTAAACACAACAAAGTTTAACAGAAAACAAGTATTACACCCGTTGACCTTTAAGGGTGATTAAATATTCAAACGAACTCCGTTTGACCTAAAATTTTAACCTGAGCCTTATAATACGTAAATGAACACATTAAATCCATTTCCAAGGGAAACCAAGCTCAGGAACTCACTAGAACACAAAATGTGCACTAGGCTTTCTTAAAGCACATTTTTGTGAGATTGTCTCTAAAATGAGCATTGTTTAATTTTAGGGTCTTGAGTACCCTTAAATATACTAATGTGACATAATGTGCCACAATAAAATGCCCAATTCTAAATTTTTCAAAAATACAAAAATATGTGCATTGGCTTGTGAATAATAACCAAATAGTGCAAAAATAACATTTAATCTCTTAATCTAGTCTATGGTCAATATACTCCCTTGATCTTAGCTAATATATTCCGCCAGTTTTAACCTCATAACCAGGAATATTGCCGCCCCCATTTATAAGTATATGTTACTCACTACCTATACCTTATTAAAGTAATGTAAGTACGTCTTTTTGCATAATATTATCTAAGCTACTTATCTCTTCCAATCTCACCTGATCTTGCCGTTTTATCAAGACTCTTCCCTGGGTGTATACTGGCCGGCTTCTACAACAAATACGTGTGACATGCCAAGTTACTTTTGTAAAGCAATAATCAACACACTCTTCATATAATATTAAACAACCCTTCATTCTTACCTCTATCATTGTCGCCTGCTACTTGATCACCCTTATCCACTTGCAAACCTGCAAGCCACCGAAATGTCACACACATAACGTGAGCCATGTGACATGTATACATATAATAAATATAATAACAAACCAATCAAACTTGCTCTTACCGTATTACTACTACTTACTACCGACAATCCCTGCAAGCTCAATCAATTATTTAGTCATGGGAAACCTTCCCACTTGACTTATTTGGCCAAGCCTATACCTACTCATTATCATCACCGATTTCCCTCTCTTTTTTTTTCATTACCGTCTTCTTCCAGCGCAAGCTCCCAGCTCTCCCTTGCTGAGTTCAAACCGAGAATAACACCCATCTTCATGGCTGCTATTACTTGCTGTAGCAAACCAAGCTAAATTTGTGTGTGAAGTTGAGCAGCTTCTCGGTTAAAAACAGAAGAGAAAAAGGGAGTCTTCTTTGCTTAATCTCTGGTCTTCTTCATAAAAAAAAACAGAGAACAACGTTAAGCTCATGTGTAACAAGACCCAAGCAACATCCATGCTATACCAAGTATCGGTAAGGAAAAAACTGGCCATTTTCTTCTTCCTCCTACCGGTAATATTACCAGCCTTCTTGAGCTTTTCTTCTTGCCTTCTTTACGTACAAAACAGAGGAGCTCACATCTCCATTTTTCATCCAGCAAACCAAGGCTGAGTTGGGCTTGAAGTAGTGCGGTTACTCGTCTGAAAAATAGAAGAAAAAGAGGAGTTAGTACCTATAACTTCTCAAGGTAATAAACAAGCATAAAACTAGTCTATTCTTTCCTTCCTTGATTGCCGGTTGAATACTCAGCTTTCCCAGCTCTTTCTTTGCTCCTTTCACGTACAAAAACAGAAGAAAACACCAAGCTTTATGAAGGAGAAGAACCAAGCATTGAATCTCCTTTCTTGACCTTCTCGGTGAGCTATACCCACTGCCCATTTCCTTCATGTTCTACCGGTAATGTACCTAGCTTGTCATGAGCTTTTTCTTTTGTTTTCTTCACGTAAAAACAGAGAGGAGAAATGCCCATGAAACATGCAGTAGCAACACCCTTGGATGACCATGTTTCGGTAAGAAAAATCTCATCTTATACTCTTGAGTCCACCGGTAATATAAGCTAGTATTAGTAGTGGTTTTAACACGTTGGACTTTGCTCACTAAAAACAGGTGCAAGTAGTCCTTGAAACCAGCCTTAAACCAAGGCGTGAGTGAGCTTAGAAACCAGCTCCAAAGCAAGGTAAAAACCATGCCTTGTTAAGCTTAAACTCATCACTTAATTACCTACATAATGAGTAACTAATATATACTCTTTTGCTGCATAAAATTCCTGCCGTAAACACCTTGGAAATCTTGGAAAAAAACTTCTGCACAACATGAAGAACCAAGTCCAAGAAATAAGGGTAGGCAAAGTGGGTATTTCCACTCTATAAACTTGTGTATATATTAAGCTAATGATTCAACATTCAAAACTAATTAAATCTGGTGTTAACAACTAGGCCGAGAGTGCTAGTTGTTGTTTGGAGTGCTTGGAAGCTTGCAAAATCAAAAGCTAGGTGAGAAAATACTTACCTTATATTATAATATGGTTTTTATGAAATTTTATTACACATATATGTTAGCCGTGGGATTTATGGGCATTATAAAACCTAATTATGTGTTAAGACATTTAATAACGTTTTTGGTAAATTAACTTGGTGAATTAATGACCTATAAGGCCAAGCAAATTAAATATGGTCAAAAGCATAATTTATAAAAATATATGGTGAGAGTAATATAAGCCGTAAGGTTATAATGTCATTTGAGACATTTATGAGTAATTTTGTTCTTTGCGAATTATTGTGATAAGGCCATGTATGTTTAGGCTATTTAATTTATGGTTATTAAGTTTAAAATGAATTTAAAATGATAATTAAACATTACCGAATTATTTAGGGGTTCTTCTGTAATTAAAATGATTTTAGGGGCTAACTATAAATAACAACCGGAAACTAAGCATCAAAACCTTATTTTATGAATTATATAAAATTTAATAAAGTTTTGAGGCAAAAATGAGGTTTATGGAAATTATGGGGGTCAAACTGTAATTATATAAACTTCTGGTCAAACTGAAAGTCAATGGGTCAATATAGACCATATTAAGAGGTTTGACCAAATTTAATGTCATGAATAATTAATTTATGAACTTATATTAATATTATAAGTGAAATGTTGAATTTATAAAACTTATGGGGTATAGAAAGTAAATACCGAAAAGTTGAGGTATAGATTGGTTAATATAGTGATTTATATCCTAAGTATAAATTTGGGAATTTTTGGATTTATATAAATGGGTATAATAATAATAGAGTATAATATATGGTTAATATATGAATTGTGGAATGGTTGAATAAACCTTGGATGGGAAGTAACATGTACATAATACTAAATTTCATATTCCATTAAGAGATCAATGTATATATATATGTATACAAATATATATACCGGCGCAAATAACATGCATATACGTTATGGTTTACAAGCCAAATGATAATAAATAAGGAATGTTAACTTATTAGTATAACTATATGCTATTAAGTCATAAGATTTTAAATGAATACAACTTGTTACATAAATGGGAAGTTGTACAATATAAGGTATATTAAAGCATAGTAATATACCATGCGATATAAACTAACGTTGCATGGAATGCATGCAACCATAGGTTATAAACAATAGCCATGCATGCAACTATAGATCATCATACGTACCTATGCATGCGATGTAACAGTGGAATTAAAAATACGTGAACGAACGGATTTATATAAAACGTAACGCATATAAATTACTACGGGTTGGGAAATATAACTCCTACGTTTGAAAAACGCTAAGTACGACGTTCGCATAAAATCCGACGTCTTCGTCTAACGGAGAATTAATACGTACTACGCGTAAAGAGTTTTAAGGGTAACGAAACCTTAACTAATAACGGTTGAAATCTATGGTTGTAACACCGGGGTTACTGACGTTATTCGGAAATACCGAATCATTTTGGTCATGTGAATTGACGCTTAGCGTTCTTCGTATTGTTAGATCGCCTGTCAGACGTGCGCGCTCGACAAGCTTAGTGGACTACACTGCGCATCCTTGGTCTAAGGTGTACGGTATGTGAAGAAGGGTTTGATCCGGGTTGACCTAAGAAAGGGCCCGGAAACTGTTTGATAACTTGTATGTTGTTATGTGTCTCTGATTGTCTCTGAGGGCTTCCTCAGTTCAGACTTCTGTGTGATCTGTGATAAGATTGTTTGTCTGAATGATTAATTAATATGCATGAATTGTATATTTATAGCTGCTTATCATTTTACTGTTGTTGAGTTAACAGTATTGGTTCGTATATATGAACCTATATATAAAACGAACTAGCGGCTATGGTGCTATCTTATATGAAATATAAGGAACGTCAGTAAAACGTTGTAGCACTAGGATAATAAAATATACATATTATCCGAGACTTTTATACGGAGCATTGGCCTTTCTATACGCCGCTCTCGTATCTAACACTGGATCCCGAGTTTACAGACTCCGGATTGGACTAATGACCTTAGTCTGCTGTGTTAGGAAATTTGGTAATGCGATGCGATGGTATAATTAATAAATTAATGAATGGAAGTAAAGCCAAGAGGATGTGGCTCTTGGTGCGCGCTGTGATCACAAAAACGATACCAGGATGTCCGCGTACGGGTCCGTAAGTATCAAGAAAATTTCCCGTGAGCTAGGATGGCTCGTTGGTCGGAGACTCTACCGCTGGAGTGGCTACTGCCGTGGGTGACCCGCCATAATATATGGGTAATTTAGAGACACGTCGTTTTAACGAGACGTTGTCACCAGGTATAACTGAACAATTACGAACAGCTTGTTAGCTCGTACATTTGGTGAACAATATTGGATTCTAATACCAAAGACGGGAATTAATACTCTTTTATTATTCTTGTTGTTACGCCTTGTTGTTCATTGGTTATACTGTATGGTGTTATGCTGTGTGGAATATATTATGAGTGTTAATGGTTGTGTCTAATTGTATGGTTATTACTGTTAATTGTTTTACAGTTTAATTATATCCGTAAACTGGTAAAGCATGAAATCAATCTAATATCAAGATGGTTAAAATGACAAGTGACCAATAGGGTCCAGGCCCGCATACTCAGCGTTTATCGCTGAGCCTTTATGGCTTGTTGCAGGTCGCTGTTTAACGTTGAAGCTGAAGTACGGGATCAGGGTAGGTGCTCACTTATCGACGGTTATGATTTGTTTTGGACTTAGTATGATGTATAGGATTTATCTCGTTGTCACAGCGGTTTAGTAGTGTTGTGTATTTTGGGTTGTTGGATTTAGTTCTGCTTCGTTGCTCGCATGGGCGAGTAATGGCAGGTGACACCCGAGTGAGTATTACTATTGTTATTTATTCTTCCGCTGTAAAACGTCTTTAATTATACTACGTGGTGGTTTATTGCATGTTTATCGAGAGGGGTGTTACAATAGACCTTACCCACCTCATAGCCCAAGGTTTGTCATCATCGTCATGCCAATTCGAACTCAATGCTGGTCTCAGAGTCAAGAAGTATGCATATATCTGCACTAAACAAATAAATATAACAAAGATATCTTTACCAAATAATATTGATAAAATATGAGTCGTCATATACTCGTTGCACATTAAAATACATACCTCAAGTAGCGTCATGCAACCAACCATCCCATTCGAGTGTGCACGAGATACTATTCCGAGTTTGTGATACATTCATGCAAAAGTACCTGCTCCCCATGCATAAGTGTTTAGCCTCGAAGCGTGCCTCATGGGAGTGACTTACCAAAAAGTAGGTGGACTAAGGCGTCCATGCACCTTTCTGGTAAATAAGGTGGTAACAGTGACATAGTAAATCCAACCACACACATGCTTCATAGGATCATTAGCTCCACTTGTGCAGTGTTCAATCAAATTATTTAGCACTATAACACCATTATGCCACAACATATTTGTCATCCCTTCAACATCTTTCCCAAAGTCAAGATACTAAGCCATTTCTTTCTTCAGGCCAACACTGGATGAGTTCCCCTGAACCGTACGACCAATAATGGGGATTTGAAGTATCATCCACGCATCATGTAGGGTAATTGTCATCTTGTCAAATGGCATATGGAAATAATTCGTATAAGGCTGCCACCTCTCTATAAAAGCATAGATCAATGACATATTGTTGTGTGGCCATATGATCTATAGTAGGTGATGCAGACCATAATGGTTAATCATGTTCCTTTCCCTTCTGCAAGGAATCTTCTCCTTCGTCATCCCCCATTTGTTAGTCAGATTCTTATGGAATTTGAAATTCAAAACCCCACGATCCTAAATATTAACCAACATTTTTACTGTTATACATAGTAATGAAATTTAAAAAAGCAAGTACAAGAGGTTAAAGGTAACAAACCTCATTCATAAACCATAGGTCAACTGCAACATATTCCCCGAAGTTAGTGAGAACACTAGTCAATAGTGGGCCACCAAGAACTGGAACCTCCGTCAACTTTCACCCGGTGAGAACAACTAGGACCATACTTTGTGTTGCTTCCTTATCTGTTTCGACCTCATGATCATTGACATCTTCTTTGTCGGGTTCCTCATCATCATCATCATTAATATCATCACCATTGTTGTCATCGATTTCCATGTCAGCCACCCTAGAGTCATGAACAACAAGGGCGCCTGCATAACTAACCCCACCAAACATCTGGCCTTGAACATGCTCAACATGGTGGCTTCCCTCACCCTCAATAGCGAAGCTCAAGCTGATTAGTTCTTCTGTAGACCATCCACCCCCTGATGAGTAAGTCGATGTAGTCAGTGGTGGCATGCGAGACTATGGAATATGTTGATAGCTCATACCAGCATCATTACCAGCATCAAATGAAGGTGCATCCAAGGGTGCATCTCTGAGCGGGGCTCAGGATTCCTTGGCCCTTCATTTGGAAAATGTGTCATTCGGTATGAGGCCGTCATGGGTTGCTCGCTCGCACGGTTTTTGAGTCTTTTTGTGTAGGCGTGGTTCATTGCGCGTTTAAGTCTATCAATCTTCCTATCAACACAAAGTCATCATCAATATTATATCCAAGGTCAAACACAATGCCATTTCTCACAAAACACATGCAGCCACAAAATCGGGAAACAAAAGTGTACAACTCTTGTAAAATCGGAAACAAAAAGTAACGATTGTGGTAAAATCGGGAAACAAAACGCTACAAATCAGCTAAATTCCGGAAACACAAGTGAACGACTTTGGAAAAATTAGAACATGTAAAATCCTGATTTTCAGGAAAAGCAAAGCACAACCAAACAACTCGGGACAATAACATTTCTGATTTATGCAGCTTTAGGAGAAAAACAATCTCGATTTTGACATGCAAAAAAATTCACCAGATCGGGAAAAAAGGTGTACAAAACTTCCAAAATCAGAACAAAATGAATCCCAAAATTCATGGTTACTCGAATATTTACTTTGATTTGAGAATCGGTTCATCCCGACTTCTCACAAACCGTCACCAAAATTTCCTGATTTGTCTCCTATCGAGATTGCCTGCGGCCCAATTTTTCTTAGCGCGGGAAGAGAAGAATCCCGGTTGAAGTCTTCGCCGAAAATGAGTTGAGGAAACTCAAATCGGGAAGATTAGTGTGGTGCAACAAAAAAATTGGGTTCAACATCCCGATTCCATTGTCGTCGCCAACTTAGCCAACAAGATTTTAAAGTTTTTTTTCTGAAATTTCTTTTATAGATCCAGCCCAAATGAATGTGGTTTTTTTTAAAAAAAAAAACAGATTCATACTCACAACACCAAGATCTGTCACTTGGTGCATTTTTTTTCAAAAAACTTACCATATTTTTTTCCGGCGGTGGTCCGGCAACTCGAAGGGAGGATTCGGAGATGTTTTTGAGGTAAGAGAGTGTGAAGGTGATAATGGGGGTGGGGAGAGACTTGACCACAGGTTATATGTAATGTGCACATTTTTTTAACAATAAATAACATTTTTACTCATTTTAACTAATTATACATCATTTTTTTGGTGAATGTAACACTTAAACAACGTATAAAGTATTTAAAACCCATTTAACGTCTTTTATAACCAAATTTCATAACTTAGTGTGTTTATGATAACATAAACTATTTTGGATAAAAAAGTTGCAGCGGTATCTTTAACATATTTTGAATATTAATGTGATTTAAAATAATTTTGTACTACAGTGATTAGCAAAATTTGTATTGCAAATAGCAATCTAGTTTTTTTACTCTTCTTTGTTTTTTACCTTCTTTGACTAATTATCATTTTTCTTCTTCATTAAAACATTTTTAATTATGGTTAACTAATGTATAAATATTATAAATTAAAAAATATATTTAAATTAATAAACAAAAATAATTCTTGCATATAATTATAATTAGAAAATTCTACCCACCATGTGATGCATTAATTTTTCTTTAATACACTAATTAGCACTTTTGCTTTTTATTACATATTTAATATGTTAATAATACAAGAAATATAATTATTATGTTCGTGTATGTTTAATATTTAACAATTATTAGTTTTATTTCAATGTTATGTTATTTTTGTCTTTTTAAAATTTTATTACATTTTAAAATATTTTTTTAGTTATTTGTACTTTTGTTGTTTTAAATTTATTTAAGAAAAATTACACAAAATGCACTAGAATAAAAAAAAGTGAGATATTGTGAACTTGAAACATGGTCTAGAATGTCAAGGGTAAAATAATAATTATTCAAGGTCATTTCACAGAATAGGGGTACATCGCGAAATATGAATTTTTTTTCGTAGTGTATGAAGAATAAGCTTCGAAATTGGGGAACACTACGAATTGTGAAACTTTTTCGTAACATATTTGTTGTAGCGCGAATTAGAAACAAGCGAAGGTGCCACTTCCTAGGTGGCGTCATTTTTGTATTTTTCTCTGTTTGTCATTTTATAAAGTTTTAAAGTGTTGTAGTTTATTAAATATAAATTCAAATTACATAAATTTTATACCATTTTTGGTCATAATTTGAGCTTTTTAAACAAAGATCCAACATGAATATAGTTCGATAAATTTATAAATTTATATTTTTTGTATGTACATATGTTTTAAGATGCACTTTGAAAATAAATATAAATACATAATCTTTGTATGTTTGCATGTACTAGCTTGTTCATAGTGTTAGCCAACCTAGGGTTGTATAGGGGGCATGGTTGATAAGTGTCTAAATGAGCATGTTTTATGGGTGTATTTCATATGTTATATTAGCACTTTTCTTGCTTATTTCTTCACTTTGGTTAGTTTTCCTCTAGTTTATGTTTTATTGATTATCTTACAGATTTATTGGTTAAACATGAAGAAAACCAAGCTAGGAGCAAAGTAGACGAAGATACAAACACATTGGCGCAAACGGATCTAAAAACGGAGCTCAAACGAAGAATCTGGAGCCTGTCGAAGTTTGCAGACAAGACAAGACGAAAATACACACGTCCGGATAAAACACACCCGGACGCACTTCCGGACACACATGTCCGGATCCGGACGCACTTCCGGACGCGTGTAAACGCAGCCCAGATCTCAGAATTCACGTGACTGATTTCTTCGGCGCCGTCTTCTCCATTTTCTTCTTCAATTACTGCGCCGTCTTCTCCATTTTTCTTCAATTGCAGCGCCCACAATGTTATATATCTACTACATCAAACATATCAGGCGCCGCATCCCTTATTTTCTTCACCCACGTCTGCTCCAAGCTTTGTCCTCTTCCCCCTCTTTCCTCTGCTATAAATAACCCACGCTCCTTCGATCTTCAAAATCACCCCCTCCTGAATCCAAAGCTCATCAACGCTCATTAAAACTCACTCTCCCTCAATCCATACTCCATTCTTCATCTTTTTCCATCACCAAATTAGCCTTACGCTCTTGTTTCCAGAAAACCAAACGCAGAACGAAGCTCTACACAAACCCAGACGCGAACTCCATTAAAGAAGCTGCGTCCGGATTTGTGTCCGGCTAAACTAGACCCGGACAGGTGTGTCTGGATTTGTGTCCGGCTAAACCAGACTCGGACACGGTCTACTTTCGTCAGTTTGTTCGTTATTCTTCGTTCTACCCGTTTGTCATCGTTTTGAGGTCGACATAATCACGGAGACAAGCCCGGAAGCGAAACAACTCTCCCCAAAATAGAGTTCTTTCTTTCCTCAAACTTTACTCTGTTTTAATGTCTGTCTTATTTATGATGTTTGTCTATCTTTTTATTTCTGTTAATGTCTGAGTAATTTTTATTTGTATCCTAGGATGGGGTTTGACCCTAATATTGCTTAAATAAATATTTATTACCTGTCTCATTTATTATACTTGTTTTTATTCCTTTCAATAAATATTGTTAAATGCTTTACGCGACAAACTACTGCATTTTTATGGTAACTATCAACATATGATTTTAAGATAGTCATTCGTACCACAAAGGAATAAACCTTGGTATTTACACTCCGGATTGAGTAGAAAAATACTGAGGCTATTATTAAGAGTTCATAACTTACCCTTATTAACTCTAATAGACAATAAATAATTGAGACATGGTTATAAATTTGTTTAAGTAATTTAGGCAATTCCCCCGCTATCCTAGGATACCCTTTTCCATCCATATCAATTAATTCACCTTATTTTACTGTGTTTATTATTTTTGCACTGATCCTAAACAATCAAGCTTGCCTCCGGCTAAACCCCCTATTTGCTGTTTTTATTAAATACCGAGACTAGGATAATTGAACCAATTTCTCTGTGGATACGACACTTGTTGTACTACATCGACTAGGTGCACTTGCCTTTTCTTTGCCCATAAGTATATATATTTTCACTATGGATGCGTTCGGGTTAGCATATATGTGCATTTTTTTACAACATAAATATATAACATATGCTGTTTTAGACTCCTTTATTTGTTTTTGGTGTTCGCCTAAAACAGCATAAATGTCAGCATAAATGCCCGCAGCAAATGATACTTTTTCGTTTTCGTGCTTTCACTTCTGTTTCTTTACTCACTTCATAATGCAATTACTGTGACTATTGATTTAAAAAAAAGAAATTTTTTACAAGTTGTTTTATTTATTACAAATTACATAATGCTTTTAATAATTTATAAAAAATAGTACTACATCTTTAGCCAAATTTACAAAAAATCACATTTATAATACAAATCTATAATATATTATTTGTAATACCACATAGACTAATAAAATTAAAAAATGAATAAATATACACACTTGTTGATATATAAATTAAAATATTAATATATTGTTTAGGAGTTACAAGTTTTGCTTAAATAATAGAAATAAAAATTTTATTGTTTGTGATTTTTTTTATTTTTACTAACAAAATAAAGTTACGTAGTATAATATAATAAATTATAATTGTACTACATATAACTAACTTAACCAAACATGCTGCATATATGCTGCACTTCCAAACAACAGTTTTCAAAACAGCTGCATTTATGCTAGCACATTCCTGCCAGCAAATATGCTGCATTTATGCCAGCGCATTCCTGCTGCCAAATATGCTGCATTTATGCTGCCAAAACAGCCATGCCGAACAGAGCCTATGTATTTTTGGCCAATAAGTTTATGGCGCCGTTGCCGGGGAAATTAATTCCATCAATTTCTCTAGTTTTCGACACTTTAATTTTTGTCTAATTTAGTAATTCTCCTATTTAAATATTTCTGCTTTTATTTATCCATTTACTGTTAATTTCATAAATCCTCACAAATCAAATTTCTTCTGTGCATGCCAAACACTCGAACCCGAGGTTCTCCACCTATCAGTCCGAGACCCGAACCCGAGCACACTTTATTCAACACAAGAAGAAATCAGAGAAATCAAGACATGAGCGATAACCAAGTCATAGATGAGATGGATCACGAAAATCAACAACAACGACACTGAAGGAAGAGCTTCAGCCATAATTCTACCAGAATTAACACCGGCACAAGCGGCACAATGGACTTTCAAGACCCACTTCATCACAGCAGTCCGTGATTTGGGAAAATTCAGTGGTTCAAACCCAGACGATGCTCCCAATCACCTAAGCTCGTTCCTCGACTTCTGCAATTCATTTGGAAAAACAGGTACCATCAATGAAAGAATTAGATTACAACTGTTTCCTCATTCATTGTCCGAAACCGCATCAAAATGGTATAGAAGCCCCCCCCCCCCCCCCTCAAGCTCAATCCGAACATGGGCACAAATGGCCAAGAAATTTCTTGCCAAATATTACCCTACAAGCAGAACAAGACAACTCATCGGAGAGATCAACACCTTCACTCAAGGACCAGGGGAGACTCTGTATGATGCGTGGGACAGATTCAAGGAGATGTTGATGAACTGCTCCCACCATGGGTTAGATGACCAGTCCCTCTGCCTATCCTTCTTCAACGGGTTGGATGACTCCAACAGACTTTTGGTAAACTCTTCAGCTGGAGGTAGTTTTATGACCAAGTCTCCTCAAGAAGGAATGGAACTTCTTGAAATCATGACTAGCAACACACAACAATGGTCAAGAAACAAGGGCAGACCTCCAAGAGCAGCAAGTCTACTCCATGTAGAGCCCACCAATCATCTCTCAGCACAACTGTCATCTCTCGCAAAAATGGTCGAAAAGATTGCTATAGCTCAAAAGGAAACCCCCAAATCAATAGCATCTTCATCTTCCGCTTCAGAAGGGTGTGCTATCTGCGCAGGTCCTCACGATACCCATCCGTGTGAAGGAAGAAACAACATCCAGCAACAAGAAGACATCAATTACATTGGTAACCACCCCAATTACAACTAAAACTACAATAACAACAACGCCCCGTGGAGAAATCATCCAAATTTCTCATGGAGAAACAATGATCAAACCCAAGGAGGGGGTAATACTTCCAACTCAACACAAGGTTATAGATCCCAACCAAATGCAAATATGGGTTATAGAGCACAAGGTGCCCCTCCAGGTATTCACCAACAACAACCGTCCTCATCCCCCGTTGATCCAAACGCGGAACTCAAAGAGATGATGAAGAGATTCATGTCTATGACTCAAAGCCAGCTTTATGCGTAAGAAGCTTTCAACTAAAAAATCAAAGGTCAATTTAATCAAATCGCAGAACAACTTGCTCAAAGACCGCCAAGGAATTTCCCAAGCCAACCGAAGCCAAATCCAAAAGAGCAAGCCAAATGCATCTATGTGAAGGAACACAAGGAAGAAAAGATGGAGGTGGCCAAAATAGTTGAGGTTCCAGAACTTCACCCTTCCCTTCAAGAGTGGGTAATAGCAATCGAAACATCCAAAGGGAATATAGCTGAACTGGAAACCTCCGCCACAATCTATAAAAATCGTATTCAGTCCGAGAAGACCTACGTTAAGGAGTTGGTGGCCAGCTATGAAAATGAAAAGCTCGATTTAGAAGAAGAAGAGGTTAAGGCAATAACCTTGAGAAGCGGTAGAAAAACCAACGAGATTCACATCCCACAAAGGTCAGAAGAATCCCAAGAGGATAATGAAGAAAGAGTTGAGGCTCCAATAGAAAAGACATCTCCCAGCATTCTCACTATTCCATCAGCTCCAAAACCTTCTCCACAAGAACCGTCTCTACCATTTCTCAACCGACTCCAAAAGCAGAAATTGGATATTGAATATGGGAAGTTTCTGGCAGTGCTGAAACAATTAAATGTCAACATACCATTTGTAGACTTCATTGCCAAAATGCCAAACTACGCAAAATTTCTCAAGCACCTTATCTCCAATAAAACAAAATTGGTCGAAGTCGGTACTGTACCACTCAATGAAGCTTGCTCAACTATTCTGAAACAACCACTACCTTCGAAATGCAATGATCCAGCAGCTTCACCATTCTAGTCATAATTGGTAGCACTTCCTTTCCATACTCCCTATGCGATCTGGGTGCCTCCATAAATTTGATGCCCCTTTCCACTTTCAAAAAGCTGGGAATTGGAGAAATGAAAAAGACCAAGATGACTCTTCAACTGGCGGATGGTTCGGTAGCTTACCCAAGCGGAGTGGTGGAGGATGTTATCATTAAAGTGGAACACTTATACTTCCCATGCAATTTTGTCATTTTGGACATCGAAGAGAACTCCACTACACATCTCATCCTTGGATGACCTTTCCTTTCCACAGCCGATGCACACGTTATGGTGGCCCGAGGGACAATCACCCTTCAAGCTTATAATGAACAGCTGGTATATCCATCAGGAAGGACTCCAGACAACAACTCCAAGGATCTCAAGCTTGTGAAGGACACACGATCACCATCTTCCCCACTTCTCTTTGTCACCCTTCCCGACGGAATGTCCATTACAGAGACACCACCACCAATCCCTGAAGAAAAACGGGACAAGAAAGGTAAACATGCATCCGGATGGAAACTCAAAAATGCCTTCGAGTCATGCTTTGGATCTCCTCCTCATAACCACCCCCCAGGTTTGATCTAACCCCTACTACGGTCTAGCCACAAACCTTAAAAAGAAGGGCAGCTTTTTCGGGAGGCAACCCAAATTTCTATTATTATTCTGCTTTCTATTACAGTCTATTTCCCTATATTTCAATATTTTTATATTTTGTTTTCAAAAAAAAAACTCATTTATTTCACTGTTAGCCCCGGTATTGGTTTGGCTACCTTTACTATCTTATGCAGATGTAACTTCGTGTCCACACCACTACCGAGCTCCGCTACTCTGAGGTTAAACATCGAGTATGGGGGAAGTTCTCCCACTATCTATCATTTTACAGTACTTCTATTTTATTCAGTTTTCACTTTATCTGTTTATTTTCCTTTTAAATAAATATGGTGAGTTTTAATTTCACTTGAGTTCATTCGGCTGTATAGAATATTCTTTCCAGGAACATATTACGTCATTCTACAGCTGAACTCAAGTGTGGGGGAGCTTTGTTTAAACACTCTGCGAACTCTGGGGAGTACACTCTCTTTGCTTTGCACTTCAAATTTTTACATACTCCCTACTGCTTTGAATTGTGTGGGGTACTTTGGTAGATTGCATGCCCTCATTAATTTAATTCTTCCTACGCAATGAGGGCATTGCTCCAATCTAAGTGTGGGGGAGGACTCACTTCTCTGTCGTTCGTCTTAAGTCTCTCTTGATTGACACATTGCTTAAAATGCTTAATCTCTCTGCTTATCTTGCGTTTGTCCAAATTCAAAATCGTGGACCCTTTATATGTGGGTTTTTCTCTTTAAAAACAAATACTATTATGAATTGTGGGATAAATGGTACAAAATTTTTCATTTTGATTACTTTTGAGGAGCATTTTTATGCGGTGTGACCAAATGATCTGAAATGGTTGGATTTTTATCGCTTAGGGGTTCCTTCTGTCTTCTTTCTTAGGGATTGCTAAGGGGTGCTTCTCTGTCAAAAATAAACAAGGGACTTGCGAGACGCCATTGGTAACCAACAAATGAGAGTTGAGTGTTCTTAAATACAAAGGCTCAGTGCCTAAACTTTTTCTCCTCATCTCTTATGCAAAAGTGAAACAAATGCATAAATCTATTTTTCCTTTTGTTTTCTCCTCAATGCCCATTCTTGAGAGAAGTTGGCCGTGGTAAAAGTTCTTAAAGTCACATAAACTGAGAAGCATTGAAGCACCTTGGATCATACCCCAAAAGTCTATATTTTTTTTACCCTGAGCACACCTGTGCCACCAGTAGTTGATGGATCACACTCCTCAAAAAGTTTAAGATCATGAACTGTTCACCTCCTTATCCTACCCTTCATAATAATATTTGTTAGTATTGAGCATTCCCCACTTTCTTGGGTACATGGTTTTGCTTGAGGACAAGCAAAAAGGTAAGTGTGGGGTGTGATAAGTGTCCAAATGAGCAAGTTTTATGGGTGTATTTCATATGTTATATTAGCACTTTTCTTGCTCATTTCTCCACTTTGGTTAGTTTTCCTCTAGTTTATGTTTTATTGGTTATCTTACAGATTTATTAGTTAAACATGAGGAAAACCAAGCTAGGAGCAAAGTAGACGAAAAGACGAACACATTGGCGCAAACGGATCTAAACGGAGCTCAAACGAAGAAGCTGGAGCCTGTCGAAGTTTGCAGACAAGACAAGACGAAAATACACACGTCCGGATAAAACACACCCGGACGCACTTCCGGACGCACTTCCGGACGCGTGTAAACGCAGCCCAGATCCCAGAATTCACGCGACTGATTTCTTCGGCGCCGTCTTCTCCATTTTCTTCTTCAATTAATGCGCCGTCTTCTCCATTTTTCTTCAATTGCAGCGCCCACAATGTTATCTATCTACTACATCAAACATATCAGGCGCCGCATCCCTTATTTTCTTCACCCACGCCTGCTCCAAGCTTTGTCCTCTTCCCCCTCTTTCCTCTGCTATAAATAACCCACACTCCTTTGATCTTCAAAATCATCCCCTCCTAAATCCAAAGCTCATCAACGCTTATTAAAACTCACTCTCCCTCAATCCATACTCCATTCTTCGTCCTTTTCTATCACCAAATTAGCCTTACGCTCTTGTTTCCAGAAAACCAAACGCAGAACGAAGCTCTGCACAAACCCAGACGCGAACTCCATTAAAGAAGCTACGTCCGGATTTGTGTCCGGCTAAACTAGACCCGGATAGGTGTGTCCGGATTTGTGTCCGGCTAAACCAGACCCGGACACGGTCTACTTTCGCCAGTTTGTTCGTTATTCTTTGTTTTACCCGTTTGTCATCGTTTTGAGGTCAGCATAATCACGAAGACAAGCCCGGAAGCGAAACAACTCTCCCCAAAATAGAGTTCTTTCTTTCCTCAAACTTTACTCTGTTTTAATGTCTGTCTTATTTATGATGTCTGTCTATCTTTTTATTTCTGTTAATGTCTGAGTAATTTTTATTTGTATCCTAGGATGAGGTTTGACCCTAATATTGCTTAAATACATATTTATTATCTGTCTCATTTATTATACTTGTTTTTATTCCTTTCAATAAATATTGTTAAATGCTTTACGCGACAAACTACTGCATTTTTATGGTAACTATCAACATATGATTTTAAGATAGTCATTCGTACCACGAAGGAATAAACCTTGGTATTTACACTCCGGATTGAGTAGGAAAATACTGAGGCTATTATTAAGAGTTCGTAACTTACCCTTATTAACTCTAATAGACAATAAATAATTGAGACATGGTTATAAATTTGTTTAAGTAATTTAGGCAATTCCCCCGCTATCCTAGGATACCCTTTTCCATCCATATCAATTAATTCACCTTATTTTACTGTGTTTATTATTTTTGCATTGATCCTAAACAATCAAGCTTGCCTCCGGCTAAACCCCCTATTTGCTATTTTTATTAAATACCGAGACTAGGATAATTGAACCAATTTCTCTGTGGATACGACACTTGTTGTACTACATCGACTAGGTGCACTTGCCTTTTCTTTGCCCATAAGTATATATATTTTCACTATGTATTTTTGGCCAACAATGGTTATCTTTTTTTTTTATTGCATGGTGGTTAATACCCGGACCACATTAGTCCACTTCAACGGTATTAGCTACTTTGATGGTTCTTAGCTTCTTCGACGGTTGTTAGCTTCTTCGACGGTGTTAGTTTCTTTGACGCGGTGTTAGCTTCTTCGACAATGTTACCGTCCTAGGGTTGTATTTTGAGATAGGTTATTTGACGGTTTAACTGTCCTAGGGTATGTTTGGGGTTTAGGGTATCTTTTTGCTGTTAATTTAATGAAAAGTGAATCTTACTATATGAACCTTTCATTTATTGAAAAGTGAATATTTTGTTTTAAAAGTGAATCTTATGTTTAGAAAAGTAAATCTTATGTTTAGGAAAGTGAAACTTATCACAAACTTATGCGAGAACAATATGAACCTTTCATTTATTAAAAAGTGAATCAAATGTTAAAAAAAAACAAAATGTTTAAGAAATGTGAAACTTACCACAAACTTATGCGAGAACCATATGAACTTTTCATTTATTGAAAGTTAATATGTCGAGAAAATTGAAAAATGTTTAAGAAAAATGAACCTTTCCCATTAAACAATGTGAATCCTTTGTGTTTGAACAAGTGAATCGTTTGTTAAAGAAAAGTGAATCCTATTCGAGAACAATACGAAACTTTTGTTAAAAATGTGATTCTTTTATTTTCTGAAACTGAATTTTATAGCATAAATAATTCACTTTTACAACATGATGGATTCATTTTACGTAAACATAAGATTCACTTTGCTAACATTACAATTACTATAATTACTATAATTGTTATACTAGTGGACTACTATAAAACAATACTTATACCAATAACTATAATTTTATACCAGAAAATAGTTCACTTTTATAACATTGCTGATTCATTTTACATAAACATAAGATTCACTTTGCACTGACACATCAAAATGTATAGGAAACGTATTATATACTCATTCAAAAAACATAAAATTTTAAGTTACCAAATTCACGATGCATCTTGTTTTGAAGAACACAAATTATGATGAACCATGATATATTTTTATTTCTACACTTATATTTTGTAAGTTATAACCATTGGTACATGACACAAAAGTTGGGCAGATGATGTGAATTTCCTCCTCCTCACGAGAATTCTACTGCATTGTTTGTTTTCTTTTCAAAAATTCTTTATAATGCTTTTGCACCATTAACATTGTTACATGTGTTAATGGTGCCATTTTTTAAAGGAGGGCAATGGTGCCACCTTCTAGTATTTCGTAGTTCTGTTTTCGTAGGGTGTGAAGAAGAAACTTCGGAACTGAACTACATTGTGAATTGTGAACTTTTTCGTAACATACCGAATGTTCATTTTTTTTCTAATTTATGTAACTAATAATAATAATTTGATATTGTTTAAAAATAACTTTGACACAAAAATTAATGTTAAGTTAGCTGAATTTCCTTATCACTTTTCACCCCTAACTTTATAACATTTGTGTCTTAATCCGAATAAAATATTTATTCCTCTTTTTTTATTCCTTTTGAACTAGTTTTATCTGAATTCTTTAAAAAAACTAGTTTTATCTAAAAAGATGGTAGTACTTTGTAAATTGAAAGTAGCTAAAATCAGCTAAAAAAGAAGAAAATCCAGACCATCATCTTTCTTCTACCCTTCTCTCT
Source organism: Limonium bicolor (assembly GCA_023374045.1). Lineage (NCBI taxonomy): Eukaryota > Viridiplantae > Streptophyta > Magnoliopsida > Caryophyllales > Plumbaginaceae > Limonium > Limonium bicolor. The sequence goes on from CM041778.1 coordinate 206,653,980, forward strand.
TTACTTCCGTTAGTGTTATTACCTAGGGTTTTCTCACACTGCTCTGCTATCCCGTCATGGCGGAAGTGATGAACTTGCCCGTTGATCAAACAGACGGCCACAAGGAACCCGGCAGCAACGACGCCAATGACCAGCCAGGGGTAGGTTCAGACCAGCTGCTGGACTCTTCGCCACCACCGCCGCCTTCCTCACTTAGCCGTCGCCGTGATAAGGACTCGAGAGAGAGGAGGGACGAGAGAGACTTCGACCGTCCTCAAAACCGTCGAGGTGGAGGCGACTACTACGACCGAAATCGATCTCCGCCTGCACCCAGGGATCGGGATAGAGATTACAAGCGGAGGCTAAGCCAGAGTCCTCCGCCGTACCGTGATCGCCGGCCGTACTCTCCTTCTCGGAGGTCTCCTCCTTCCAATCGTTCAAGAGATCAAGGAGAGAGGATGGCGGATATGATGGGAGGCGTGGCGGAAGGTAAGATTAGTGTTCCTTCGTCTATTTTCACCCGAAAATTGCTGCTTGGCATAAATGTTGCGTTGAAATAGGAAATATCATATTCTTGATTCAGGGCTGATTTTAATGTTTAACTAGACGTCCGAGTTCATGGTTGCTTGTTAGAGGACCTTGAATCGAGCTTCGAGCTTCTTAAATGGTTTAAAAAGAACTTTTAAATGTCTGCTTCTCCTAAAAAATCAAACGGTTGGAAGGTTTTGTGAACAATTCGTGGCAATATCTGACATGCGTCAGTCCAAGTACTGTCAATTGTGTCGAGTGGAAATAACTGGCGAAGGATGTCTGCCTCTGGGCAACGCTTAGCTATCGACAGCGTTCTCTGGGGTAGCATTAGTAAAATATCGTATGCCTTGGCGTTTATGAAGTTGCAGATTTTGGCTGATACATGCAGTCCGTCCTTTTGCAGGTTTGGGCATGATTATGCGGGCGGATACGACAGATCAGGTTATGGTGAAGATAGGCCTCATGGGAGATTCTTTGGTCGCTCATCTGGGGGCTATCCTGGTGGTCATGGTAAATGTTCTTGTCCTTGTTTAATTAGGCTGTATCATTACTGAACTTTAGTCTGTCTATGTGGGAAGTTTGATGCTAGGGCAAGATAATATTGTGGTAGGATTCTACTTCGTTTGAAATAGAAATGCTTAGTAACATGTCCCTCAAAGAGTCCCAGGAAAATGAAGCTTAATCTAGAGCAGCTGAAGTCCTTACTAATTCACCTGCTGATACTAGTAATCTGTTATCAGACAAACTATCTTATCAACCGAAAGTGAACATAGCGTTAGAGAAATTACTATTCAAGAAGAGAGCTGTGAAGCTTTGGGTTTTGGATCTTCGTTTTCATCCATTTACAGTACATGCTTTCAAATCAGACCAAATGAGCTCTGAGTGCTTTTTTATATTGGCCATAACCTGATACTTGTCCTAAATACGCCCCTGACAATTGGCATTAGGTCTTTCTTTAGCTATTTGTATGTACGTCAGCTTCTTTACTTTTCCGTGCCTTCTTTCCAAATTTGACCATGACAAAAACAGTTGTTGGTAGCTGTGCACATCTCATGTATTTATTGGTATGCTTGCTTATACAGGTTCATGTATTTTGCAGATTGGGACTCTGGACGCGGTGGTTATAATGGCATGTCAAATTCAGGCATCCATAGGTCAGGTTCCCCCAATTCAATCGCATAATCCGGTCCCTTAATTCATGATATTACTATTTTGCTGGTTAGGTAAAAGATGATCTAGTTGTAATTTGGTTGTCTTCTTGAGCCATTATCTTTCTTGACTAGCATTGTGTCTTGAATGATCTGTCAAGTGATCATTTGCATTGCTGCTTAACAGGGAAGGGCTGATGTCATATAAGCAATTTATTCAGGAGCTTGAAGATGATATCTTACCTTCTGAAGCTGAGCGCAGGTCCAGAAATTAGTCTGCTATTCTTTAATTTATGTTGCTAAGACAAAATAGTAACTGTCTGATCTTTTGTATTCTCCTTAGATATGAAGAATATAAATCAGAATATGTCACGACTCAGAAGCGAACTTACTTTGAAGCTCACAAGGATGAGGAATGGTTGAAGAACAAGTACCATCCAACAAATTTGGTAGCAGTCATTGAGAGGTAATTTCATTTTGCCCGCATATTTAAATTCCAGGACTAGTGCCCTTGAAAAGGTTGCTCGTAATTCCTTGTATCTGCAATCTTGGTTATTCTTCAAGACAGAATTACTTCTCTCTTATTACATTTTTTATTTTGTTTCTGAGCTAACTTTTTTTTACTCCATGCTCTCACTTAGGAGGAATGAGCATGCACGTAAAGTTGCCAAAGATTTTCTTCTTGATTTGCACAGTGGAGAACTTGACTTGTAAGCTTAACTCCTGCTTGTGATTGCACATATTCATTGCTGGTTTCTTATTTCATATATTAGAAGTTGACCTTATTCTGTTTATCATATGTTATACAGAGGCCCTAGTGCAACAGCTTCTTCAATGAACAAGTCTGAGCAAGCCAATGAACCAAACTCTGAGGATGAAGCTGGAGGGGGTGGCAAAAGGAGGCGATATGGACGATTGTCCGTAAAGGAGTCTGATTTTCTAGCAGCTCCTAAGGCTCACCCAGTCAGCTCTGATCCAAAAAGAATTCAAACTGATGTTGAACTAGCGCTAACTCTTGTCAGGAAGCTTGACTCTGAAAAGGGTATCGATGAAAGTGTCTTGTCTAGACCTGATAATGATAATACGGCCCGGGACAAATCTCATGGTGGATCAGCTGGACCCGTTGTCATCATAAGGGGCTTGACATCTGTTAAGGGCCTTGAAGGTGATGAGCTATTGGATACGCTGGTCACTTATCTATGGCGTGTGCATGGGGTGGACTATTATGGCATGACTGAAGTTTCAGAACCAAAGGGTCTGAGGCATGTGAGAAATGAGGTAAAAAATTCTGATACCTCTAGCACCAGTGGTGAGTGGCAAAAGAAACTTGATACCCATTGGCAAGAGCGGATGAAGAATCAAGATCCTTTGGAAGTAATGACTGGAAAGGAAAAACTAGATGCAGCTGCAGCTGAAGGTTTGGATCCTTTTGTGAGAAAGATTAGGGATGAGAAGTATGGATGGAAGTATGGTTGTGGAGCCAAAGGCTGCACTAAGCTTTTCCATGCTTCAGAGTTTGTTCATAAGCATTTAAAACTTAAACATCCAGAGCTTGTGGTGGATCTCACTTCCAAAGTTCGTGAAGATCTTTATTTTCAGAATTACATGAAGTAAGCTTTCTCCCCTGTTTCAATCTCTATTGATGTTGTGTGTGCATATAAGTTGATGATTTCTGCTATATTATGTTACAGTGATGCAAATGCTCCTGGAGGACAGCCTGTTATGCAACAAAGCTTGCCGGTGAGTTTACTTATCACTATATGCTGTTGAGTTCTCTGGTTTATATCGTTATATTTGAAAAAGAAAAATTGTTTCCAGAAAGGTACATCTTTTAACTGTTCTCCTACAAAGAGCTTCTTCTGGCTTAAGTTGCTTTTCTTTGACCCTATTTTTCCGATAATTAGTAGTGTATCAAGGATCTCACCAATCTCCAAAAGTTCTATACAATCTATCAGCTGCTCTAATTACATGAATTGCATTTGATTATGCTGTACAAAAACTATTCCTGAAAAACATGATTTTTTCTTTCTCTTCATAAACAATAATCATAAGTGAACACAAGAGGTGTCCCTTCTATTACTGCTGGTTTTCCATCTTCTACTTGCCAATCTAACCTGTCCCAATTTCTCGGAGTAGTATACCCTCCTAATTGATTTCACACTATCCCCCATCCTTCTGCAGTATAGCTACAATTAGAGAACTAATGTTTGATACCTTCCTTTACTTTCTTTTGTTGTTTTAAAACTGGAGCTTTAGCCTTGGGAATTTCATCTAGATTGGGAAGAATTTTCTTCCCCTTTTTATTAAATTGTAACTCTTCCGACCATGGCTCGTCAAACAGAGGATGGCCTCCACAGGTCCTACTCCCTTCAATAGCACTTTCTTTCCCATGCTCAGGTTTGAATAGGGGAACTCCTGGCTGGAGCATGTACATTGCATCAATGTCCAGACTAGACCAAATACTCCTAATGAATCTTCCATCGCAGTAAAGGGAAGGTTTATACCTAACAGAAAACAAACTTTTGAATTTGGCAGTATTCAATCTCTTCCTTGACCTTGACTTCATCTTCCTCTACACTTGTGGTAAACTGCTCATCTCCCTCCTTTTGGTTTGGAATATTCCAAGTTTGCTCCAGTATGCTTCGGTCTGTTGACAGTGTGCTTCAATCTGTTGACGGTGAAGAGACTAGCCCTCTTGCTAGGTTTAGCAGGCTCTTTCTGCTGAACTCGCCTACCTGAGGACTAAGACTTGGGAGGACTGAGGAGTAAGAACGGCGCCAACACCAGAGAGGTCTGTGACTTGGGAATGTTGGGGGCGGAACTAGGGTTTTTGAGATATACCCACTAGGACTCACACAGCATCCACCATGGCTGTCACCTCTTTGAAAAGAAGCTAACTAAGGTGGCCGGGGTGAGGGACAACTGAGTGTTTTCTTTGTTGAGGACTTTTTCCTTGGCATTGCAACTGATTAGTCCTCTTACTTTGGGTCGTTTATTTTTTTTTGCTTTTGGAAACATATTAAAGAATGAATTTAAGAAAGACTCATGACAACCACCCTTCAAGCGGATGAAATTTCGAGTAGTATCTGTGAACATATTCAACAATATAAGAGATAAGTCAAGATTGTAAATAGCGGTAAAGTATTTCAAGTGGGTGATGGCATTGCACATATCCGCGGTCTTGATGAAGTAATGTCAGGCGAATTAGTCACTTTTGAAGAGGGTACATTAGGTATTGCTCTGAATTTGGAAGCAAGTGGTGATATAAGAAGGAAGTTGGCACTGCCAAGCCCGCAGGAGAGAGCTCAGCGAGAGAAGGCTTCTGTTTTGACTTTTTTATTTGCAATTTTCCGACAACTTTTTGAAGAATGGTTATGATGAACTGCATTCTTTTCTTGAATTCATTATTTTCTTATTTGACTCTATGTCTTTAGCAGAGGGACAGGTTCCCAAGGCGTAGACCACTGGAAGGTCGACTGAAAGATGACAGAGGCTTTCGTAGCGATAGAGATAGAGATGCTAGAGGAACTATCAATGAGAGAATTGATAGATCAGATAATCCACAGGGAATGGATTCCCAGGGCAACAACGATGATCCAGACAAGGGTAACACAGATGAACACATGTTTGATGGCTTTGGCGGGTCAGGCATTGGGGTTCCTCCGTTTGGTCCCGATATTCCTCCACCTCCTGTATTGATGCCTGTACCTGGTGCTGGGTAATATACTTGTATAGATATTCTATCCTTTCTATTTTTTTCAACTTTTGTAAGCCTTGAGAAACTTCAATCTGTGGTATGAACAAAGATGCAAATAGCAGCAGATGTCTACCGTGAGCTTATTATTTATGCATGGTTGGTTTGGTTGCAGTCCTTTGGGACCTTTTATTCCTGCTCCCCCTGAGGTTGCAATGCGAATGATGAGAGAGCAGGGTGGTGGACCTCCTCCCTTTGAAACCGGCGGGAGAAATGGACGACTCGGAGCTGGTGGGCCAGCCATCATTGTACCTCCCAATTTTCGGCAAGATCCTCGTCGTTTGAGGAGGTAATTTTGATATTTTGGTCTCATCTTCTGTTTCCAGCGTTTCGTTTGCCTTGGCCCGTTGTGAAACTGATTAATTTACCATATGTGATTTGATTCTGCTTGCAGCTACAATGATTTAGATGCACCTGAGGATGAAGTGACAGTGATTGACTATAGAAGCCTCTGACTTTGCCATCTTAGATTGTTAGAACCGAGAGATCGTTGTACTATCGAGGTGTCATCATGACAGATCCAATCAAATTCTTAATGTAGATGCGCATTGTTCATTAGATTATTGCTGATTTGCTCAAATAGAAGATAAAATTTTATAACACTTAAACTACTTTTTGGTAGTGCGGCTTAGCTACTCTTTTTGTCAGAGAGACGTGTCTATAGCTTAAGAACTTCTGTACACATGCGGCTGGGTTTTCGCATAGCCCCCCATCCGGTCCTGAAAGAATTAGGAATTATGGGATGCTAGGCATCCACGTGAAATAGAGAAGAACTCTTGCAAAAATCACAGTTGGTTCTTGGACGGAATGTAGACCTCCACTTTTCATGCTTGGTATTAAAGTGAAAGCAGTTAGTTTCCTTAATTTGTATCAGGATTCTTTTTCTCATGTGTGCCTTAACAAAGTGACGCAGTCTGGACTCAGCGACAAGTAAAGACGTAGAAGTCGGAGAAGTGTTCAATTTCACATCTTCGATCCTATTAATATGCAACGCGTTAAAAGGGTAAGTATTTGTAATTTTTTGGCAAAAATACTCTTTTCGAAAAAGTTACATGGAAGTGTCTAATTGTAGGTAAAGAAACTGTCTTGGGTCGTGCTGTTTATGGAAATCGAGTAGAAACTGTCATAGAGCAGTTATTTTGGTCAGTAACCGACCGAAGCAGGCGGCTTCCGGATTTGACAAGTGAAAATCGCACCAAAGCTGGGCGGTATCTGTGCTCATCTTCTATCTCCCGAAATCTAATCTGGTCTGTTGGACACTCGTGAGATTTCACGGATAAACCCTATCTTCTCCTAACACAGAAGCCTTCTTGCCTTGGGGCAATTTCTACACGTAAATTCGGCTATATAAGCCGCCTCCGGCAGCTGTTTCTTCCACTCATTCCACATTTCTCTCAAATCTCTCAAACTCACTCTTCTAATCTCTGATTTTCTAAGTTCTCAACATTTTTTTTAACTTTTGTATATTTTATCTACTTCTAATCACTATGTTTTACCATATTACTTTTGTGAATTTTAGTGTTGTTTAATTATTTATTAAATTCATAATCAGCTGCAATTATTTTATAATTTGTAGATCTTCCATAATAGCCTTTAATTACTTAAAAACTATGTAGAAATGTTGTTGAAATTAATATCCCGTAATAGTGTTTACTTACCTACAAATTATGTAGATATGTTGTAAGAGTTTAAAATTAAATTTGTGGTACATAGTTTACTTTTTAATTCTTTATGAAATTCATAATTAATTGTTGCAATTAATTTATAATTTATAGATCCTCTCTAATCTTCACCGAATTAGACAAGGCTAGTTTGTTGATTTATTCAACATTTTTTCTCACTTTTGTTAAAATTATCTATTCATATTCACTAGCTTTTACCATATTAGTACTTACTTTATTGTTTAATTACTTATTAAGTTTGAAATTAAATGTTGAAGTTAATTTATAATTTGTAGATCCTCTCTAATGGTCACAAAATTAGAAAAGGTTAGTTTTTAATTTATTCAGCATTTTCTCACTTTTGTATAAGTTATCTACTTCTAAGCACATGTTAATTTTGTGATACTTAGTTGATTGGTTAATTTTTATTATATTTGTAATTAATTGTTGCAATTAATAAAAAAATTGTAGATCTTCCAAAATAATGTAAAATTACCTAAAAACTATGTAGAAATGTTGTTATAGTTAAATTAATTTTGTGATACTTACTTTAGTGTTTAATTAGTTATAATTTTGAATAGTTCAATACAACAATGCTAGAGTGGAAAGGTATAGGGTACCAAGAATTAAGGCGGCGAAGAAACTTTTAACCTAGGTTTAGGAGATGACTAGCGACGGCGTTCCTTCCTATTCACAGGGGGCATGTTCTTTCTCCGGCCACGTGGGCGGGTGCTATTCGTTGGAGCGGCCTGTTTCTAGTGCAACGGGTTGGTGGAGTTCGGGGGAGGTGAGTCGGGGGCTCGCATTCTCTCGTGGTTCGGGGGCAGTTGGAGACGACTGGCGACGACACGTTCTTGAAGGTGTTGAGGTTCCGTCTCTGGTTTGGTGGCTGGTGGTGGTTAGTTTGCGAGTAAGTCGGGGAGCAGGTTGGAGGCCAGGGCAGTGGGTGTGGTGGACGTTTCTTGGTCTTGTGGAGCCTGGTTGAGACGGGATTTCAGGTGGTTAGTGGGGAGGGATTTCCTGCTTGGTTTAGGCGACGTGTGTGGAGGGTGACGACGGGGAGCGGGGTATGCTGGTTTGGTGCGTGGGTGGTGGTGCCTGAGTTTGGGGATGGTAAGTGCTGGGTGGAGGGGGTTGTTGGGGGCGTTTGGGCTCTGCTCCTCTGGTCGGGTTGTTTGTTTGGGGTGGTGCCGAGTAGGGGGCTCGGGGTGGTGGGTCGGTGGGGAAGAGGTGTGCTGTGATCTGATTGTTTTGGCCGGTCGGTGTTAAGTGTGGCGGGTGATGGGGTTGGGTTGGGGGGGGGGGGGGTGTAGTTGGGTTATGTTTGTTTGACTGTTTGGTGTGTTAGCGTGTTGTGTCCGGTCTAGTTTTTTTGCTAGAGTGATGAGTCTTCACCTCAAGGCGGTGGGTGGGGGGTCGGCGGGGTTTGAGGACTTGGTTGACTCAGTTTTGGCCGAGATGTGGGAAGGCCTTTCCTTGATGAAGGAGGAGTCTAGCGTTGCGGTGTTTGAGACTTTTGGTATTAAGGGAGATACCCTCTCCCTTGATCTTTGTTTGGTGGGGAAGGTTTTTTCGACTAAGTTGATAAATGTGCGTTCGCTCCGCTTTGCGTTGACTGTGGTTTTCCAAGGGTTTGTCGATCCAGGATTTGGGGGATATGTGTTTCGTTTCAAGTTTGAGGTGGCAGACGATTGTAGAAGGATTGTTAGAGGAGGTCCTTGGCACTTTGAGCATCATCTGTTGGTGGTTCGGGAGATTTATGAGTCTGTTCCTTTGAAGGACCATCAGTTCTCTTATGTGTCGGGAGATTGGAATGGAACTTGGACACTTGTTCCCCCTTCTCCATCCTAAAATCTTGTCGGTACTAAGTGGATCTACCACATCAAATACCACCCGGATGGTACTATCGATTGCCTTAAAGCCCGTATTGTTACCAACTGTTTAGGTCATTCTCATGTTGTCTCTAACGGCTGGCCCCTCCGACAGCTGGTCATTAACAACGCCTTCTCCAAGGTTCCCTCTACGAGGAAGTATATGTATGTCAACCACCCGACTTTGTCGACCCAACTAAGCCCCACCATGTTTGCCGTCTTAACAAAGCTTTGTATGGACTTCTTCAAGCACCCACGCGTTGAATACTGAACTCAAAACCTTTCTCAGCAACATGGCATCAAGCCCTCTGAATTCGACGCCTCCATGTTCATCTACCACCCCACCCCAGCGCTACTCTCCTCCTCCTCGTCGTTTATGTTGACCATATTATCGTCACTAGTAACCCACCGACAACAGTCACCACTCTCCTTCAATAACTTGCCCGACACTTTTTTCTCAAAGATCTCGACCTCTTGTCCTACTTCCTTGGTGTCGAGGTCGTGCCCTACTCTGACGGCCTTTTCCTCTCCCAAAGAAAATATATCACCGACATCCTATAGAAAGCAGACATGGACGGCTATAGCTCCACCCCACCCCGATCTTCGCCTTTACCCCCTCTTGTGCGAGACTGGCTCCTTACTCGAGACCTCGTCCACCTACCGTGGTATCATCGACAGCCTCCAATATCTTGGTCTCACTCGACCAAAATTTGCGTTCACCGTGAACTGGTTATCCCAGTTTATGCAAGAACCCACCCAACATCACTGGATTGCCCTTTAACCGCTCCTTCACTATCTCGCCGACACCCTCACCCACGGTCTCACCATTCATCCTAACCCAGCCACGAAACTCCAAGCCTTCTCTGATGTTGATTAGGCTGGCGACAGTGACGACTTTGTCTCCACCACTGGTTACATCGTCTAACTCGGCACCACGTCTGTCCCTTAGAGCTCCCAAAAACAATGAGCTGTTGCGAAATACCCCTAAGGTTTATGAAATATAATTAAAGATTAAGTAATTAATTATAGAGGCTAATAAGCCCTAAAATGATTAAGGAGTTATACAATCTCTAAAGGTATTTATATAAACAAATAATAGTCTAAAAAGGGCCACTAACCTTACATAAAATATTGGACTAAAGTGGGAGTAATTATAAGGAGAAATCAACTAAGAAAGTTGATGTAATATGTAATATATCATTACATGAAATAAAAGCACAAATGCCATGAGTGAATTAAATAATATACTTAACTAGTCACAATGAATAGTAAAGTATACTAATCACTCAAAATACAAAGGAATACACCTTAACACAAAGGAATACACCATAACAAGGTAACTACACAAGTTACAACCTAACACATGAAACAAGTCCAAATGTACAACATGTAATACCTAAAATATCCTAATGGAGACTACCACTTTGAGAGGGAAATCAAAAAAATCAAAAGCAAAAGCAATAGTACTATTAGGAGGGAAGGTTCCAAGTCATAAAAGTCTTCTCCTAGGAAACCCCAACTCACAATTTCTCTTACTCTCTCTCACCAACCCTCACTCCTCCCTATACTCCCCATGCCGCCATCCAACTTCCCCTCTCAGCCAAGTTCATCTTCTTCTTCATTCTTCTTCTTCTTCTTCTTCAAGCTCCATGGAACACAACAATGGAGAACTACCTCCTTGCTCATTTTCCTCTTAAAGCTTCTCCTTTCTTCTTCAAGAACACCACCCACTCTTCTGCTTCATTTATTTATGAAAATATGCCACTTTTGAGGCCAAAAACAGAAGAGAAAACATGGGTGGAGCTAGCTAGCACAAAACTAGAAATAAGGTAAGAAAAATGTGTTTTAAGCTCCAAGCTTCTCCCTTGAGTTATGGTTGTCCGAAAATCCATCTAACTTATCTCATTCTCTTCATATTTTTTCATATAAAACTTGAGCTTCATCAATCACCCATGTTGGCCGAAAATTCCTAAGGAAAATCAAGCATAAAGCAAGCTAGACTTTAATCAAAGGCGAGTAATGAAAACTGGCTCTTTTGATGCCCAAAATATATTCTACTCTTAGATATATATCAAGGAACTAATTCTTAACTTCATACTCCTAGCTGGCCGAAAATATGGAGTAAAAATATCACTTGGAGAATACAAAGTAAAAGTCTCATTTTCTAGCACATTTTTGTGCTTTAAGCCTTGATTAATCCTTTGGCTACATTAGAATTCTAATGACCCTAACTGTACCCTTTCCCTCTTCTTTTAATGGCTGCAAGTGAAGGGTCAAGTGAGGGCTGTGTGGCCAAGAACCTGTTGGGCAAAATAGTAGTTAAACTATCCTGCTAACTATGGGCAGTGAACCCAATCTTTGTAGTACAACAAGGTCGTATCCACAGAGACTTCGCAACTATCTAATTAATTATCCAGTTTAGTAAATGTACAAAAAGGCAATAAAAATGCATAAAATGTAAAAAGGGGTTTAGCCGGAGGCAAGCTTGATTTTTAGTACAGAAAAATAAATACAGTGAAATAAAGTAAATGGATGAAAAGGGTATCCTAGGATAGCGGGGGAATTTCCTAAATTACTTAAACAATTTTATAAACCTGTCTCAATTATTTATTGTCTATTAGAGTTAATAATTGTCAGTTACGAACTTTATTATAGCCTTAGTATTTTCCTGCTCAATCCGGAGTGTAAATACTAAGGTTAATTCCTTTGTGGTACTTAACTATCTCAAAATCATATATTGATAGCTACCAAATAAATGCAGTATTTTGTCAGAATAAGCATTTAACAATATTTGCCGAAAGGAATTAAAACAAGTTTAATAAGTGAAACAGGTGATAAATATTTATTTAAGTACAGACAATAATTATAATCCTAATTTGCTCTTATTTGTCTGTTAAGAATTTATCTTGTGACCTTCTAATCATAGATAAGGACAACTCTTAATTAATTCATTAGACGTTTTACAATCAGAAAAAGTCTAAAATCATTAATTACTTTAAGTGAGAATTCTTTTTATAACAGCGGGGATGTATCTGCTAATCAAGGAGTATAATATCTAACGTTTATCTCTCTTTGTGGTCTATTCTCAGATTTACAAAATCATTGAAATAAGGAAACCGTAAATGCATAAAAATGATCAGTTATTAAGCATTTAATAATTTAGAGAGACAAAACAAATATTTATAAGCAAACTTGGTATAATAATAAGTCTGAATTATTTAGGGAACAAACCCACATCCTAGGATACGAATAAAATCACTTAGACATTAACAGTAATAAAAAGGGAAACAGAAATAGCCATTTTTGGAGACTGTCGGCGGAGACTGGACTGCGATTCGCTTCTGCTCCAGCTCCCTTTCTTCTGTTCTTTTATCGTGTTTGCTTCGTGGGAAATGTAGAATGAAAAAAAAATGGAGAAGTGGAGGTACGAGGTGAATGGTGGTGGTCGTGGAGTGGTCTAATACTAATGATAATAATTAACAACTAACAGCTAACAATTTGGATGCGGAGGAAGGGAGTTCTTTTTATTCGAAGAAGGGGCGTCGGTTTATATAGAGGCAGAGGAGAAGAGGGTCCGTACGAATTCAATTAACTGTTGATTGCTCCAGGGGACAGAGCTCACGCGTGAGTGAAATATGGTAGGCGACGTCGGGGTAGATAGATAAGGCGAGTTGCGCAAATTGCAGAGGAAGAAGAAGACGGGCGAAGAAGATAAGCTCGCGACTGATAATTATTGCTGTCCGTGGTACCGCCTGTTAAGTGGCGGTTCCCTCCTAGACCGCCTCCAAGACCGCTCAAAATATAGGCGGTACTCTCTGTGGTTGTCCGCCTGTTAAGGAGGCGTTCCTCTGTCTCTTGTCCGCTTCATAATTAGGCGGTACTCCCTTGTGTCTTGACCGCCTCTATTTCGGGCGGTTGCCTCATGTCTTGACCGCCTAAACTTTGGGCGGTTGCCCACAGAGAAGACCGCCTCAATTGAAGGCGGTTGCATGCATGCACGTGCATGTCGCGTGCTTCTCGCTGGCTCTGTTCGACTGGCTCTATATTCTTCGTTTGGGCTCCGTTTTCTGAGCCGTTTGCGTCTATGTGTTCGTCTCTTTATCTACTTTACTCCCAGCTTGGTTTTCCTCATGTTTGAACAATTTTGTGAGATAAATAATAAAACATAAACTAGAGGAAAATTAACCGAAGTGGAGAAATGAGCAAGAAAAGTGCTAATATAATATGTGAAATACACCTATAAATCATGCTCATTTGGACACTTATCACACCCCCACACTTATCTTTTTGCTTGTCCTCAAGCAAAACCACGTACCCAAGTAGGGAATGCTCAATACTAACAAATATTATTATGAAGGGGGTAGGATAAACATGATCTTTTAAACTTATTGAGGAGTGTGAAAAATTAACTGGTGGCATAGGTGTGCTTAGGGTAAAAATAAAATATAGAGTTTCGGGGTATGATCCAAGGTACTCCAATGTTTCTTTTTAGGTGACTCTGAGAATTTTCACCATGGCCAACCTCTCTCAAGAATGGGCATTGAGGAGAAAACAAAAGGAAAAATAGATTTATGCATTTGTTTCACTTTTGCATAAGAGATGAGAAAATATAGGCATCACGCCTTTGTATTTAAGAACACCTAACTCTTCTTTGTTGTTTACCAATGGTGTCTCATGGTCCCTTATTATTATTTTTGTATTTTCTCTTTTTTGACAGAGAAGCCCTAGCAATCCCTAGAGAGAAGACAGAAAGAAAACCCTGAGCAATAAAATCCAACCATTTGCAGATTATTTGGTCACACCGCATATAAATGCTCCTCAAAAGTAATCAAATTTTAAAATTTGTACCATTTATCCTACAATTCATAACAATATTTTATTCTTAAAGAGAACAACCCACATATAAAGGGTCCATAAATTTTGAATTGGACAAACGCATGATAAGGAGAGAGATTAAACATTTAAGCACAAAATGTCACCGAAAAGGGCACACTCCCCCACACTTAAATTGAACAATGTCCTCATGTTCACCAGAAAAACAAGGGAAGGTTTCAGAAGACCTTTTCGGTAAGTAGATAAAATAGAGAGAACACGAAGAGCACAAATAAACAGTTAAGCACAAAAACGCTCCTCTGCAATTTTATTTAAATAAAGCAAATTAAAGAAACTGGTACTCCCCTGAGATTATTTTTGCTAGCGTGTATTGGACTTCCCCCACACTTGAGCTTCAGCTCAAGTAGTGTAGCTTGGTTGCGGTGTTCACATGGAGGTGCAACTGCAGAAGACACTAGAAGCAACCACACTAAAAACGGGGTTTAAAAGTTAGCAAAAATATAATTAAAAGAGAACCTGAAAATTTAAAAGAACATAAAGGCAAAATAAATAAAAGTACACCCGGTTGCCTCCCAGGAAGCTGCCCTTCTTTAACGTTTTGGCTAGACGCTTTGTCGTTATCCTGGATCAAAACAAAATGTTACCTCGGCATATAAAATAATAAAATTAATACTCCTCAAAATGGTGTTTGAGGAGGTACTGCCGGGAACGTAGTTCTAACAGAAGACCCGGTGGAAATGATTTTTCTTCCTCAATTGGAGGATGTAAATATCCTCCTCTTGTGTTGAGGCTTATGGTAAGAACGCTTGATATCATCTTCAGAGAACTGATTCTTTGAAAGTGATAGTGGCGTTTGTTTGGATATTTTGGTGGGGGAGGGGTGGTGGCAATTCCTTCTCTTCATTTTCGAGAATATAAATATCCTCATTTTCTGGATAGAGCACAGAGAAGGAGGGGAAATAGTAGTTGACTTCAGAGGAGGAAACTCCATGAAGTCTATGGAGAAACTCTCTTCTGAGGGGTTGTCTTCATAATCAAGCTGATAGTTATTTGGTGATGGATTCTCTAATTCGAATAGGGGAGGAGGTGGAGAGTAGCTTATGTCCTCAGCAGGTTGTTCCTCCTCATGAACCACTTCATTCAGTTGTTGAAACGGTTGTTCCATGCGTTCGATCTGATCTAGCGTTCTTTGCTGGATCCTTTCAATGGTTGAGGTAAAATTTGCCATCATTTCCCGTAAAATGGCGTTGTCTCTTTCTACTGCAACCATAGGACATTGGGAACTTTCATGGTCTCCTCCACACTCTTGGCACACAAAGATGGGGATAGGCTTGAGAGATGACTTGTAATCCTCCAAGAGAGCTCTCAATTCAGCATTTGGGTCTGAACATTGGGGGCTTTCATGGTACTCTCCGCACCTTTGACAGACACTCCATTGATTGTAGTCCTCTGCGCCATAGGGGTAACCATACCAATTTCCTGCCTGATCGTAGTGATCACCATCAGAATTAAGTACCTTTAAAAAGAAACAAAAATTTATACAAAAAAGGGTAATTACAGAAAATAAAAGAAAAACTAAACAGATAATGAACCAGATAGTTGGACCGAAGTCCCCGGCAACGGCGCCAAAAACTTGTTGGGCAAAATAGTAGTTAAACTATCCTGCTAACTAGGGCAGTGAACCCAATCTTTGTAGTACAACAAGGTCGTATCCACAGAGACTTCGCACTATCTAATTAATTATCCAGTTTAGTAAATGTACAAAAAGGCAAATAAAAATGCATAAATGTAAAAGGGGTTTAGCCGGAGGCAAGCTTGATTTTTAGTACAGAAATAATAAATACAGTGAAATAAAGTAAATGGATGAAAGGGTATCCTAGGATAGCGGGGGAATTTCCTAAATTACTTAAACAATTTTATAAACCTGTCTCAATTATTGTCTATTAGAGTTAATATTGTCAGTTACGAACTCTTATTTATAGCCTTAGTATTTTCCTGCTCAATCCGGAGTGTAAATACTAAGGTAATTCCTTGTGGTACTTAACATCTCAAAATCATATATTGATAGCTACCAAATAAATGCAGTATTTTCAGAATAAGCATTTAACAATATTTGCCGAAAGGAATTAAAACAAGTTTAATAAGTGAAACAGGTGATAAATATTTATTTAAGTACAGACAATAATTATAATCCTAATTTGCTCTTATTTGTCTGTTAAGAATTTATCTTGTGACCTTCCTAAATCATAGATAAGGACAACTCTTAATTAATTCATTAGACGTTTTACAATCAGAAAAAGTCTAAAATCATTAATTAGCTTTAAGTGAGAATTCTTTTTATAACGATGGATTTTATCTGCTAATCAAGGAGTATAATATCTAACGTTTATCTCTCTTTGTGGTCTATTCTCAGATTTACAAAATCATTGAAATAAGAGAAACCGTAAATGCATAAAATGATCAGTTATTAAGCATTTAATAATTTAGAGAGACAAAACAAATATTTATAAGCAAACTTGGTATTAATAATAGTCTGAATTATTTAGGAACAAACCCACATCCTAGGATACGAATAAAATCACTAGACATTAACAGTAATAAAAAGGGAACAGAAATAGCCATTAATTTGGAGACTGTCGGCGGAGACTGGACTGCGATTCGCTTCTGCTCCAGCTCCCTTTTCTTCTGTTCTTTTTATCGTGTTTCTGCTTCGTGGGGAAATGTAGAATGAAAATAAAATGGAGAAGTGGAGGGTACGAGGTGAATGGTGGTGGTCGTGGAGTGGTCTAATACTAATGATAACAAATAACAAATACACTAACAATTTGGATACGGAGGAAGGGATTTGTTTTATTCGAAGAAGGGGCGTCGGTTTATATAGAGGCAGAGGAGAAGAGGGTCCGTACGAATTCAATTAACTGTTGATTGCTCCAGGGGACAGAGCTCACGCGTAGTGAAATATGGTAGGCGCCGTCGGGGTAGATAGATAAGGCGAGTTGCGCAAATTGCAGACGAAGAAGAAGACGGGCGAAGAAGATAAGCTCGCGACTGATAATTATTGCTGTCCGTTGGTACCCCTGTTAAGTGGCGGTTCCCTCCTAGACCGCCTCCAAGACCGCTCAAATATAGGCGGTACTCTCTATGGTTGTCCGCCTGTTAAGGAGGCGTTCCTCTGTCTCTTGTCCGCTTCATAATTAGGCGGTACTCCCTTGTGTCTTGACCGCCTATTTCGGGCGTTCCTCATGTCTTGACCGCCTAAACTTTGGGCGGTTGCCCACAGAGAAGACCGCCTCAATTGAAGGCGGTGCATGCATGCACGTGCATGTCGCGTGCTTCTCGCTGGCTCTGTTCGACGGCTCTATATTCTTCGTTTGGGCTCCGTTTTCTGAGCCGTTTGCGTCTATGTGTTCGTCTCTTTATCTACTTTACTCCCAGCTTGGTTTTCCTCATGTTTGAACAATAATTTTGTGAGATAAATAATAAAACATAAACAGAGGAAAATTAACCGAAGTGGAGAAATGAGCAAGAAAAGTGCTAATATAATATGTGAAATACACCTATAAATCATCTCATTTGGACACTTATCAGAACCAGGGAAGAAAAATCAAGGAAAACTACCTTTACAAGAGTAAGTTAAATCTTAACCCTTAAGAGCTTAATCTACCTCTTTAATGTTTAGTTTGATACCAAAAATCTAACTCTTCCCCATGTCTTGAAAGGGGCCGAAAATCTTGGAGGAAAGCTAACTTTGGAAGTTCAAAAACTTAGCTTGGAGCTTAAGGGTAAAATTCTGAACTTAAGACTCATTTTTGATGTTTTAAAGTTTGTTAATGGTGGGAACTAATGTCAGCCAAAATATGGGTTAAAATATGGTCTAAAATGACCTAAGTAATGACATAAAATTATACTAACATGATTGATTATGTCTACCAAGGGTTTAGTACTTAAAGTTCACATTAACATAAGTTTAAGGAGTTTTATGTGAAAAATAAACCTTGGGCAGTAAGGTAGTTGATATGGCCGAAAATAATATTGTGTTGTGGCTATTTTATGATTGTTGGAAGTTTATTTTATGGCCGCAAGTTTAAGCTAAGTTTATAAGCATTTTGGTGTTTATTAATGCTTTAAAAGTTAAGGACTCTTATGGTATTGAAATAGATGTGTAAATCTGATATTGAAGGTATGTTTGGATGAGTTAAATCACCTCAAAAAGTTAGTGAGAAAATACCTATGAAATTGGGAGTGTTTGAATGTAGTTTAGTGCTAAAATGGGGCCTAAAAGTAATTAAGAGTATAAGTAATGTTTTAGGAATTATGTGATTGATGGATGAGTTGGAAAATGTGAATTAGATAAAGTTTGGAGTGACAAACATTAATTAGGCTGAAGGTTAGGTCTCATTTGAATTAAAGATGCAAAATACAAGTTTTAGTAAGTTTTGGGAGTTAAATGAAGAACCTAGGAAAGTTTGGGGGTCAAATCATAATTTCTGGAAAATATGAGTCAAGGCAGAATATTAGGTCAAACCTAAGAGGAAAGTTGGGGGTTTGACCAAGAGAGAGAAAGAAATGTAAAAAATGTGAATTTAGGAAATATTGTGGTGTAATTGTAAGTTTATAGAAACTTGTGGGGCCAAACCGTAATTAGAGAAAATTGGATTGAAAAATCAGAATGACATATGGGTCTGTTCGGAATTTTGGAGAATTAGTTGTGAAAATTTGAATTAAACTAAGTGAGAAATTAGGATTATAAAATGTTAGAAATGGTGTTAATTGTAAAGTTATACAAGATTGTGGGGCCAGTTGGTAATTTCTGTAAAATTAAGGGCGGAAAATGAAATGGACAGAATTTGGTATGTTCTATAATATTGGGAAGTTGAGTGGAACTTTGGGATTTAACTAGTTCAGTATGTAAATATTATAAGAGATGTAAATTTGGAAGGTAACGTAAGGTTGGAAAATATTTGGTGGTACGAATGTAATATTTGATGATCATGAGGTATAGACATGAATTATGGAATAAAGAGTGCAATTTAATATAAAGTTGAGTACTTACATTGCATAACATTAAACATAAAGTCTTAATGTAGTATACGAAGGTAATTAGTACAAATTATGAGTTTTATAATTCACATGAAATAATGAATATTTAGGATGTCATGGAATTATATAATAAGGTGGGGAATTTAATTATGGAAGAGAATGGTTAGGAAGCTAACCTAAGTCATTAAGGTAATACTGAAAATTATATAAACCATTACATTAATGGTTAGAAGTTGGATTAAGCAATGAGTTATTAAACCTAGATAAAAACTATTAGGTCACTAGAACATATAACAATGTTGACCTTGATCGCGTTAACCAATGAGAGGATTGACTGTGTTGACCAAACCGATAGTTTGACTACATTGATCAAGTCAACTAAATTGACCAAAGAGGGTCAAGTTGACCAACTCATTAATTAAATGAGAATTTAATTGCCAAAGGTCATTAACATTAAAGATCAATTACATTAACACCATATAGTAATATAATTTATATGAGTGTTTGTAGAATTATACAACTATGTTAGTAACTAAAATCATTAAAGAATTAAATAATTAATCCCGTACTTGGGTACATTAAATAAAAACCCGACAAGTAACGAGTGGCAAACGCCGGGGGTTAAATATAACAGGGTTAGTAATCATAAGAGAAACCGGGATGGTTTAGTGATTTATAGAGAATTAATATTTAGCATTATGATTCTAGAGCTCAGGAATTAGGGAACGGGCACGGGATTTGGACGTCTGCTTATCTCATACATCGGTGTACAATATGTTGTTGTGTGATCCGATTGTTCCCGAGGATTTCCTTGGGTTTGGATATGTGTGAATTATGTGATAAGATGATATGTGTGTTTATATACTCATTATGCTTGTGTAATTTAATTTGCCCGAATAGTTTACGTAATTAATTATGCGCATTTATTATCAAACCAAGACAAATATCGAATGTGACTTGAGTTAAAATTATGAGATGTGATAAGGATGTTATCACCTATGGTAGGATAATAACATACATTATATTATCCTAAGTAACCTAAGAGATACCTTAGGTAGAGCACAATAATACCGTCCTCAATGAAATGCACATTCGAACACGACAATATCCTAGATAAACTCTAGAAATACACTAAGACATAGAAGACTTGCATACACTTGAGAAATTATTCACTATAACACCTAGGGTTGAACCTTAGGCAAGGAGATTAAGAGAACTTAATCATATAGTGAAAGATTGGTAATTATGGGAAATCCAAGATGTTCTTGGTTACGCATTGTGATCACAAGTGAGCGGATGACTGTTACAGGTCCACTCGACATATTATATTCCAATGGCTCAGATTGATCGATGGACGGATGCCCTACAGTTGAGGACGGCTTCGGCCTTAGGTAACCCGCCATCTAATAGGGAATAAGCAGGAATCAGATGCCCTACCGTTGGGGACGACTACTACCTTTGGTGACCCGCCATGGAATAGGGGTAGTAATTGGTTGGGGACATGTCATCTTCTGATACGACGACTGTCAAGAGTTAAGAGTTGAGAGAGTGGTTTAATTAAATAATAACTACACATTAGTACGAGTCTTCAAGTAACTCTCGTATAGTTGGATAATAAACCAAGGGCCTTGAAGGCCGAACAACGAGAATAGTTAAAAAAAACTACCCTTGTATCGTTATTATCCAAACTTAATTATTGTATTGATTACATGGATGAATTATATGTTGCATTGTGTATTTGTATGTTGAGTGAATTGTTGGTTGTTTAAGTATTGCTTTTACAGTTTTGTTATGTAATGGAATACCATGAAACTGAACCGCATGTTAACTCGACCAAATAACTTAAAGAGGTCTGAGGGTGCATGACGGTTGCATGATAATGTACTCAGCGGTGGTGCTGAGCCTTTTATGGCAAACATACTTACATGTTCTTAGCTGCAGAAGACCGACACGAGAGTGTGGGTTTTTGGGTAGTTAGTTTTTTTTTTTATAATTGAGGCTTAGAGCCTTTTTATTAGTAATAGGTGGATGGGTGTGAGGCGGGCCTCACTAAAACCTCCTTAAGTAAAACCTAGTGGGAAAAAGCCTAAGGAGGAAAAAGAGTACCCCCATCCAAGTACAACCCTAATAGTCTTGTTACTAACTTCTGAATAATGAAAAACAGACAACAACTTGCTAGTAGCGTATAATACTAGCCCTTACATCAAAAACTCTATGCTATTCACCCAATCTTGGGAAACTCCTTCATGCCCCTTGTGTAATAAGATACACTCATAGGTTTCCTCTCCGAGGGATTTAGTACTTCATTGAAATCTCCCATACATATCACATCTGGTGACCCACCTTGTTTAGCCTGAAGCAATTCCTCAAACATGCTGCTCCTTTCATTGATGTTGCATGGAGCATAGATCATAACTGTTGGCCACCGACCTTTATCCTGAGTCTTTGCATCCATCATCAACCATCTTGTTCAACTCGTTGTGCTTCTATCTCTTCCTCATCCCACCTATCAAATATTCCCCAGTTCTCTCTTGGCTCGGAAATTCTTCCGATACTAGTCTTTCTCGTTTTCCCCCCAACAACTCGGGATCTTTTGTGCTGTTGATCCCCTCATTTGTGTTTCCCCCAGTCCTAGCAACGAGATTCTTTTGTTCCTCACTCCCTCCCTTATTTTCCTCGTTTTTCTTTTGATCCCAGTCGTCTTATGTTCTGGACCCCTAATATCACCATCTGAAAGACTTAATTAGAGGTAAGATATTGAATCTAGTTTACGAGATTTACCTTGGTTTGATTTGGGTCAGGGACATGGCATCCTAGCTGGATTAATAGGTCTAAGCACTCATTTGCTTTAGCCTCCGCATCAACAATTCTCCCTAATTCGTCCCTTGCCTTAGCATTTTCTTGGGCGCATTCAGCGGCAGAGTATTGTGAAAAAGTTCTACGAACAGGCTTATGCCTTCTTTCTCTGCCAGTGATTTTTTGGTTGCTGTGCGCATCAAATGGTTTGGTGTTGAATAGCAATTTTTTTTTTGGATTTTCCCGATTCTCCTCCCTTTATTATTTGACTTTCGGTCACTGCATTACTTACGGGACTTCCGTTATTAGGGCTTTGGATTATCTGCATGGAGTTAGGTTGCGCCTGGGGATTGGCAAATTCTTTCTCTTTTGGGTAGTTAGTTGAAACTACCATTTTTGTTTATACATTTAGAGTACGTTTTGGATTACACTTGTGGGATATATAACTTTGATGCAGTTAGTTGCTCACATGTTTTTTTGTTAAGGTTGTATGTAAATTAAACTATCTCTTGATCATCACTGCGTATGTAAGATTGTGGATGTATTTTGGATGCTTCATTACTCACAAGGGGTGAGTAATGGCGGTAACACACGATTTAGCGCGCGATTCTATTTATTTCCGGTGTGTATGGTTTATTTAATTATGTTAAGCGTTGTGGTTAAGACGGGATTGAGTTAGGGGCGTTACATGTTGCCCGCTCATCCACTGAAGCGGAGTACCACGCCCTTGCCGACACCGCTTCTGAGATTCTATGGGGCTTCTCTCCCTGCTCACAGAACTTCACCACAAGGTACACCAGCGCGTTTTGCACTGTGACAACATGAGCCCACCTTCTTGTCTTTCAATTCCGCCTTCCACTCCCGTATAAAACATGTCGACATTGCTTATCACTTCATCCGATAGAAGGTTCAAGAGGGTGTTCTTCGTGTTCAACACATTTCAACTAGCAACCAACTAGCAGATATGTTAACCAAACCGTTTCTATGTCTGCGTTCAACCGAAATGTCATCAAGCTTGGCCTCTCCAACCTACCATCCAGCTTGCGGGGACCTATGGAGGATATAACTTAATTACAATATTTAAAACAATTAAGTTATAACTGCGTACCTAACCACTCATCCACTTACTTGATTATCCCATAGAATCACTAGTTTCCATTTTACCGTTGTTTGATTAGTATAAATTCTAAACTCATTAAGTAAATAAAACTATCTCGATTAAATCGATTATGTATATAAACCCTATGTGCATATATGATTACTTCTCAGAATGAACTATACAAGCGCAAATTCGGTTTCATTAATTCATTCTGACAACATAATTCCATAAATAGAAGAATATTGATCTCCGGAGCAGCTCAGGTGACATCGCAAATTTTGATGTCCCGGTGCCATCTCAATTTTTGTCCGTTTGATCTGGCACTGTTTTGACCTGACATCATCTTCTGGTTTAAATTTATACAGGGTTATATTAGTAAACTTATCAAGTTTTATGTATAAAACTCACGTGCCCCATCTTTTTTATTTTTTTCTTTTGCCCCTTCTGTATTCTGTTTTATTTCTCTTTTGCCCCTATACATTCTTTTTTATTTATCTTTTACCTCTCTTCTCATCCTTTTCCTTTCAATCGTTCTCTGTAGAGCAAAAGAGGGGTTTCACGTTAGCGCAGCTCGGTCCGCTCAAATTGCAGTCAGCCAGATTCACCTTCTTCTTCCTCTCCTCAAATCTTCATCTCCTTCTTCCCCGCCACAGCGTCGCTCGTAATCCTATCTCACTTTCACATCCTCTGGCTTCTTCAAATAAATTTCACAGAACTTGAGCTCATATAAGGGCTTCAAATGGATTTCGACTGGAAATCGCAAGTTAGTCTCAATCATCCCGTTATCGCTATAACTCTACCTCTCTTTATCTCTAAATTCTTGCGGGGTTAACTATTCGTAGCAGCTGATGCATAAGTGAGACGGTAATCTCGTTAATGTATTGTTAATTTTGGTCTTCAATTTCTCTATTTCCCTAATGATGATGGAGAATTGTGCTGCTAAACTCGCCGGAAAGCGATGTAATTATTCCAGTCCATGCGGAAAAGTGCTCGCGGCAATTACACAACCATGGAGCACGCATGTAATTATTCCAGTCAATGCACGTAAGAAGAGAAGATGGTTTGGAAATATTTATCGGGTGCAGAGTAACCACGTCAACAAATTGGAAGCGGTTTTGGTTTTGTAATTGAAAAAGGAAAAATCACACACAGAGGAGACATAAAGAGGACGGTGAAATCTTATGTGACGGTCGACAATATTTTAAGACGCGAACACTTGGATTCGCGTGAAGACGAAAACAAGGACCGCTGGAGGACTTTGTTTATTTAACGTTTTTTCGTGCTACTCGTCATGTAAAATTTCAAGACGCAGATTCAGAAAGCTTGGAAGTGGGGAGGGAATTCCGCGGAGGAGGATCGCCAGTTCAATTTTGATCCAGAAGAGTAGGCTGATCAGAAACGGCAGTGGTATCAGCACCACCAACAGGCCAATGCTCCGGATTGGACGAAATACAAGGAACCAAATGTACTTTTTGAACACTTTGTTGTTACCGGCCTTCATCCTGATGCGAATCTTGAAGTTGTTGAAGATGCCTTTGCTAAGAAAAAGAAGAGGGGGATGGAAAGATCAGGATCTAACTCAGGATATTTCAAGCACGAACAGTGTCCGGAGCCTGAACCCCCATCTCTGGAACCTCAGATACTTTTTAAATATCCACCTGGAAAGAAGCTACCTATGCGAGCAAAGGATGTATGTGCCTTCTCCTTCCCAGGAGG
This sequence comes from Limonium bicolor, assembly GCA_023374045.1. Lineage (NCBI taxonomy): Eukaryota > Viridiplantae > Streptophyta > Magnoliopsida > Caryophyllales > Plumbaginaceae > Limonium > Limonium bicolor. The sequence goes on from CM041778.1 coordinate 206,678,408, forward strand.
TGTTAAGGCAAGGATGGTGGAGAGAACTCCTTCACTCAGTGGGTTGAATGAACTCGTTTATGGAAAGGGACATCTTGGAAGGGACGATTTAGCATTTGTGTTTTCACTTAAGGTTGCGGATAATGCTACATTATATGGCGTTTGTCTGCATGTACCTGAAATTGTTCAGCGGCCACCAGGAATTCTTGGCTGTTCGTCCCCCCTTTCTCACCCAAATTCAGCACGCAGCCGTTTCTTGGTTTCTGCACCTCGATGTTACTGTCTTCTGACAAGAGTTCCTTTCTTTGAGTTACACTATGAAATGTTGAGCAGCATAATTGCACAGGAGCGCTTAAATCGGATTACACATTTCCTTAATAAGGTGAATGTAACGGATAGCTACATTTCAACCCCAAGGACGTCAGAGCGGTCTTATGGATTCTTGGATTCACCACAGAAGGATTGCCCTGGTGATTGGACTTCATTTGTAATTCCAATTGATAGTGCTGTTGCTCTCACTGCTGCTGCAGCTGGAATTATACCTGATGATGAAGCACAATCCTTTTCAGTAAGGACTGAAGAAATATTATCTCCACCAAGTATATCTGCAAGTGAGGCTTCTGATTTTGGGGCATCGGCAGATCCGGATAAGGATGGGGAAAAAGGTTTTCAACACTTTGACGATCATGCATCTGAGATCTCTGAAGAAAGTTTTCAGACTGTAATGCATTCCCCTGAAACTTCAGTCTAAAGACTGGATCAAAGTGATAGTTCTGCATCATTATATAGCCCAGCAAGGAGCCTGGATCCGCAGGATGATTTTGATGAGTTTTCTTTCAATCAGGAGAGTGATACTTCTGGTGATTTCATGACTATGAAATGGGCCAGGAACAGAAGAATGAATCTTTGCAAATAGTTTGTGCTTATGGCGCTTTGCCTGTTCCAGCACAGGGAAATGATATAGTTTTCTATGCCCTTGAACACCTTCAACCCATTCAGTATAGGAGACCCTCAGTTTCTGATCTTGGATTTGATGAAAAATTGCTGGAGATAGCTTATCGAGACCCATTAAGATCTGCTGAGGTCAATGCAAAGCTGGCAGCTGCTGAAGAAGCTCGGGCTTTATCAGTCTGGACAACTGCAACCATGTGCCGTGTCATTTCTCTAGATAATATATTGGCTCTTGTTGCCGGAGTGTTACTCGAAAAACAAGTAGTGGTAACGTGTCCGAATTTGGGCGTTTTATCAGCCACGGTTCAAAAAAAAAAATCAGCCACGGTTCTGTCTCTTGTCACCATGATTCGTCCATTTGAGTGGCAGAGTCTGTTGCTTCCAGTTCTTCCGGCTGCGATGATGGATTTTTTAGATGCACCTGTTCCATACCTTGTAAAAATGAGACTGACAGAAAAAAGGAGCCGTGACAGAAGATAGAAATATACAACGTTGTATAACACAAAAGCGTCACTTTTGGCGAAGGAAAAAGAAATAAAAAAGAGACGGAGGCGGTCAAATGGATTCGCACGGGATTAAATGACGCTTTTGTGAGAAAACCGTCATTTAAGGGGGTGCGGATTATGTGACGGAGAGATTTATTCCGTCGCTCGACGGAACTCTGTTTTTTTTTTAAAAAAAGAAAGTGTTAATCAAGGTGTATATTTAACATATCACCATCAATGTTTATATTTGTTATTAGATGTCGGGTCTTTTATATAAATTTGTTTTTTTTTCATTTTGAAAATGTTAGAGTGTAATTGTTTTATTCTTTTAATAATACATACCGTAATAATATAGTTATTAATAAAATAATTCACTAATTATATAAAAAATTACTTGACTATATTTATATGTATATATGATTATTAAATAGTATTTATTTAATTTGAAAATATTTATTGATAAACATATATCCCGATTAAACTTTTAAAAAAATTGAATTAATGTAAAAACACCAAGTTAAATATTTCTACATTCTTAAAGAAAAAACTGAATGGCATTGCTATTGTATTAAAGTTTCTAATCTTATACTATTATTTGTTGTTGATACATATATATAAAAAATGGAGTATATCAATTCAAAATACACCAATCAACTGATTAAAATTAAGAAAATTGCTAATATAAAAAAATACTATGCTAATATTTATATTATTTTTGAAATTAAAAAGTGATGTATAATATTTTTTAAAAATATTGCACGTTAATTTTTTAACCCTTCATGTTATAAGTTATCGTGTAGTGCATATATAAAAATCAAATGTTAATAAATACGAGGAACAATTCGGTTTATGTATAATGTTAGAAATGTTATGTATTATCATGGCGTGGAAACGTTTATATATAATAATGGAATTGTAGAAACGTGAAAATGTTTATATAAAAACGTGGAAACATTTATATACAAGTGTGGAAACGTTTATATAAAAACGTGGAAACGTTTATATAAACTCGTGGATACGTTTATGCATAGCGGTGGAAACGTTATACTTGATTGTGGCGTGGAAATGTGTCGTAGAAACATTATATTTAATTGTGGCATGGAATATATTTGTCTAAACGTATATATGTAATCATGGCGTGTAAACGTTTAAATATAAATCGTGGAAACGTATTGTGGCATGGAAACATTCATATATAATTATTGAAATGTTTATATGTAATTATGCCATGGAATGTTATATATAATCATGGAATCGTAGAAACGGGGAAACGTTCAAATAAAAACGTGGAAACATATATATAATAACGTTGAAATGTTTAAATAAAAAGGTGGAAGCGTTTAAATAAAAAGGTGGAAACGTTTTCTGAACTCGTGAACTCTTTTATGTATAATGGTGGAAACATTATATATATAATTGTGTCATGGAAACATCATATATAATTATAAAAATGTTTATATATAATCATGCAGTGGAAACGTTTATATGTAATCGTGGTGTGGAAACGTTATAGATAATCATGGAATTGTAGAAACGTGGAAACGTTTAAATAAACACGTAGGAACGTTTATCTAAATTTGTGGACACCTTTATGTAAAACGTTGGAAACGTTATTTATAATTGTAGTGTGGAAATCTGTCGAGTTAGTGACGACAATACAAAGTATAGAATGACTTCAAAATATATTACCATACACCACATCCTAAAAACCACCCTATGAACGCTAAATTTGTGGACACCTTTATGTAAAACGTTGGAAACATTATTAATAATTGTAGTATGGAAATCTGTCGAGTCAGTGACGACAATGCAAAGTATAGAACGAATTCAAAATATATTAACCTAAACCACAAACCCTAAGATTACCCTACCCCCAAACACCCTAAACCACCAACACTAAAAAGCAGTCGAGTTAGTGACGACAATATAAAGTGTAGAATTAATGCCAAAAAAGATATCCTACCCCCAACCCCCCTAAAAATCACCATAGGAATACTAAAAACGCCGGTGTCAATAATTTTTGTACTTACTTATATACAGTAGCTTTTAATCATTGTATTTATACTATAGTTGTAAAACTATTTCATTGATATTATTTTTTTACTATATTGTTGTAAATTATGGAAATCCAATATTTATCTTTATAGATTAATTTTGAGCTTTGTAATTTATCCCGACATTTATCTATAACCTAAAATTATAAAAATACTTATGATTAATTAGTATGTATAGTAAAATTATATATGTACATACAAAAAATAAAAAAATAAAAATTTATCAAAACATGAGTATACTCATGTTGGGTCTTATTTTGAAGAGTTCGAATTATCATAAATAATAATATAAAATTTATATTATTTGGACTTATATATAATAAGATACAATATTTTAAAATTTACAAAACAATAAAATAAAAAATAACAAATTAAATACCATACGTGTCTGGTCAAGTTGCCTTTATATTTATTACTTATATATCATGTCATAAAAGCAGCGCTCACAACACTTGTACGAGAGATGAAAGATGTTGTACAGAAAAATTTAAAAATAAAATACTGATTTTGTAGGACTGGGATTAGAAATGTATAAGTTTAATCAACGGTCTCAAACTTTTCCGTCTCCGACGGAAAAAACAGTTCCGTCACCAAATCCTTGCTGCATTTAAGGACGAGAGAAAAAAAATAAAAAAAAGGGAGAGTAGGGGAAGCACGGACGGAAGGAAAAAAAAAAGCAGACAGACGAACAAAAAGAAAACAGAGACGGGGTCGAGAGGAGAAAAGCGACGAGCGTGGAAAGAAGAAGAAAAAGAAGAAGGACCCACTTCCATTAAAAGCTTATTCAATAATTTATGGCTATTTCTTTTACTCTTCTTTATCTCTTTAATGTCTGAGTAGTCCTGTTTTGTACCCTTGGGATGGGGTTTGACGCTAAATCCCCATGTAAAACCTAATTTGCTTAAATATAGTTGTTCTGTCTCTCTAAATTTAATGAATGTGCTAGATTGATCACCTTTGAGCATTTGTGGTTTTTCCTAACTTCATACATATATGATTTAGGGATTTTGACCAAGAAAGAGACAACCCCTAGATTTTTCCTTCTTTAATTAGTTGGTGGATTTAGTGTTATTGTTAAGGACTTGTGTTTAAGGCTATCTAGTGATGATTAATCTAACCTAACCGAAGGGTTTATTCAACTAGATAAGATTTGGCTTTCACTAGGATTTTAGAGAGAGTCATAACTGTAGTCCTAATAAACAACTAGAGCAAATTGGGATAAAATGTTATGTTTGAGAGTATTTGGGCGATTACACTTTCCCGGGGTACATCTCCATTCCGATATACTAAAACACCATCTCTGTTTAATTATTTGCCATTTTTATTATTAAACTGAATCACTACGCTTTCCTCCGGCTAAACCCATATTTTTACCGCTTTCAATTAAATAACTAAATACCCCGCTTTCAATTAATCCTTCCCTGATGTTAGCAACTAACATTGTCATACTTCCTACAATTTTAGGATTAAATCCTTATCACATTACCTCCTTTTAAACCTTATGTATATCATATACTTACATGGTCTAATATATATATAGTAATGACTTAGATCTTTAAATTCTCATCCAGTTTAATGAGTTGGTCAAATTGACCCCATGGGTCAACTAAATTGATTAGAACAATGAGGTCAACCTATTAATTCAGCCAGTAGTCAACACACTAATTGGTCAACACGGTCAAGATCAACATAGTTAACATATTCTAAATGACCTTATCAATTCATAGGTTTAACAACCTCTCTAATTAAACAATCTTCTAACCATTTATGTAATGGTTGTTAACAACTTTAAATCTCATATAAATGACTTAGGTTGATTCCATAATCATTCTCATCCATGATTACATTCCCAAACCTTATTATATAATTCCAACACTATGCCAAGTATTCATATTTAATTCATATGAATTATAAACCTTTTGATTCCTAAGTTCACGTTTTCAATATTTGTTTTTCTCATTTGGTCAAAACCCTAAGTACATCTAGATTGACAGAATTCCTACTGCATACATTTAATTTTTCCAAAATTACAGTTTGGGCCCATAATTTTTCTAAACTTTTCAATTTACTCCAAAATATTACTTAACACATCACTTAACGACACATGCTAGATAAATCCAACAAACCACACGAAATAACTTTATGTTGCGATTCATCTAAGCACACTTCTATAGTTAAAAATTCATATACAAAAGCTGTACTCTAATTTGATTATTTATAACCAAAATAGCACTCTTTGAATTTAATCAAGGGTAGCACTATATTAAGAGAATTCGAAGCAGATACGGAAATCAATACAATACAAATGTTGCTTATCTTCGTACTTTAAAATTTTTGTTAATCAAACCTAACCTGAATAACTCCCGCAAATTTGACCCATAATCAGAAAAAACCAAATAACCCAAAGGCTGACCCCTAACAAAAGAATAAAGATAGCAAAACTAACACACCACTTAATGTCACATCCTAGATAAAACCAACAGACCACGTGAAGTAAATTTACGTTGCGAGTCAACTAAGCACACTAGTTTAGCTGATAGCTCATATTTAGATTAATTCACTAACTAAAAGAAAATCAGTATTTTAGTAGCCACACTACCAACAATATAGTTTTTGCTTTAAAATGTTTTATAACACAAAGTAATGTGTATATCATTACTATTTTATATTAATTTATAAATTTACAAACTTAGATTTCTTTATATTTAGAATTTGAGAATTATTTGAATATTGATGAAGTTTCAATTATAAAACCTAAAATTTTCAGCTGAGACATATATTAATCAAGATTGATGTGTATATGTCTACATTTGACAATGGTTTTAATGTGCATCATCACATCACTACTTAGGTTCCTCAAATTTTATATTTTATTTTAAGTAATATTATGTTTTAGAAAATTTATATTCTATTTACAATAATTAGTTTTTAGATATTTTTTAAATATTATCAATATTGTTGTATGATATCTTTTGTAAACTATGTTTTACAATGTTTATAATTTGTTTCAATATATTTTTAGATATACATATATATTATAGTATTTTTTTTATCTTTTTAACACCTAGATAAATGAGAGTTAACATGTTGGATTAAACTAACTTAAATTGACTTTGACTGTAGAGTTTCTCAATGTTTCATTTTTTTATATTAATTACTTATGGGACATTCCTGTGGGTAATTTTTTTTTGTTTTTTTTAACTATTTTTCTTTCACTTCATTTTCACTCACTATAAATATTTAGTGGCCCACACTATTAATGACATATATTTTGTGTCTCTAAAAATAGTTCATACCGACACATAATGTATATCAGTTATATACTATTAGATTTATTGACCCATTTTTAAAAATGTCACTACAAATAATACATAAAATGACACATAAACTGATATAACTACACCTTTAATGACTTATATAAAGGTATATCATCCTATGTGTTAATCCTAGAAGTTTATATATTAAATTTTATATAAGTCACTGAAAACTATAAGCGGGAAACTAAAAGTGGGGCGGGAATCAGTGCTCTACGTTAAATATATATCCGGAGACAAACCAACTAAGTAGACCAAGGGGTAAAGCTGACCAATTCATTGAAGTGGATAAGAATTACAAGGCCTAAGACCATCTATACTTAGGGTCAAATTAAAGTCCATGGAAGTAGTAAACTAAATCAATGCGAGTGTATACATATGATTGAGAGGAGATAAATGGGATAAGGACTTAATCCTAAAGGTTGTAGAAAACTATACAACCATGTTAGCTACTAACAACGTGAGAAGATTAATTAGTAATCTGGAATATGAATGCTTTAAGTAACAACGTGGTTAGTAATGAATAACAATTTTTTGAATTTGCTTTATATTTGATTTTATAAATTTTTGAGTAAATTAGAAACTCCTTTAAGGCTTTGGGATAATACAGTTAATAACCCCTTGTGTTTATCATAATTATTGGTAATCACCTTGACCTTAAGGTATCTTTGACTACGAGGCCCCGAACTATAACTCTGTTATCAGGTAGTTAACTACGTGTTGATCTGTCAGATTAATCACATCAATAATGTCAGATTGGACAACTAAACTGCTTAATCAACATCGTCTAACTCTCCCTCATCCCACTTCAGATGCATTTTCGATGTAGAGTTGACGTTTTTAGGAAAATAACAATACTGATTAAGTATTGTGTTTTTGCCTGATCTGTCATTATTAATGTGATTAAGCTGACGGGTCAACACGTTGTTAACGTCTTGATAACGAAGTTATAGTTCGGGGGCTCATAGTCAAAATACTGTAACCTCAAGGTGGTTACCAATAATCAAGATAAACAGAAGGGGTTAACTGTATTATCCCAAATCCTCAAGGAGATTCCGTGTAATTTACTCATAATTTTTATTTATTTTTAACAAATTTTAATAAGTTCTTCAAAAATCATTTTAAATAATTTTATGTAATATTACGTTTTTAAAGTTATATATTCTAGCTTACAATAATTTATTGTTATTTTTGAATTATTATTAATATTGTTTTATAGTATCTTTGTACATTATATTTTAATATGTTTTGAGATATATAAATTAGCTTCATCCAATATCTGGGTTTTTTTTTCATATTGCTTATCTACCCATAAGGCATTACAGTGGATAAGAATTTCGTTTTTTTTTTAAAAAAAAATCTTCTCGACTCCTCCGTCAAATTTCGGTCCCTCTCTAATCCTCTTCTTCCCCGCGCTGCCACTCTTCTCGACTACTCCTTAAAATTTCGATCCCGCTCTACTCCTCATCTTCCCCGCGCTATCGCTCTACTCCTAATTCATTAATTAGTTTCACCCTTCTACCGGCTCCCGCTACTTGCACTCTCTCTTCAATACAACCTCTAAAATATGAATTTATGATACAGAAGCTAACATCTCTGTCCTCTCCTCGATTTTGGGTTTTCAATTGAAGAAGGAACCGTCGAATCGACGCCAGGTAGATTTGTCTATTCATTCTTCCAATTCATCGATTTCTCCAGTCATACGAACCCTAGACGCCAGGTTCCTTCACTGTAATATTTCGTCTTACTCCTTTTCATATGCAAGCATTACATGGGAGCAGAATTGCCTACATGAGTGTAAGATTGCTGCATTCCTGTGATAGTTAATGTCGGTTATACCTGTCTCGATGTAACTTTGTTGGAGCTGCTAGTTTGAAGCTTCGGAAGTCTGAGATCGTAGCGCGCGACGAGTTGCCGATTGAAGTTCGTGTTAGTCATGAAGAGTTCAAGGCTGATGTCATGCTTCTGTTCCTCACTGTGCAGCTCGGAAGCGTGGCTTTTGTGCAGAAATTGCTGGTAAATATGTCTCTTTTAATGAAGATTTTGTGTACTTTTTCATTCTCTGTTTCTAATTTTCAGCTCAAATCTCGTTGTTGTTGTTGTGAGACTTCTGATCTGGCCAACTTACTTTCTCAGCTATGATGTGTTTTACTGGTCTTGATAATCTCATCGTTTTGCTTCTTTAAATCTTCTGTACTTACTTGACAACAAGTTCTGCTTAATTCTTGCATTTTTTTAATTTTGTTAATTATAAGATTTTTGTTAGTACATGGTAAGTTTTTTATCTTGTACTCTCTCTCCAACTAGTTTTAATTATTTCTTTTTAAATCAGAAATTCTCTTCCACTGTATAATCCATCCATTTGGTCCTATTAATTCAAGTTTATGGGGAGCTCAAACTAGGTTTCTACTGATTTAGGTTTGATTAGTTTTATTATTATACAGTAAATTATTTTCTGACCATTTGTTTATTCTCTCTATTCTCTAACAATTTTCAGTGATTGTTTCTATTGATCTCTGCCCCAAACCATGTTGATGCCTTGCTGAAGGTAAGCTTCTTTGTGGATCTATCTGTCTGTATTTTCCCGCAATATGGACAAATTAGACTTTATCTACTCCATAGAGTGCTCATATAGGAAACTCGGTCAACCTTTATGATAGAAAGATTGAGATTTTCAATGGAAAAGTAGTTTTATGTTGTCTTTTTTTTTCCTTTAAATTGCTTATGTAGATAGACTTGATTATAAACTTTACTATACTATGACATTTTTTGTTTGTTTAATATTTATTTTTTGTGATTTCTATAACTGTTGTGTGGTAGTGCTTGAACTTCACATGAATCATAGAAAGTCTTACTTGGGGACCTGGCCATGTAATCCTCTCGCTCTAAGAGTAATCTTCTATGTTTATCATTAATTATGTGAACCATTTTCACATTATGCTGAGTGTTGTTCGACCAGCGAGATTCTTTATGTAATCTGTTATTAATGAACTCTGGCCTTTTGCTTCATTGATGATGCTAAAAGAATTTTCTATACTGTCTAAATATTCCCTTTTGTAATCGAAACTTGCATGTTGCTAAAATTCCTATAATGTGTTTCAGTAGTTGTTTGTAAGCTAGGAATCTTATACTTCCCTGTTTTTATTGTTTGCAGAATATGGTATTTGCCTCGGTGAGAATTATTTCATTCCAGCAGCGTAAATTTTGGTAAACTGGCTGTATGCGGGATGAATGTAATCTTTTACACTGGTTGTTAAAGATTTAATGATCTAGCTCTAGCCTTTGACTTGTGTTCTCATTGTTCATCAATATAATGTGTGTGTGTGGTTGCATTTTTCCTCACCTGAATGTATAATACTGATGTTATGTTATGTCATTCTTTACCTGAACAATTAATCTTGATTTCACATGTATAGTATGTCGTTCTTAACTTGAACAGATTAAGGTTGTTGATTCCCACAATATCCCAAAATCTCTGACTATGTATTTCTTCATGTTCTGTATTTATAGTATTTGTTAAAAAGTACATTTTCTACCATTTTTCCCTGTTTGATATCTTCTATTAGCATATACTTGCTAGCAAACTGTACCAAGTCTCAAAATATTGGTTTAAGGTCAGGTGCCTGTGTATATCGTTGAAATATCAACTCCTGGCTTGAGAGGAAGACTTGGGGCAGCAAATCAGGTGCTTGATTCTCTTTCTTACTCTATCATATATTTGCTTTTTCCCTATATATATACATATAAGAAAAGTTTTAGAGGTCTAGAAGTGTATCCTGTTTTCTTAACTTTTACCTCATTTTTCTTTCCCGGCTAGCTGCTTCTTTATTTCCATATTACTGTCATATTTCTTCGGAATGTTTCTTCATTGGAGGACCCTTGCTTTACTAAGTGTATTCTGTTTCCTTGACGTTACTATAGAAAATAAAAACTTCTCTAACAACAATTATTTTCATACTACAATTCCTTGACGTCAATATATAAAAGAAAAACTTGTCATACTTCTCATGCTACTTTCCATCAGTCATATGGCTTATTTTTGTTTGATCTTCAGCTCTGCTGCATGCTTCTTCACTTTCCACCCTACTTTTCTAGGCTTTTAATAACCCTGAATTTCTGTGTGCCCACATCTAGTTTCATTTATGATTTATGATGTTTCTGAATTCTTTATTTTTTCAAAACGAATTGTTTTGTATATGGGTTTATGATTGATTCACAGCTTGCAATTCTATATAAGCATGTATATATAGCAAAGGAAAATAAGTACTACTGCAGTACTATATAACCATAGGAGTTTCTTTTCAGGATTGCTAGAGCTAATATCCATAAATGCATTTTTTATCTAAGATAGCTGAATGAAGTGGGATGATTGTGATTGCACATATTTGCTTGAATTAGTATGTTCTCATTTTCATAATGATATAAGTATTTGAACATAATCAAGTTTTTATGTGCGTAGTTTAATTTATATCAATATTTATCAGTGGGGCAGTTTCTTAAATATTGCATCAATTTTGGTACCAGAATCTGCTTCAGGTTTCAATGTCTCTCATCTTTGGAATGCAGATGGAGTTAAGGATGCAGAACATCATCTTAGAAATGAAGTAGCTAGAGGCCATCATACAAGAAAACCAAAAGTGTCGATGGTGTGTGAAAATGGCGAAGAGGAAGAACACAAACAGGATATAAAAGTTTTAGGATCATGTAAGAAGAGAACCTTATCTGACATAGTTTCTTTTCGCTGTGAAAATTTTGCTTCAAACCAACATACGATGCAAAAGGAGGCTTATGACACCATTGTCTGGTAAGCTATATGCAACATCACTCGAGTTATGCTGGGATTAGAGCTGATCATTCGGGCGGGCGGGCCGGGTTAGGGCCGGGCCGATCATGATTTTTCTGCCCGTCGGGCCTAAACAATTTGTCCAAGCCCGTTTTAGAAAAATTCGGGCCGGGCCGGGCCAAGCCCGGTTTTTTTCTACCTGTACCAATGCCCGGCCCGTCCGGTCCAGTTTTAACTCAATTTTCTCTTTGTCTGAAATGTTTTCTTAAAAATCAAGCATGATAAAAACTACCAAATTGCTACAATATAATGCGAAGTGAATGATCTATTTCTCTAGCATAACTATTTACAATAAACCATCGATGACATTTACATAGTATAATCTTAATGTGCACCCAATGTTTCTCAAAAACTCACACTAGTTCTTTGTTCAAGTAATATACTTCAAAGTTCCAACCATCACCGCTTCAGATTCACTTGGCGAAAATGAGGAGTAGAAATCGAGAGGAGTATGAAAACTTAACAGAAAGATAAAAAAAGGAAAAAGACTAAGCTAAATTTGAAAAAACTTGGGAGGAGTAACAGAAACTTAATATATTGATGAATGTAGAGGAACGAGACCAAAAAGGTGGGTGATTGAATGAGTTTTCCGGCGAACAGAGTAGGACCTACAGAGGCAAGAATTTGGATTTTGTTGGAAGCTTTTTCAGGTATGGAATGTTCCAGCTTCTAGGCAACGTAGATAAAATGAGAGTTGGTCAGCTCGATTGGGTTTTGATGCTTTGTAACTTTGTTTAGTTGGCTTGCTTACATGGGCTGGCTGTAGCAAGGAAAGTATGCACGCTTTTTTTATTTTGTATTTTTTTATAACATTATGCACATAAAATGAGAAGTCCATGTTATAACATGTATAATAAACTGATAATGTAATGTAACTATGATAACGGGCCGGGCCGGGCCATCAACTGGGCAAATTTTTTAGCCATAACCCGGCCCGAAAAAAATTTGGGCTGATTTTTTTGTCCAAACCCGCCCAGTCATTTTTTCCACCCATACCCGTTGGGTTAATATACAAGGCGGGCCGGGCTGGGCGGTTGGGCTATATTGACCATGATCGGCTCTAGCTGGGATGTAAAGTAAATTAGTGAGAAGGTGAGTGCATATTTTACATTTTTGATATGATCCCTGGCGCATCCATCTTCAATAAGATTAATTGATCCGTTGATAATAAAACCTCACAGCTTGCCGATTCTGATGGATCGTCAATCATACCACCATCAGTCCTTTGAATTCTTAATTCCAAATCATGTAGAGGTAAGGAATTTAGTTGCAGGAACTGTGCGACTTTTTTAATAGATTAGCTGGTGGTGTTGGGTCAAAATTTAATCCACTCTAGTCTCACTCAATAAAGTGTAGTACTAGTATTTTTTTTCTCATCGAGATTGTGCTGATGAAGATGGGTGACTCTTGTTACTGGCATCTTAGTTAGACTTAGATTATTGGTGGCTGCATGTTCTGTCGTCTAAAAAGGAGTGCATCATGGAGTGCGCGCACTTCCCAACTGTTCTTGTAATACGACGGTAAGCTGCAGGTAAACGCAAACGTCAACTGACTTTTTATAACGTTAAGATATTAAATAAATTTCTACAACTATTGACTAGATGAGGCGATTCAGTTACTAAATCTAATCGCTCGCGTGATAAAGTTGAACTATAATTTCTATTAGTCATCGGAGGATAATGTTATAGTTCAAACCAAAAACTTCCCAACTGTTCATGTAATACGACGGTAAGCTGCAGGTAAACGTGAACATCAACTGGCTTTTTACAAAGTTAAGATATTGAATAAATTTCTACAACTATTGATTACATGAGGAGGTCCAGTTACTAAATCTAATCACTTGTGTGATAAAGTTGAAGTATTATTTCTATTAGTCATTGGAGGATAATGTTATAGTTCAATCCAAAAACTTCCAACTGTTCATGTAATATGACGGTAAGCAAGTAAACGTGAACATCAACTGACTTTTTATAAAGTTATGATATTGAATAAATTTCTACAACTATTGACTACATGAGATGATTCAGTTACTAAATCTAATCGCTAGCGTGATAAAGTTGAAGTATAATTTCAACCAAAAACTTCCCAACTATTTATGTAATACGACGGTAACCTGCAGGTAAATGTGAACATCAACCGACTTTTTACAAAGTTAAGATGTTGAATAAATTTCTACAACTATTGACTACATGAGGCGATTCAGTTACTAAATCTAATCGCTCGCGTGATGAAGTTGCAGTATCATTTTGTTTAGTCGTCCGAGAACGCTATTACAATTCGTAAAAAAAACTTTTCAACCGTTCACGTAGATATCACAATAACAACTAGTTATTCCATCACATCAGTCAACACTTCAGCTGAAGCATATTATAACTCACTGAGTATACAATTCCATTCAATTCCCACCAATTGAAAATGAACCACCACATCAATATCAAGGTAGTTTTAACGACTGAAAACTAAAATCATTGATAATTGACTTGCTCAAACTCAATTTCGTGCAACTTTCTATAGTTTATCCATTATCCTAGCAAATGAATATCAGTGCTATCACGTCTAGTGGCATCCTGTTATAGATCCAAATCACATCAACCAGAGAAATTCTGCCGATTTTAACAGCATCATCAATGATATCATCACAATTCATCATTCCTTTTCATACCAAAATTCTAGTCTAGCATCAAGCTTTAGACAAACGCAAATGTCTGTAACAGCATTCAGCAGTGGCCATATTACTTACAATCTTTCACTGTCAAATATTCCTTTTTCTAGTAACCCTCCACAAGTAATTGACTACTTTTAAGTAGGTTGAATGAACCGCCAAGGATAGATTTGCTTACCCTAAACACCAGTGATAAAATTGAAAGACACCAATGACACTGAAAACAATTAGTTTCAACAGCAGGCACTTGGAAAATACATGGTAATAAAAACTAAATAAGAAACTAAATGAGCAAAACACATGCCAATAATACACAACTTCAAAGCTGTTTCAAAAGAGCTCTAAGTATCATTTACTGACAACAGTTAGGTGACAAAGATCTCTTCATCTTGCGTCTGGTTACAGTATATCCAAGATCCAATCAATCTATTATCCAAGAAGATCATACGACACCCTAGAACCCTATAAAAAAACAAGAAATATTGTATAATAGTTTGAGTGATCCCTGTCACTACAACAATTACTGAACAAAACAAAGTCATATCTCATCTCCTACGGCTCTGTAAAAGTACACCCATTATATATAAATACTAAGCGGAAAATTTCTCTAGTAATCACACCACAAAATACAACAGGAACTTCACACATTCAACGAGAACCAATAGGATTCAATGACTGGAAACAAACTTACAGCCCAATAATGCTCATTGGTAATGTTCCAACCACCCTTGTACCACTTGAATCCATGCAGAATATCAGGCCTCTTAGTCCGATTCCCACTGGGCAGCAACTCACTGGCCATTTCTCCATCTTCGTTTCTGACTGGTGCTAGTAGCGAATGAATCTCACTGGGCAGACAAGAATAAAATGCATCTTACAGTTTGAAGATCAATAAATGAAAAAAATAGAAAGTGTAACGAGCAGACAGACAGAGAGAAAGACAAGAGAACATTTATCTGCTGTTACAAGCAAGTATATCATAGGGGGCGTTCTTTCATCGCTTCCAATCGCAGGTATTTCTGCGTTTTGGTTAATGTGTATGTGGTTAATAAATGGTAGTTGGCCAACTAGACTGAGTTTGCTTTTCATCCTATCTTAAAGTGACACTTGTCAACTACTTTTCGTAAAAAAGTAGATTAACCCCCTGCTGTCCACGAATTGTTGTCACCGAACGGGCTCATAGAACAAAGAGACAACAGACATTAATCTATCTCTTAAACTTGACAACTTGTAACTGTAAAAATCTGGTATAGTAGATATAATGATGCATAAACAATATAAAGCAAACAAGTGCATAAAGAGACCATAAAATGAAGTGTTATTGCTGTAAAAACATGTACAGCAGCAGCAACATCTAACTTTAATAGATATTAGCAATTAAGAAGCAATACATTGTAAAAGAAACAGGTAGTTTACCAGCTACAAGTTTCACCGACTAACAAATTTCCTGTGCACGCTCTGTCGTTCTCTTCCTGGTGGCCTGTCAAGGTTTCATATATTAATTCAAAACCAAAAGACAGAACTAGTCACTATATAGAGTAAAAAATAGGAATGAATAAATAGAGAAAAAACAGAGAACAAGATTAGATATGACACAGAATTATCCCACAACAGAACTATAGAAATAAACAAAAAACACCAATGCACAAGAATCAATTAAAAAATTATGACATCTTGATGACAACATGTTAGAAGTGATGTTGATAATAATAATAATAAGGTTTGGGAAGGTTATAATGGGGAAGGGGAATAAGCTGTAAGTAGATGAGGGACGATTGTGATATGGAATGTTAATAGTTGAATTGTTCCGTACATGGATTAAACTTCCTACAAGTAGCAATACTGACCAAAATACTAGAACGTATAAACTATTTGACAAGTAGCATTACCAGGATACAACATCCCAATGTTACTGCATCCAACAAATAAGACATAACTCACCAGATTGACAAGCTTTTTTAAGTGAGCAACACTGTTCACTAAGTTAGTCTAACATGCTCAACAATAATGTAAAGCCCAAGAATTGACAAGGTAAGAAAAATGGAAAAAAAAGGCAAGGTAAGAAAGAGGGGCATTCTTTGTTGATGACTACCTCCAAGGAAAGGTAATTGATAGTTTTTAAACGCGCTGGCCGCAAAACAAATATGATGATGGCCAGTCATTGTCACGCTCAACGCAGTCCCTGGCCACTTAAGCTTATAAGAAGGTTTGAAATTCGTAAAATATTCATATCTCAGTAATTAAAACCTGCGGAATGGAGAACAAATTAAAATAAAAAATGACACAGATAGTACGAATACGTAAAGAGGAGGACCACAATTAGTTGCGAATAAGTTCGAGAGTTCAAACAAGAAACACACAAACAGTGGAAGAGAATTTCAGATTTGAGAAGAAATAAATTAAAACTAGTTGAAGAGAGATGAAATTCTCGTCTAAAGAGAAGACGACGTAAAATGAGGACCATAAAGGGAGAAGCTAAACTAGAATTCAAATGTCAAGTTCAAACTTCAGTACAAGATGAAAAACTTAAGCAGAACTTGTTGTAAAGTTAAGTACAGAAGATTAAGAAGCAAAATGATGAGATTATCAAGACCAGTTTTGTTAGTAATCAAATCCATTACGAAAGTTTCCAAGGGAGCAGACTAATCCAACATAATTCTTCCCAAGAGGTTGCTTTTAAGAAACTCCAAAAACTGTTCCTGCCAATAACTGGAGACCTGTACAAATTCTTCAGGGTGATAAAGTAAAGTGTCTATCTTAGACTCCATTTGAAACACAAAATCCAGCCACTGTCCGACACTGTTTGTTTCATTGTATATCAATCACGCACAATAGCTTAAGACAGTCATCTGTACTATAGCAGGTCTGACAGTAATCCATAAAACTGACCAAGTGCTTGCTACAGAGTCTTTTCATTGCTTCTCAAGGAGCACAACTTGCATCCAAAAGAAGAAAGGATGAAAAAATTAGCATTATCCAGAATATCCATAGAAGTAACAAAATTTACAAATGACAAATTAATTGAGAACCATTGCGCTAGCAGCTAGCATATATTACCTTCATCACCACTACAGAGAGAAATTCATCATCCACAAATTTTGAGTGTCGTTGAACCTGAAATCATACAAAAATTAAGACTTAGTGCAAAGTTGTATTTGCAAATATCAAGTATAAATAAAACCATGGTAACAGATAGAGTACCTTCTTTGTTCGAAGACTGAAGACAACAAATGTTACATCATTACTTAGAAAACTCAAAATCGAGGAGAGGACAGAGATGTTAGCAGCTGTATCAGAAATTCATATTTTAGAGGTTGTATTGAAGAGAGAGCGCAAGCAGCGGGAGCCGGAAGAAGGACGAAACTAATTCATGAATTAGGAGTAGAGCTGCAGCGCGGGGAAGATGAGGAGTAGAGCGGGATCAAAATTTTACGGAGTAGTCAAGAAGAGTGGCAACGCAGGAAGAAGAGGAGTAGAGAGGGACCGAAATTCGACAGAGGAGTCGAGAAGATTAGCAGCACGGGGAAGAAGAGGAGTAGGTAGGGGAATCTGAGAGGGAGAGCAGCGCGCGACTTTAATGGTGCTCCGGCTGAAGAGAGAGCGCAAGCAGCGGGAGCCGGAAGAAGGACGAAACTAATTCATGAATTAGGAGTAGAGCTGCAGCGCGGGAAGATGAGGAGTAGAGCGGGATCAAAATTTTACGGAGTAGTCAAGAAGAGTGGCAACGCAGGGAAGAAGAGGAGTAGAGAGGGACCGAAATTCGACAGAGGAGTCAAGAAGATTAGCAGCACGGGGAAGAAGAGGAGTAGGTAGGGGAATTTGAGAGGGAGAGCAGCGCGGGTTTAATGGTGCTCCGGCTGAAGAGAGAGCGCAAGCAGCGGGAGCCGGAAGAAGGACGAAACTAATTCATGAATTAGGAGTAGAGCTGCAGCGCGGGGAAGATGAGGAGTAGAGCGGGATCAAAATTTTACGGAGTAGTCAAGAAGAGTGGCAACGCAGGGAAGAAGAGGAGTAGAGAGGGACCGAAATTCGACAGAGGAGTCGAGAAGATTAGCAGCACGGGGAAGAAGAGGAGTAGGTAGGGGAATTTGAGAGGGAGAGCAGCGCGCGGCTTTAATGGTGCTCCGGCTGAAGAGAGAGCGCAAGCAGCGGGAGCCGGAAGAAGGACGAAACTAATTCATGAATTAGGAGTAGAGCTGCAGCGCGGGGAAGATGAGGAGTAGAGCGGGATCAAAATTTTACGGAGTAGTCAAGAAGAGTGGCAACGCAGGGAAGAAGAGGAGTAGAGAGGGACCGAAATTCGACAGAGGAGTCGAGAAGATTAGCAGCACGGGGAAGAAGAGGAGTAGGTAGGGGAATTTGAGAGGGAGAGCAGCGCGCGACTTTAATGGTGCTCCGGCTGAAGAACGAGAGAAAGCTGGGGGGAGGGATTTGGTTTAGACGTTTTTGATACACCCTCTCACGACTCACGTGCGTAAAGTCAGAGATAAGAGAGACAAAATTTATGGACAAATTTGACCTTGAGAAGTACCGGATGACTTATGGTGTTCCCTTCTGAGCTACAATCAATCCAGTGGTCATTATTAATTTACAGCTTGATCCAACGGACAAAAATAGAGATGGCACCGGGACATCAATTTTACCGATGGCACCCGAGCCGGACCCATCGATCTCAGCATGTACTGGACCGGGGTGGTTATATATAGGTCCAATATTATTGCATTCAGCAGGTAGCATGCATGTAAGCTTACCCGATAGGTACAGATTCGCTGATAATATGAATGAGGAAGTATCAACTTACTTGATGCTCACTACTGCATTGCAAGTATTAATTTCAGCATTATTCGTGAAGCTGTAATGGATGAATGCCTTGCCCCAAGGCGGGCGCGCAGCCGTCCATTTGGAGTCAAATCGATATAACAATAAGCTATAAATGATGGTCATTGATGGGGGACAGGTTTGAAAGTTTGAGAATCAAGTTTCTAGAGAAAGGAAAAAAATGCAACCCTAATATCATACTAGTATAGTTCAGAGATCCAAATTTTTTGTGGGTTCATGCTGATGCATGATCGAACATCACCACCCACTTACAAAGCGACAGTATGCACATGATTTTGTAACTGTAAATTAAATTCTTCCACTTTTGAACATGGTAATTAACACTTCATCTCTGGACAGCACTGAATGAGCTGTTAATAACTGACTAATTGGCAGGTTCAAATTACTTGTGAAAATAGCATTCATATATGATATTCCACTACTTTTCTTGTCCATGTTTTCAGCAGCTGGTGAATACTATAAATAATTTTCTAGTTGAGAGATTACTCTTCTAATTTTAATGACTAATATTTTAGAATGGAAGAATTAGTAATAATTAATTAATTCTGTTGCACTCATCATCACTGCACACACATAGTACATTACATACGTAGTAGTAAAATATAGAGAATCATGAGATGTTTTAGTTTTAGGGGTAACCCAGGCTACATCACTTAGATTTTAGGATTAACCCCATTGCTCAATATACTAGACAAAAATAAATACTAGATGTACGTTGCCACCACTGGTCAAAATCAATTCCCAGTAAAAAAGCTGCGCTGCTGGTCTCTTTTTGTTTTTACCAGATGAGAAAACCCTTCACTCTACTTCATCTCCACAGTTAGGTGTTAGCTGACGCGCATTATATATTAATTGCGTACAAACATTCAACATAGTAGTGGCGGTACACTGTGCATTTATTGCTTGCTTTCCTCAAACCCACCCTTCCCAAGTCCCACCCACTTAATTTCCTTCTTCTTCTTTCCCAGCCAGATCTATCTCTCTATATCCCTCTTTCCTCATCAGTACACATACAAACTGATCAAATCTCACATATCCACTACAACACAATTAAAACTCACAAGACAACAATATGGTCGCCACACATCAGATTTCCCACTCCAGCATCCTCTTGATCACCACGCTACTATCCATGGTAATGCTGTATCATCATCCAGCAACCGTAGCCGGTCAATCTATGGCTGGTATGGCACCAATGACTGCCGGTATGTCACCCATGACAGCCGCTGCTGCTCCAGGTCCATCTGGGATAAGCGACTGTATGACTGCATTGGTCAACATGTCAGATTGCCTAAGCTATGTTACTCCTGGTAGTAACTTAACCGTCCCCGACAAACCATGCTGCCCTGAACTAGCGGGTCTAGTGGAAGCAAACCCCATCTGTCTTTGCAGTCTTCTCGGTAGTCATAGTTCGGCGTCTTCTTCGCTAGGGATTGATATCGACGTTAAGCGGGCGCTTAAACTCCCGTCAGTTTGTAAAGTTCAGACTCCTCCTGTTAGCCTCTGCTCCAGTAAGCTTTCTTTCTTTCTTTCCTTTCTACTACTGATTTGTAGGGTGTGTTTGTTTGTTTGGTAAATAAGTAACTTGCTGCTGGTGGTAACTGGTACCCATATCAAAGTTATTTCGTGTAGCTAGGTAGGGGTAATTACAGTTAACACGCACGTACTGCTTAGTCTCACCTTTAATTATCTAATTAATTCTTCTTTCATGCAATATTACCCAAATACTTTGGATAACTGAAGAAAGGCAAAGTTCTTTTCTTTAACAAGAAGAAAGCCAGACTTAATTAAAATCAACAATTTCCACCCTTTTTTTTCTGTTTTAAAAATAATAATAAAAGCAAGAATTAATTATGGAGATCACATGAATATATACTGTTGTTGGATGTTCTACCTAAATGCCTTCAATTGATGACGGTTCAGCACTATATACCGCAGCTAGCTAGGCTGGCGGTGGTTGTTGGGTATTAATGTTTACTTACTACTACTATTGTATCCTTCATAAATGTAACAAACCAACCTAACGTGCAAGAAAGGAAGAGAAAAACTTAATTGGCGCCGCACCACAATTCTTCATTATTTCTTTATGTTTATTGTCTGTCAACCAGTATATGGCAGCCAGCCAGTCGATCCTTTGTCTATCTATACCCAAAACAATTCTTAATTTATAAATGTTCACTTGATCAATGTGCAGTGATCGGTGTACCTGTTGCTGGAATTCCATCAGCTGCTCCTGCAAACTCTCCTCTTGGTATGTACATTACATATATAGTATATCTACTCTCTAGCTAGTCCATTTCGTTCATTCAATTTTTCTCTTAAAAAACTATAACGTACGTACGTTTCTCTTGACTGCAATCAATACTTATAAACGGTTTGTCTTCTAGCTGGAGCTTCACCTACCTCTTCAATGGGCAGCGACCCTACTTCATCGACCAAAGGAGCCGCAGCCGTGCATCACACCGTTATTGGACAGATGTTGGTCTCTCTCTTTCTCACCTCTGCTGCGTTGTTCTGTTTGACCTTTTGATGATTGAATACGACCATTTTTATTCCATTCTTCTCGACGATGTTTGTTCTCTCCCTTAATTAAAGACACTTTGTTGTTTATGACTGTTCCCACTTTAATTTAATTAACGTTTCGGTATAATTTGGTTGTTATGTATTATGAGATTTGTGTGTTACTTTGATTTGGACTACGTATGTTATAGTAGGTCATAAGTAGTCGACTAAATTGAATAAATATAATTCATTTATCAAAAGGGATAGCTTGATGCTCCGTCTATGATTGTTTCTAATTTTTACTTATGTTTCCCATCTATTCGTTATATATATTCTTCAATCAATGAGTTTTAAGTAACTACATGAAATTAGTAATCTCTTATGAATAAATATAACTTGACTACAAAAAAAAAGGAGTTTAATTGAGCAGTAAATACGTTGAAATGGAATCATGTTTTTTAACGTTAGAAGATTTGCGCGGATTTTATAACTAATGTATTCAACACAAATACTCTTGAGTTAATCTTAACATCTTCTGTATTTTATATGTTAGGCCCATTTTCTAAAAAATGTTAGATCATACTCTCCTTTAGTTTCGACTTCATCCTTTTCAGTTCACCACACACTCCTTCGACAGTTCATCGCCGCATCCACCCTCGCCAGACCTATTTCCACATTTCTTTCACATCCTCTCTTTCTATCCCCCTCCTTCTTTGGCTCACCAATTTCGATCACTTAGGGTGAAACTATCAGTGTCATGCTGAAATTTGAGCACTTCCAAGTAATAAAGAGGCCCATGAAGAAAGCGCCCCAAAACAGAGGTCCAGCTGCACTTAAATAAATCAGCCCAGATTGTACAGAAATCATATCTACATATCACGATAACAATACCAGATATTTTCATAGAAGAGCCACCATCAACCACCGAAAGAAGCTCATCTCATGTCTGATCACAAATGATGATGTCATTGATAACCCGTTAGAAATTAGAGCCCACATTGTCGAATACTACCAAAGTTTATATCAGGCGGTGAGATCATCAGGCAGCATTCCTCCCCGTTACTCTCATCCTACACTGTCGGCAGAACAATCCACATTGTTAGAGGCAATTCCATCTCTAGCAGAGATCAGGCAAACTGTGTTGCAGTGTGACAGTAGCAAGGCTCCAGAATATGATGGACTGAACTCACATATGGAAAGCACCTCCGTTGTTCTGGCAATTTTGATATCTCCGGTTGGACACTTGCGTGAACTTGAGTGTGAGGAACGTTTCACCCCTACCAAAGCTTTAAGTGTGAGGAAGGACACCTTCCTCAATCTACGATACAAGGGGAGTCTCAGTTCTTTCTTTATTATATTAATGTTCAACCTATCTTACGTTTAAGCTTCTTTATTAATTTAATCCTTCCTGAGTCTGGCATATTTTGAAAGGTCCTTTTCGTGAATTTATCTTGACCAATGAGGACATTACTCCTCTCAAGTGTGAGGAAGTAGAGACCTTTCCCTGAAAATATGCCAGTTGTTCGTTAATACCACACTCGCTTTTGGCTACTCTATTTGCCAACATTTTGAAAAAAAATGAGATAAAATAATTGTAGAAGTGTTTAAAATTAAGCAAGTGACAACTGAAAGAATCGTTTTGTTTAAAGGAGTTTGTATAAAATTATTTTTAATCAAAATACTCTATTTTCACTGAAAATACGATAGATCTGCTAATTGTAAAAACCAATTTAGCTTAGCTTGGATTATGGAAATGATTGGAAAGTTAGGAAAGAAAAGGATAAAGACAAGGTACTCCGCTGTTTATAAATTTTTCTAAACCAAAAACAGGCCTCGTCTATCCGGTTATTAAGTCCTCCGGGGTGCCTTAACACCTATCTACCTAAGGTCTCGTGATCTGGGATAGAAGACCCAACACCGCTACAAGGATAGAGAGAAAAGTCTGGGGTACAGAAAAATAATGCAATATAAAAAAAATGTGTTAGTTTAGTATATACATTTCTGCATTCAAAAAAAATGAAAGCAATAAATTGCAATTTTTATTTATAAATATGAGTACGTAGTGTTGAAAGATATTGCGGAATAAGACATTACTTCACACCCCTTGTCATCCCGGGTTAGAGATCTGAAATTGGAGGAAAATCCCAGGTTAATCTAACTTGTTTTCTGCAATCTAGTTTTTCTATGCTTTAAAAAAAAAATTGCTCTTCTTCACTGTTTGCAAAAACCTACTTCTAAGAGCAGAATTATTATTTCAATTGTCACTTTGCCTAATTCCCTTATACACTTATTTAATCTTGTTTTACACTACGGCTTAGAGATAGTTACACTCCTTAATTTCTTGAGGACAAGCAAAAGCTTAAGTGTGAGGAAGTTTGATAAGTGCAAAACATATACACTTATTAAGGTTTAATCACCTTATAATTTGCAGCATTTTAAGTAATGTTTCTCACTTATCTTGGGTTTTTCCTATAATTATGTTGTGATATAAACTGATGTATTATATATGTTAAATGTAGGAAAAATGCCGTATAAATAGATATAACAAAGGGGATTAAAATAAGTCACGCGACATGCACGCGCCAGGCTTTACTGCCGTGTCACGTCCGTGGAGAAAAGGCCGGACATGAAAGAGACGTCGTGCCGCGTCCGTGGAGAAAAGGCCGACAGAAGAAAAGAGAGGCGTGGCCGTGGCACGTCCGTGGATAAAAGCACGGACAAGAGATAGAAGAAGAGACCGTGGTGTGTCCGTGGATTAAAGGCCGAACAAAGGCCGGACAGAGACATGACCGTGTCCTGTCCGCGGAAATAAGGCCGGAAAAGACTAAGGACAGCGTGTGAGAGGTCCGAGGATTTATCCAAGGACACAAACAAGGACGTGTGTAAATATACAACCCAGATCCAGAAATAGACGAGACTGATTTCGGCGCCTACAAACACATCTATCTACTCCCTTCAGCAATATCAGGCGCCGCCGCACACCTTAAAATCCTCACGCGGTGTTCCCTCTGTCTTCTTCCTCTTCCTTTCTTCTATAAAACCCACGCTCCTTCTGCTCAAAGGGGTACCTTCGAATCCATCATCGATCCACTACACCACAAACCTCACGTCCATCCCATTTCTCTTCTCCCATCTTCTCCATTTTTTTTCTTTTCATTCCACCATATCCACCTCTAGTCCCACGTATTCAAATAGTAGAACAAATCCAGGAGTCGATGATTTCTACTACTCTTGTTTCTGTTTATCTATTTAATATGTTAGGCTAGAATATGTATACTCTGGGAACGGTTATTATGTGTTTGTATTAATTATGCAATATGTTTTACCGGTTAAAATAAATACAGTTTGTTACGATTAAAGTTTATCTCTCGCCTTTTTTATAAATTTCATGAATTTATTAAAATGCTTTACAAAATCTATTTTGATCAGACCCGTGATAAATAGATAGGTTAATTAAGCCGTAAATCTGGAGAAAGCTTATTTTGATAAGTTAGTATAGCTTATCTTGATAAGTTAGTATTTTCAGATGCAAATATAATTTCTCATATCTAAACCGTCCGTTTACATGTGTTTTGCTCGAGTCTAGATTAGACCGAGCATTTTCTGGTAAACGAGTTCTTTTGAGTCTAAGATTTAGTCCTTAAGATAATAAGAGGAATTTTGCCAAACTATTATAATTAAACCGGTAGACATAGCATAAAAGAGCAGATTATATTAACCTGAACCCCGAGTCCCTTTTAATTTACCTTTTTAACTTAGTTTATTTTATCTTTCCTTTTTATTTGTAAAATCAAGTCAATTAATCCCCCTTTTTGTGACAAAGCTTAGGTACTTAGTAATTCCCCTTAGTCCCACGGTTCGATATCCGGTCGCTTACACTTTACTATACTACTGCAACCGGGATTTGTTTGCAGCCCGACGGATATTTTGAGTTTTAATTTCTTTTTCATTTGTTTTAATTACACCAGTTCCAACCACTCACAATATTTAGTCTGCACTTGCTCATGTGGCTAATTACCAAAATAGCCTTTGAGCGTACTAATTACCAAATTACCCTTATAAATTCCTACATCTCCCACTCACTCAAATGGAAATTTGAAGATGTATCTCTTTCTCTCATGTTGGTCATACCCACAAATACTTTGTGCGACCAGGTAAATTCTCATTTCAACAGGTGCTCATGTATTACCCCCTTCCTAGATATAATTTCGTCCAAACAATCTAAGCCATAACTAGATCCCTCAAAAACATCAGATAATTATGACCCAATCATCTATGTATGTTCACGATGTACATAACATATTCTTAAATACATTTGTTCCATAATGGCCACCAATTCATATGTATGATAAATGCTTTCCTATGAAGCATGTACTCTAACCAATTTTCTGGCCTTGGAATACTTCCCAATGTAGCAACATAATCATCATACTTCATGATCCATCTCTAAGAAGTCATAAGTTGTGCGGCTCACATGGTGAAGGAGAAGATATCCATCCATCACCTTAAGCAATGGTCGTCAGCACACATCGTATGAAACAGTGTTGTGAAGATAAACATTTCCCCAAGGAAACGAATATCTTAATATCAACCCACACTAGTACAACACATATTTTAATGCTTATGCTAGGCTATGTTGTACCTACATGGAATACGGGAGTAGTTTTCCATATTCGATTGTCCAATATGAAAAATCTCATCTTGATTTTTAAATCATGATGGCTCATAATTCTTGTACCCTCAAAAGAATTATTTTAGCCTTACCTCTCATGACTAACTCATACATCATGGGGACGGTCACCCGTGTGAGTGACTTAACCTTTGGTTCAACTTGACATCTCGTGATGACTTACAAAACTATCAAATTTGGCAAAATAAAGATGAAAAGGATTGGTCTTTTATTCATAAAATAATAATTTTTACAAACCAACATATAATCCCAACGATTTTACATGGTCTTGAAACCCACTATGGGGATCAGCCATACATCTCTAGTAAAGTGGTATCTAATTTGAATGTGCATAGTCTTTCTATGGTACTTGGAATCCGTCGCATATGCTATAGTATCCATACTATCACAATGCATGATGACTTAATCTTTAGCATTTTTAACAATTCGCAAGTGCTTCAAAAAACATCTAAGCCAAACAGCTTCTTGTCCACTAGTTGACACAACAATATATCCAGCTTCCATGGTTGATAATGCTACACATGCTTGTTTCTTGCTACACCAAGATATAGCTCCACCACCAAGTAGAAAGACATAACCAGAGGTTGATTTACGCTCATCAATATCGCCTACCCAATCGACATAATCATAGTTCCCTTTAACTATCTTAGAATGTGTTTGATAGCATTCCAATATGCCCGACCAGGATTGTTTTGAAATCGACTTACTAATCCGACTCCATAGCAGATATCAGGCCGAGTGCATGTCATGACATACATCAAACTACCAATAGCACTATAATGGGGCACCATTTTAATTTCAGTTTCTTTTTTGGAGTCTTGGGACACATTTTCCTCAAAGATATCCCTTTATTAACGGGTGTGTCTATAGATTTGCAATTATGCATGTTGAACCTTTTGAGAATTGTGTTGATGTAGTTCTCTTGGCTCAAACCCAATAATCTCTTCGATCTATTTCGAAGAATTTTCACACCAAGTACATATCTTGCTTCACCCATATTTTTCATCTCAAATATTGTTGTAAGACTTTTCTTAGTATCAAGTAGAAGAGACTTGTTGTTACTAAGTCCACATATAATGGCAATATGATAAATCATGTGTAAGTGTGTTTCATATAAACACATTGCCTTCATAAAGCTTTATAAATTCATGCTTTACCATAGCTTCATGAAACTTGATGTTCCACAGGCGTGAAGCTTGTTTAAGACCATAAATGGATTTGGAAAGGTGGCATACCTTCTTCTCATTTTATGCTTTCTTAAATCCTTGAGGTTGTTCCATGTAAATTTCTTCCTCAAGTTCTCCTTTGAGAAAAACAGTTTTAACATCCATTTTATGTAGCTCTAAGTCCATATAAGCCACGGTAGCTAGTAGGAGATGAATTGATCCAATACGAACAACAGTAGAAAAGGTCTCCTCATAATCAATTCCCCCCTTCCGGGTGTAGTCTTTGGCAACACGCCTTGCTTTGTACTTGTCTATAGAACCATCTGCCTTGCGTTTGATTTCAAAAATCCATTTGCTTCTAATGGCTTTATGCCCAGGTAAAAGATCAACCAGTTTCCAAACATGAGACTCCACTTGATCTAATAATCAACTTTCCACTCCTTAATTAACTTTAGGGCCAAAGAGGGCTTCATGAATATTACGAGGTTCCTCTTCATCCATGATAGTAGTAAGGAACGTTCATATTCAAATCCCTCTGGGGAAACCACCATATCTGCTTTATATTATTCAATACCACAAAATCGTTTGGTATTCTTCATCTCCCATTTTTCCAACTGGAGGTGGCAATGCCTCTATATTCTTGGTTTCCTCATCATGAGTTTGAGTGAGTGGAGAATTCATTTGTTCCATTGAAGCCAAAGGCTCCTGAACATCATTAAAATCATCTTTCTTAGAGTCGGGAACAAATTTTTCTGTAGAAAATCATCAAGTTCATAAATTAAACTTGATCCTTTGGTGGCACCCCAAAGTGTTGGAAATTCGCAGTAGCGTATGAAAACACATTTTTGTCTACGAGCGCTTAATGTTTCATTTATGGAAAGTAGATGTTATGTATGTGCCACAACCCCATGGTCAAAGATGATCAAGATTTGGTCGTATTCAATTCCATAATTCATAAGGGGTTCCAGAGATTGACTTAGAAGGAACACGATTCAACACATAAATCGCTGTTAACAAAGCATCTCCCCAGAAAGAGATAGGAAGATTAGCTTGTGACATCATAGATTTAACCATGTCCATGAGTGTTCTATTCTTTCTTTCAGCAACTTCATTTTGTTGAGGTATAAGGAGCAGTTAATTGATGAACTATTCTTTTTTATTTAGAGAAGTCTTTAAATTGACGAGATAAATATTCTTTACCTCGATCAGTTCGTAGAGGCTTTATATTTAGGTCTAACCGATTCTCCACAAGAGTCACACACTTTTGGAAGCATTCTAAAGCATCTGACTTGTGGGTGATAAGACATATATAGCCAGATACAGTATAATCATCAATGAATGTAATGAAGTACTAGGCACCATGCCTTGCTTTCACATTCATTGACCCACAAACATCAAAGTGGATTAATTGCAAAGGTTGAGTAGCCCTTTGAGCCTTACCGAAAGGCTTACTTGTTGCTTTGCTGGCCAAACATGGTTCACAGATTTCCATTTTGAATTCTGATGTTCACCAAGATATCTATCCTTGCTTATTCCACCTAACTAAATGTAAAGAACAACGTATACAACTGCTAATAACATAACCATTTCACTTGCATGTTCCACCTAACTAAATGTAAAGACCACATATATGACCGCTAATAGCATAACCTTTTTACTTGCCTGATCCACCTAACTAAATGTAAAGGCTGATATATACGAGCGCTAATAACATAACCTTTTCACTTGCATGTTCCACTGAACTAAATGTAAAGACCAACATATACGAGCGCTAATAACATAGAATTTTTAATTGCTAGTTCCACTAAACTAAATATAAAGACCAACATGTATGACCGCCAATTAGACCTGGCAATTTTGGCCCAACCCGAAACCCAATCCGAACCCAACCCATACTTTTACGGGTTAGGGTCTTGATTATTGACCCATTTATTTTTTGGGTTGGGTTAGGGTAATAAGCTAATTTTGTGGGTTGGGTTAGGGTAGAGATGTAAACCCATGACCCAACCCGAAACCCGAAAATATATTTGTTAATAATAAAAATTAAGTATATTAATTAACATATATGTATCATTTTCAGATTAAATTATACCTTAGCCTTAAGCACAAGTACTGTTGGACTATCCAACCTTTAATAATATCACACAAACTTAACTAAGCAAATGACCCAACCAGCTGCATATCAAACAAAGGGGCCAACCAGACCTTAACATAATGTTGACAACCCTAATGCTCATTTTGCAGGCTCACACCCATCTTTATTCTCTACGTCGTTGTTCACCCAAGGTTTATTTTTCTTATTCTCACTGCCATTACGTTCTTGAGAATATATATATATGTTTAGATTATCTAGATTGGTGAACGAAAGTAGTTAATATATATTTTTTGTAAAATCTTGATTATAGACCTCTCAGTGAATTCTGAAGCCAATAATACAGATAGCGCGCTGCATAAACACTCAATTTAAATGGGTGTAATTATTTTAAAACTATCAGTCATAGTTTGAGCCTTTGAGCACTTAGTTTATAAATTATTTCTAATGTTAAAAGATTTGTCTTTAGTATATTTCTCTCAACTTTTCCTTTTCTTTTCCTTTTTATTGGGGGCACTAAGATCATGTGCATGTGTAGATATGATTCATCCCCAACAGAGGTAAAGCTCTAGACTCAGATTAATAAAAATAAACTTATGAAAAAAGTACAAGTTATTCTATTGGTGCAGTACTTTATATTCTTCACATAACATGGAATTTGTTTAAAGTTGAGTCGATCAAGCAAATATTACATATCTTCCTTTTGTTCCATCCTAATTAGTGTGCCAGCTAACACTAGATGTTTTTGGACTTTTTTTTTAATTTCTACACTTAATCCATCTAAATTATTGTATGCTTAAAAAATGGGTTGGGTGGGTTGGGTTAGGGTTGAAGGATATTAAACGGGTTGGGTTAGGGTTATGATTTTCTGACCCATCCATTTTTGGGTTGGGTTGAGTTAATGATATTTTAAATAGGTTGGGTTAGGGTTGATATCTGAAATACCCCAAACCCAAGTATGCTAAGTAAACATCAAATTATGATGTAGTAAGGCTATAATATGCCTTAGAAAGATTGGTAGACAATTTAAACCAAGAAAACCAAAAAGTGTCTTAAGGCAATTAGGGCAAAAATGTGCTCTAGCTTGGAGAGACTTGGGTGAGTACCCAAATATCATGACAAGACCTTAGGAATTCTAATGGTCGATTTTAAACCAATTACCAAAGAAACCAAGCGTGAAAACAAGTTAAAACACAAAATGTGCTTTAAAAGTCTTGAAGCACATTTTTAGAAATTGTCTTAGAATTGAGTTTTGAGTGGCTAGAGTCCATCATTACTCTTTAATCACATGTGAACTAATTAGTATCACATTAGGAAGTCTAATCAATGGGAAATCAAAAATTTCACAATTTGTGCACTAATTGTGAATAGTGCCAAATAGTACTAGTTTAAGCCTTTGGTCAACATAAGTCAATAAATTGGCAACAAGACCAAAAGTCTCTTATTATTAAAGGGGAACGGTGTTTGAAGTGGTAACACACCACATGTGCTAGTAAGTAAGGACGAGGGTGGGAAAGTGAGTAAATTCACTATTCACCTTTATAAAGCAAAATATCTTACTTTAGCTACCACTCTCCTCCCTTCTCTTCATTTCCCTCTTCCTCCATCGTATTATTCTGCTCTCTCCCAGTGGAAAACCGTTCCAAGCTACAGCCATGGCAACCCTCATCTTCAATTGCTCACCACAACTCATTTTAGCTCCAAATCGAAAAGTAAGCATAGATTTCTCCTAGTTAGGCCAAGACCTATCTTTCTATCTTTTCAAATCCTTCAAAGCTCCATTTTGGTGCCAAGAGGAAACTCCATTGATGGAGGAAAATCAAGTTTGAAGAGCTCATTACTTCTCCATTCTCTTAAGGTAAAGAAAATGTAGAAAAACCATGTTTCCATCATTTCTTCTACATGGCCGAAAATTTCTTCTCATGGGGATATGTTTTATGCCTTGTCTAGCTTGATTTATTCACCAAGGACTAGTGGAGGTCCTATTTCATTCAATGCCAAGTCTATCTTGAGACTCAAAGGTAATCATCCACTTTTATGCCTTAGAACACATTCCTAACCTAGTTTTTTTCCTTGAGGTTAGTGTACTGTTTAGTACTCATATGAGTCATTGAATATTGATTAAACATTGGCCAGGGGAATTTAAGTGGTGGCCAGATTCATGCAAGAAGGTCTAAGGGGAAGTTAAGATAAGCTTGAGAAAACAAGGTAAAATGCTTACCTTAATGGTGGTTTAAGTTTTAAGGGATGATTTAGGTGGATACCAAGTGGCTTAGAGCTTACATTGTTATTGGGTTTATAACCTAAGAAAAGACTTAAATAACTTGTGAACTTGTGACTAAGGCCAATGGGAATGAGTTAGTAATATAAGTTTAAGATGGATTTTAAGAGCATTATAACTACTATGAATTGATGGGTGTATTTGCAGGTTGAAAGCTTTTATATGTGGGAAATTCAGTGTTTAAATTCATCATTTAAGGGCCTAAGAGCCATGTCATTTAAGAGCCTTAGTGCTATGCAATTTAAGATTATTGCACTATATTGAGTTTATTATGAAGTTTATTTGGGTAGAATTATGATGAGAAAAAGGTTTGATGTGCGTGAGATGATTGAATGAGAAAAACCATGCATATGGGCATGATAATATACTAGAGAGCTATGACAAAATTTGAATGAAAATAAGCTAACAACGGTGTTCTTGAGGATTAGAATGACTTAGAATTGTTTAAGAGGAATTAGAGGTTAGGAGGGTGTAATTTGTGTGCTAAGATTGTGTACTAAGGACTTGAGTGTTCTTGATTGTATTAAGGGTGGAAAACTAAATGTTGGGTGTAGTAATATACTAAGAAAGCCATGTCAAAATTTGGGAGAAAACTAAGTGTTTAAGATGTTCTAAGGAATTTTATGACTAAGGAATGTTCTAGTATCACTAAGGGTTTATTGGTGAAAATGGATAAACTATGGAGTTCTTGATACTAGGAAGACCTAGGGATGTCTAAGAGGGACTAGGGGTTATAATGGTGAGTTTTATGCACCAAAACCATGGTTAAGGAAGCTAGGAAACTTGTACAAGTTTGAAGGAAAAGTAAGGATAATGACTTATAAGGATGTAAGCATGTGCTAGATTATATTGGCTTTGAGAAAGTTTGAGTAAACAAATGGGTGTGCAAAATGATGCTTGAGGAGTAGTTAAGATGATGGTGAGAAACATAACGATTAGTTGAGGTCTTTAGTCAGTCACAAGAGGGAAGTGTAAGGAATCAAGTGTTAAGTTAAGATTTTGTAAGAAATTGAGTGTCAAGTTTGGTGATTTTGAGGAAGGTTTAGTACATGTTTTAAGGTGTTTAAACATGTAGGAAACATGTGGAAAGATTGTGGAATGAGTGGGAAAAGATTGGGGTGAATTTGGAGTTCAAATGAGGAGAAAAGCACTTTGGAAAATAGGTTCTGCTGTGG
Source organism: Limonium bicolor (assembly GCA_023374045.1). Classification (NCBI taxonomy): domain Eukaryota; kingdom Viridiplantae; phylum Streptophyta; class Magnoliopsida; order Caryophyllales; family Plumbaginaceae; genus Limonium; species Limonium bicolor. The sequence goes on from CM041778.1 coordinate 206,711,441, forward strand.
ACCGCCCCTAGGGACCGCCCCTGTGGGGAGGTCCAGGCAAATCGTGCAGGAAATTAGCTTCTGGTTGGGACCGCCCCCAGAGGGCGTCCAGTGCAGAGAAAAAGAAAATTTTTGTTTTTGGCTTCTAATGATGGGGGATTGAATGGTAATGGTAGTAGATGATGTTTAGGCCTTGTTTGGTGACATGTAAAGGCCTTAAGAGGTGTAAACAATATGTGTAATGTAGAAGTGATTAACTTATATGATTAAGTTTAAATTACAATGACTTAGTGGTCCAACATTAGGGAGTGATGATGATTAGAAAGATAAGCATATAATGACTTAAGAGATTAGGGTTAAATGATAAGATAAGTGTTTAAGGTTAAGTTGGTAAGAATTTAAGAAGAGCTAGATGGAGATTGATATGTAATGATAATATAAGGTTGTTTAAGACATGTTTGGTGAGTGACAATGATAATTAAGTGGGTGAATAGGTATAAGGAATATGAGAAGTGATTCACTTAAGATTAAGTTTATAAGAACTTAATGGTATTAGTTGGAATCATTAGTGATTAAGTAAGCTATTAATTAAAAGTAATTAACCACCAAATTCGATGAATGTTTTAGGGTTTGAGAATTTGGACTCCAGAGGAGAGTAAGCACCGAACGACCAGCGGTGAACGGTACAGTTCTCTTGTGACCTGCTTGCTAACGGGTGTCCCTCGGCTTGTGTGCTATTTGTTTTGTGTGCTCACTAAACAAGATAAGCATGCAACCGGAATATTATATTTATTGTATTGTTGTGTGATGTTTGAAAACTAACACAACATACCGTGAGAACTTACTAACCAATGTTTAGTAAGGAATTGAGTGAGACTAAGGAACGCCCCCTAAGAAGGGACGATATGAACCGAAAGAGGTTAACCAACAAACAGGGTCTTGAGATTACTACTAACTGGAACTTGAGTGAGGAAACCCGGGACCGATCTCCGGTCATGCATGCTAAGGAAAGGGGGTCGGTATCTATAGCAGATTCGACTTCCGCTTAAGGACTTGTCTTCGGACTTGTAGCCTAGGGCCGTTGCCGGCTCAGCTACGCTGGACTCCCGTCCAGAGTAGGTGGCATTAAGATGGTGTGGTGGGATCACCTAAATCCCAGGTTCGAATTAAGCTACAACCATTCCCTTCCAGGAACGGTTTGTATATTGAGATTAAGTTAAGATTAAGATTAAGGTAAGGTTAAGATAAGTTGCAACCGTTCCTTTTAAGGATGGTTTGTATTATTAAGATTAAGATAAGCTACATCCACTCCTTATTAAAGGATGGTTGTTTCTCAGATTAAGATAAGACTAAGATTGAGGTGAGATAAGGATGGACTAAGATTAAGAGGAACATTACTTAAGGAGTTAAATAACTAACTCTCTAATTAAGGGAACGCATTTAAGTCGTTCATTGTGTTGAACTTTGATTGTTCATATATGGATTGTTGTTTACAACATTTACATATGTTGTGCATTTAATCAACCTCCATGCTATCGACAATTAGTCGTCGTAGCCACGTTAGCTTGGGGCCATGAGGGGATCGTACCAGCATTCGTGCTGACCCCCTTAGGGGGCTGTTTTTACTACACAGGTACATCAGGAAGCGGCCGTCGCGAGAGTAAGAAGGGGTACAAGTGTTACGGGTTAAGTGTGGCCTACGAGTTGTGCATGTACACTCGTATGGCAATTTGAGTTAGTAAGATGTATAGGACGTGAGGGGGTTGTAAGAGGGATATGTAATTGGTTAAGGTTGTTGTACTAATGTTCGGTATATTCTGTAGTCAGACCGTGGCAAGGTCCTGGATTGTAAAGATTCCGCTGTGACATGTTTATATATATACTGTTAAGTTGCGAGACCACATCTGGATTGAGTTGGGGTGTTACAATATCAACCCGACCCAACGACCCAGATTACCAGGTCTACCGCCAATAACATAACCTTTTTACTTCACTAGTAGAAAAAGGGTTTATTTCGGCGGTTCTTTTGGGCTTATTTCGGCGGTTTAAATGGAGACCGTCGAAATAGGTTTAAGCATTTATTTCGGAGGTGAACAACCGCCAAAATAGGTCTTCTCATCTCGGCGGTTGTAAGACAAACCGCCGTGAAAGGTCACCGTAAAAATCAATAAGTAAACCTATCTATCTCGGTGGTTTTTAGCTTACAACCGCCGAGATAGGGGACTGACCCACAGGTCTGTTCTAGAAAGCGTTTCTGGTGGCCACCTACCCAGAGGACCGCCCCTGTGGGTCGGTCAAAGTTGGCTTTCAACTCTTTGTTTGAGACCGCCCCTGTGGGTCGGTCAAAGTTAGGTTTTCTTCTCCATTTGAGATCGCCCTTGCTGACCGCCCATGTGGGCTGGTCGGGTTAACCTATCTCGACAGTTGTTGGATATAAACCGCCGAGATAGGCCCTATTTCTGTACCTATTTAGGTGGTTCTATGATAAGAACCGCCGAAATACCCATTTTTTAGTTTTACCATTCTAGCTTATAAATTCACCACAATGCACCAAATCATTCAAATAGACCTGTATAAGGGTATAATATAGCTGCCTCCACAGTGAGCGCTCCAGTACACATTCATAAAGCTATAAAAGTGGCCCATATCAACGACGCGCCATAATTTGCAAGTAAATGAACCAACCAAAATAAAAAAAACGCTTGCATTACAATGAATAACCAAAATATACTTCAAATCTACCATTGCACCATCCGCAATGTATAAAATTACAACCAAATTATTCAAAAAGTACTCAATACAACTTCATCATCAACAAGTGAGTAAATTCGTGTAGACGAACTCCGACCATTCCTCAAGCATCTCAACTATTTGAGGATCTTTATTTTAACCACCTTTGAGTAATTTTTTGTAAGCCTTGAAAAAAAAGGAACATTAATATAAAAATTAAAAGTCTAACAGCATGTAAAGATATAAACCAAAACTTTTCAAAGAATGTCATATGTACCTTGTCTAACGAATATTCTCGTAAAAAGGTCAACACTGCTATTATGTTATGCATAAATCTCATGACATAGTATCCACATTCTGAACCCCCGGGCTGCACTGGACGCTATACATACACACATATTCACAAATATTCTTCCAGATGTACTATCAACATTAATAAACTAGGATTGACATTATCATACTAATTAAGTAATTAAGAATACCTTGACTAGGTTCCAAGGAATAATACTCTTCAGTTGTCTTTCTATTGACATGAATGCAGCTCTCATGGAACTATATATATCAAACATACAGTTTTAAATACACGCAGTTACGCTGGAATTTTGAAACAATATTATTAAGTAATAACAAATGTTGTTTAAGATAACAAACTCACCCCAATATCGCTGTTGAGATCCTTGATTTCTTGGCGCTCCTACCAAGTGAGTCAAACTATAGGATTCTTGGGAGCTTCATCACCAACACAAGCGACCAGTGTCGACTGTTCACAAATTACAATAATATTGAAATCATTATACAACTAGCCCAATTTATAAATAGATTATAGTATATGAAATAGTAAAAAAACATACCCCTGATGATATGGGAGCATAATATATGACTTGTTTGCACATTGATAGATGACATTTGTCATATATTATATAAGGCCTTGAACGTCACTTGTCATGGTGTTTCTAAGCACATAGCAGGACACATGAATCCAAAACGGTCATTTTGGTGGACTTCGAGCGCCTTATTATGCACATGCCTGCACCATAAAGACAATACATCAGCTATTTACTTTTTAGTCAAAGAACTAATTCAGCATCGATCCATGCATTCAAATAATAAAAGATAGTAGTCACTCATATGACAGGTGACTTGATGATTAACACATTTAACCAATCCCTCTAGAATAACTCTGCAAAATTGAATATATATATCTCAAATCGATGTGCTTGTCCTGCTGCAGCTTGATAGTGAAATATTGTCTGGTCATCCTCCACAGTGATTGAATCACTGTGAGGTGACGTCAGCAACAACGCCGAGTGAAGAAGTTTCATATTAGTTGATAAGCCAACCAATATCCTTTGCTCCACCAAATCAGCTCTAACCATGAAATTGGTGGATGCCTTCGATTGAACTGGTGCATCAATACTTTTTCCTTTTCTTTTATCAGATTTTGGTTGGTTCATTTCCCAAGATATTAATTAATTAATTATATATTTGTAAGATGGTATATCAATAGTTTTAGAGCAATGATTAAGAGTACTTACCTGCCCAGATAGTTTGACCAATCGAACTGGCCATTGCACTGTCGTACGTAGTTTATGTAGAACGCAATGTTGGTCTCTATGGGATCGGCACCGGTAAACAGACATCACCATACTTCCCAAAACTGGTGTATTCGGCTCCTGATTGGGTAACTCAACTGGTGGTCGAGAAACCTCTTGGCTGCTAAACATCTCTGGTCGATACCTAGACATAGCCTCAACGATCCTCTTGTCAACACTCTGGTGAATCCTCTGCTCCATTTCAGATACCACTCTTAGATGCTCCTCGTAGGTGATTATCCTACCTTGTGCCCCTTTTCTAGACTCAGGAACACCAAATGCTTGACGGATACCAACATGCCCACCAAAACCAATAGCATGACCTAGATGATCCTTCTTTCCAAGAGCACGTGTAAAAGGATCATCATTCCTTTATGAAGTCCAAGTGCCATGAGTAAGCTGAGAGCTTAAGTTACCCTAATACAACACACAAATCCAGTTATTAATTTGTCATAAGTTATATACAAACCAAATAAACAAATTGACTAAAAATAAACATGATATAACTTTGAATTTAAATACTTACCATTTGAGCAATATTTGCTCACGTGGTGTCATCGTATTGAGGATTTCCAGGAGTCGAGTTTTTGGGAATGTGGCTTAGCTCCCAAACTTTCAATCTTCTACCACTGACACCCATGAGCCACCCGTTGGTATATAACCCTTTTGCTCCCATTCTGGTACACGTTGGGCAATGCTTTTGCCACCTAAGCGATGCGAGAATAAATTTTTCTTCGCATTTGCTTGTTATTTCTCACGAAGAGCCTGTATAAATTAATATGACTATGTTAGGTGAAATAAACCTCTAAAAACCATACGAGATCATGACATATATAGATATGACAATAAAATTCACCTTGTACTCCGGTGAGTGATGATACTCAACAAACTGTACCCATTGCTCTTTAGTGATGCCTACGTACTTCTCCCATGGTGGCATTTCACTGCCAACATCATGATCTGCAACATCTGGATCTTCTGGAGCAGACATCCTATGAATGTACTTGTATGCTAGTTTATTTTTGTGGTCTCGGAACTGCTTTGACATCGATGATAGCACATCTTTTTTAAGATCGGGATCCACGTAGAAATGAGCCTACATACATGATTAGTCAGTAAGTAACAAGTACATAAATATTCCTTTATTTAACAACAATATACTAATAATATATACATGTACCTGAAGTTGCTCAAACATGGTATCCTTCAACGCTTGAGGCACTTGTTTCTAGTTGTGGTTTGTGTTGCAGTATGTCTTCACCAAATAGCTAATGTAAGTTGTGAATTCATTCTTCCAATCTCCATAGGGTTGGTTGTACTCATTGAATTGCACCGGTTTCATAGCACGGCCTTTGTAGCCTTCAGTGCACGTGTGGGGCCTCTATCCTTTGTCTTCTTGGGCTCTGGTGCGACAACTACTGGCTCTTCAGTTTGTTGTGAAGGGCCTACTTCAGCGTCCTGTGCAGGAACTAACTGATCACTCTTCTTTTTCTTCCTGCCTCGTGTGACCCACTTACTTGGTCTCTTCTGCTGTGGCTCAGCGTCTCCAGTTATGAGGGACTCTTCAACAGGGTCATCCATAAGGTGATCATCCACTGCGAAAAAGATAAACCACTCACATTAGATGAAGTCATTATATAAATTAAGTTAAGTACTATGAAACATATCAATAAGAATACTTAAGATTACATTACAACCTACATTCTACTAATAGCTTTACCTGGTACGAAAACATAAATCATTTCATATTTTCAACCCAAACACCCTCATCATGGTCTGACCGTGCATAAATCAAGTTGTTTTCGGTATCAACAATCGAATTCGGTAATCCTGTTGGAAACAAGGGTGTTTCCTCTATCACCTCTTGTCACCATCGTTATTGTTTTCATTTCGATGAGAACCGGCCTTCTTCCCGGAAGAACGACAAACCATCTACAGTCTTTTGGATCCTCTACATACCACACTTGTTCATAATCCTTTCCCAAAACAAATTGATCATCCTTATAGTCGTCACGTGAAAGATCAACCAAAGTAAGTTCTCCAACATTTTGGTATCCACGTCAGTTGTCTATTCATTTGCATCGGAACAATAGAAAAGAATCAATGTGGTAGTCTAGTTCCTAAATGTCCTCGATGACACCATAATACCAACTAGAGCTCCTAACTGATTGAGATCGGTTACCGATTTGGTACTCATTGGCTGCTGCTTCAGTTTTACCCCATTGTTCTGGTTTATCGATTTAGCATCTTGGCACGCAGTGTAGTACGTATACCCACTAATATCATACCCCTCAAATGATGTAGTATTAGTTTTAGGTCCAGTTGCCAAACATCTAATCTCTTCACTTATAGCTTATGGATTCAATGATGCTAGTTCAAACACATTGTAACATCCCCTAGTACTCACTGTTGTGATATTGTCCGCTCTGGCACGCATGCCGCATGATTTTGTTCCCGGGGTATCCTAGCCCTAAAACGCGTCACAACAAGGAGAGGTATCCCCACCCATATAAGGAATGGTTCGGTCTTCACTTCAATCGTTGTGGGATGTAACATTCGCTGGGTGTTACACTCCACCACCTTAGGAGCCCAGCGCCCTCGTGGGCCCACTGGCACATCGACCTGGGTCTGGCTCTGATACCAACTGTAACATCCCCTAGTACCCACTGTTGTGATAGTGTCCGCTCTGGCACGCAGGTCGCACAATTTTGTTCCCGGGGTTTCCTAGCCCTAAAACGTGTCACAACAAGGAGAGGTATCCCCACCCATATAAGCAATGGTTTGTTCTCCACTCCAATCGATGTAGGAGGGAACCCTCACTGGGTGTTACACACATGATCTGTGAACCATTGGATAAACACTCTGTTTTTTTCCTTAGCTCAACCATATGGGTATCAAAATAAGGTTCAACAACCTCAAGGTGTTGTAAGACAAACAAATGCGCTTGATGAATAAGATGACACAAAACTTGCACAATCTTTCTTCAAATGGCACCTTTACCCTTAAATATGTCGTGGTGTTGTGGTTTTGGGATACCAATTGACTCCACCTCATTCAAATAATCGGTCACAAAGTCTGTAACTTCCTCAATCACTGTCGTTTCAATAATGCTCCCTTCTGGTCGATACCTATTCTTTATTCTACTTTTCAGAATACCCATGTAGCGTTCAAAAGGGTACATGTACCGTAAGTAGACCAGACCATAAAATTGGATCTCTCGGACAATGTGTACAATTAAGTGCACCATTATGTCAAAGAAAGATGGTGGAAAATGCACCTCAAGTTGACATAATGTGACAATAATTTCATGTTGTAGATCATCGAGAGGGGTTACGTTAATTGCCTTGCAACCGACCGTGTTTAAGAAGAAACATAATCGGGTTAACGCATTTCTGATATTAGTTGGCAATATCCCTCGAATTACAACTGGAAGAAGATGTAACATTTGCACATGATAATCGTGAGATTTCATGCCTAACAGTTTCAAATCCTTCATCGATACAATGTTCTTCCAGTTTGAAGAGTACCCAGATGGTACTCTTACTGAGTGCAGACATTTGCATAAACTAATTTTTTCATTCGTTGAAAGCGTATAGCATGTAGAAGGTAGGTATATTCGTTTATCATTCTTTTGTCGGAGTAATTGGTTTCGGTTAACCCATATAGATTGCATGTCTTTTCTCACTTTCAATCTGTCTTTTGTTTTGCCGGGTACATTAGTAAAGTCCCATGCACTACCTCACCTACGTTCTTCACTATGTGCATGAAATCTAAACAGTGTCTCACAGAAAGACTGTAACACCCCTACCGCTAACCTTGTCATTAATTCATAATCGCCTCGTTCATCATTACAATCGCAGCGGACATTCCAATACAACGGTGGGTGAAACAATGTCGTTAGCCACCCACGTGACTAACAAGGCCTAACCAATAACAGTACCAGTCTGATGGACCAGAATTCTCGAGTATTCATACAATACAATCATTTCATTTCTAAACTGAGTTTTAATACATTTACAATCCAACTATACCGAGTCTTTACATTCTATTTGCCGATAACCTTTCGGTCTTGCACAACTAACAATACATAAATACTTAAACAAAACTACCCATGCTGGTAGCAATCCCCATCCTACTCTCGAACGGTAATCATCTCCATTGTACTTGAAAAATAATGGGTGGCCCCAAAGGGGCTCAACACCTTTGCTGGTATGGTAGACGTGCAACCCGCTACTACCAGGCCATACCCGACTAATTGCCGTCTAAGCATGCGATTGAATTTATTTAAATCATAACATGAAGTGCAATAGACATACAACATGCTCGCATTCATAACAAGTATTCAAACAAGGAATACAATTAACAAGACTAACACATTAAGGTTGTTAGACTTCATTACCTTGTTCCTTAGGCCTTGATGGTTTCTACCTCAATGATGCCTCATTCTCTTTAATCATTAACTTCCATTTTAACTGGATAGTTTTGTTTATTCTTTTAGATCTATAGACACCCTCGGTCTCGATCTAGTTTTCTCAATTATACTTCTCTTGAATAACTCGTACGTCAATTCACTTGACCACCGGGCAGAGACACTCTCAATTCTCATCACTGGGCCTTTCTCTTTCTTATCCGCTCATCTCTCTAAGTCGGATAACTACGGTTAAGCCTCTCAGGCCTCCGGGTAGAGACGCACATATAGATCTCATCACCGGGCTTTAACGGTACTAGTCTTACTTCCCCGGTTCCGACCCAATATCGGGTCTAGCATGGTGGGAAGGCTCAACTAGTAACCGGAACTATTCTCCTAGTTCCTCTTTCTCACGAGTGTCCGTAACTCTATCGGACTTCTCACATTTGCAATTACTCCTCTCTTCGGAGTTATAATATAATAACGTAGATTAGTCTAGAAGCATCTCTCTCGATGTCATCTATTAGACTTAGGGAATTTTCTTGAGTTCTTGTGTTCTCATATTTAAGGGTTGCCCCTATGTTACCAATACTTAGAAGTTGGGTTACATTCTCTCGTTGGTTCGAATCCTCACGTATGTCTCTTTTCATGTTTCAAGTGAGTTCCTAAGGTTGAACTATCGTTGTTCTTTAGTTGAGATTTCTTACATGATTTTCCACGTTCATTTATTGCGTGGATTGACTATCATTAAGGAAGGGTTTAATAGCCCCGTATATCTCTTTTCACGTTCAAGTGGGTTCATGAGTTTGAGTTATCGTTGTTCTCTAATTGAGAATTCTTATACGTTTTTCCACGTTTAACTATTTCATGGATTGACTTTCTCTGTGAGCCCCTAACCAAACGTTATTCAATTACGAGCCGGTCTACAACATCAGTTAGACCACGAATTCAAACAAGCGGTTAACACATGCAGCAGGCATTGAGATATTTATCAAGTGCAATAATCATTTTCGTGCTTTTATCTTGTTAGGTCGGCACACATAAACAAGTAGCACACAAGCCAAGTGTAACTCAACAGGACACATATTGCAAGAAAACCATACCGTTCACCCAGGAATTACTCTAGTCATCTCACGCTCTTCAGGTAATTCTCAAACAACTGGTTACATTACAAACGCTTCTATTAACGTTAAAGCAATATGGAATCTAAACAACTATTGCGCCCGTAATTAACCCCATTGTCCTGTTGTTTATCTTTACTCATGTGATCTTAAGTTCTCAACTCTCACATTCATTCTTATACTTGTTTATACTTCTAATGACCTTGACATGTCACCAAACAAGTCCTAATCATCATCTAGAACCATTACCATTCAATCCCCATTCATTCAGCCACATTTATACACTTTCGGAAGGATTTTGAGTGTGGTCCGGGACATGGTCTGGACCTAAACTCCCGGACTAACTCATTTCATGACTTTCGAGACATTTTTGCCACTGGTCCGGGACTACATACAGAGACAAGGTCCCGAACCAGTCTTAAACTTCAGTTTCGGCCCTATTTTAATGGTGGTTCGGGACTTTATGCAAGACCTAAGTCCCGGACCTATGTTACAGGTGATTTTTGGCAGATTTTTCATGGTGGTCCGGGACTACTTCATGGACCTATGTCCCGGACCCTGCTATACTCTGCAACATTTTGACATTTTCAATTTCAATTCCAACCTCAATTCTTGCCCAATTCTTTTCTAATCTTCCCACATGCTTCCAAACATGTTCTAACACCATAAACACACATTAAACCTCCTTAAATCATTGAATCAAACTATCATTTAATCCTTGATCAATTCTACAATTTTTCACTCTCAATTCTGCACTTTGCAACTTAGCTCCTATATTTCTAGGTTGCACTTTTGCTCTCCAATTCTCTACTCAATTGTTTCACCTACAATCATTTTGAACATACCAATTCCTCCTTAGGAAATTGCATCTCCATTGAATAAGTTCACTCATTATTCTCAAAGTCTTACACACTAGTTCACCTCTAGGAAATCTAAGACATTCCTATACCACATTGCTACAGATTTTTGCTCCACTCAATCCAAGCCTTCAACTAACCTTTTAGGGTGATCAATTAACCAAATCAACCCTTACCTTTTCCTAGTTAACCCTTAGGTTCTCTAATCCATAATGTCACCTAAAACACTTGATTTCTACAGAAATTTCGCCATAGTTCCTCTGCAACTCTAACATGCCCAAATGCATCATTTTACATTTCCTACTCAATTCCAACTAACCATATCCATAATGGATTATACCAGCACACAAAATTCATCCAAATCTCCTCAATCACAATATAGTGCAATAATCTTAAATTGCTTGGCACTTAGGCCCTTAAATTAAACATAATTTACCATTGCATTAAACATAATCACAATCCTCTCTCAAGTCAACCAAACACATTTTCCAGCACATGTTTTGATCCATTCTCTTAATTACCCATCCCAAAATTTCTAAAGCATCAAGGATAGGCATTAAGGTAGAGTGTTTACCTTTAATCCTCAAATTCTCTTTTCACTTCTTTTCTCTTCCTTCTTGCTCTTTTCTTTGTTATTTGTTCTTGCTTGACAATCCGATCAAGATGGAGATTTATTTGCTAAACTATAGACCATGCCCAAAGAGATAATAATCACTAAGTGAGTTCCTAAACTCTTGGAACAACTCAAGAATGTAAAGAGAGTGCTTAAAGCACTAAAAGGTTCTAAATGAAGTATGTTGGCAACAAAACAAGCAATACTCCAGCTCTTATCTTGAAGATAAAACTGGCTGGAACAAGGAGAACAAGAGGGCTCAAGGCATGGCAATTTTTGGCTACAAAAGAAGCTAGAGAAAAAGGTGTTTTAGGGTTCTTTTTACCTTAAGACAGCCAAGGGATGTTCTAGCTCACAATGTGCTGCTTCCTTCTTCAAATAGAGCTCCTTCCATGGAGGTCAACTTTGGAGTTTGAGAACTTTGAAAGGTGGAAAAGAATCTCCAAGATGAGAGGAGTAAGAATATGTAATTTTCTTGGTGTTTTGACTTGGTTTAAGCCTTGAAAATGGAAGAAGAAGCTTGGGCTGGGTGAGGGCTTACCAAATCATTATCAAGGGAAGAAGAAGAGAGAGTGCTGGGGAAGGCAGGAAAAAATGTGAGAGAAGGAGATGGGAATGGGAGAGAGAAAACAAAAAGCACTTTTGTACTTTATTTACTTTACTGCTTTTTGTCTTATTTCAATAATAGAGAGTAAATAAATTGAGAGGAGGGGGAGCAAAACGTGGGTACACACTGTAAAGGTTCCAGATTTTACAAATGAAAGGAGGGGCATTTTGGTCCTTTTAGCAAATAACACCCATAAGTCCCCGTTTGGCACTATTCATCAATCCGGACAGTTTTTTCTGGATTTTTTTTGTTTATTTATTTTTAATGGTTCCTAGACATTCATTAGTGTTTAATTATAGCTACATGATTAACTATAATTTATACAAGTCCATTAAACTGATTAAAGTCACGTTTCCAGGTTTTCTCGAAAAACGTGCTTTAGGACTTCATTTGCGTTTTTAACCCACTATATGGATTCATTTTCTTCGAGAATTTTTCCCACATGTTCTTAGTGTTTAACTAAGTCTTAGGAATCCATCTAGGACCCTAGTCGAGGTCATATACCTCCTATGGTTGCGTAACGCACGTTTTTATGTTTTGTGCCTTTTTCGCGTTTTCTCTTTTCTTTTGGTTTTACTTTCTTCTCCAAAATTCTTTAGGAATCATTAGGCCTCTAAATATCATATTATAATAATTTAATCACCATATTTAAGTCAGGGGTATTTCCATCATGATGCTGTCTTCTCTTTCTCTTTTTTTTGTTTATTCCTTGTAATATTATGCCCTTGTAACTTATAACATGTACCCATGCGTCATAGCATTGGGCTTGCTTCATGTTTTGGTTGTAACACATGCTATTTTCTTGTTTTAAGGTATATTCCTTATGCATGTTTTTGTATGAATGGTATACTTTATTATTTAATGTCTTTACTACAGCACACCACTAAATTTTATCACATGATTTGTGATCTCAGTTTCTATGTCAATGTATTTTATGTTACATTAACTTTAGAAGTTGATTTCTCCTTATATTTTTTCTCTCTTAATCCTCAATTTACATGGAGTTTAATACTTATTTGAATCATACATTTTGGTTATATGTATGTGTCTAGGAATTAGAGAAATCCTTAATGACTTGAGGTTTCAAGACATCGATTGTTCTTGATTGAATTATTCCACTTAATTAATTCATGATTAATTAGCGTAATTAAGGTTTGGGGTATTTCAATCTACCCCCCGATAAGGTAGATCCCAAAAGATAGAACACTATTTCCAAATGCCTAACAACTTCAAATCCTTCATCGACATATTGTTCTTCTAGTTTGAAGAGTACCCAGATGGTACCTTCAACGAGTGCAAACATTTGCAAAAACTGATTTTTCACTCTTAGAGAGGGTATACCAAGCAAGAGGTAGATATGTCCGCTTCTCATCCTCTTGTGGGTGCAGTTCTTTTCGTATGCGCAACTCTTGCATATCTCTCCTCACCATCAATCCGTCTTTCGTCTTGTCGGGTATGTTGAGAAAAGTACCACTCACTGCCTCATTGACGTTCTTCACAATGTGCATGATATCCAGATAGTGTCTAACAGGCAGATGCGGTAGATCCCAAAGACATTTTCAAAGTCATTTTCAATGTCTCTGACCGTTGCATACACTTCCTCTGAAGTCAGAGGAGGACGGGCCACACGAGTCTCGGGCTCATTATTGAATAGTTTCCGCTTCCTCAATCGGTAAGGGTGATCACTAGAAGAAACCATCGATGACACATGTAAACATTTTTGCCGCAGTGCTTTAGACGGTCTGAACATGTGTCATCGTCACATATCGGACATGCGAAGAATCCTTTCACCGTGTATCCTGACAAGTTCCCATATGCAAGAAAGTCGTTAACAGTACAGAATAACAACGCCTTCGGTGTGTAATTTTCTTTTGCATTAGCGTCATATACCATTGTCCCTTCATTCCACAACAACTTGAGATCGTCGATCAGTGGTGCAAGATATACGTCAATGTTATGACCAGATTGTTTTGGACCAGATATGAGGAGTGATAACATAATGTATTTTCATTTCATACACAACCATGATGGTAAATTGTAGATCACTAGCAGCACCGGCCAAGTGTTGTGCTGAATGCTCAACGTGTCGTACGGGTTCATCCCATCGGTATACAATCCAAGCCTCAGATTCCTATCCTCATCCCCAAAATGATGTTTGAACTTTTTGTTGATATTTCTCCACTGAGGTCCGTCTGCAGGATGTCTTAATTTCTTATCAATTTTCTACCATCTGCGTGCCATCGTAAGTTCTTCGCATCTTTTGGGTGGGCAAACAACCATTTGAATCTAGGAATTATCGGCAAGTACCATAATAATTTTGCTGGACGCTTTTTTTTAAAGGAGGAATCCCCATCCTTGTCTTTGTATCGGGACAACGAACATTTAGGACACTTGTCTAGGTGTTCGTATTCACCCCTATACAACACACATTTATTTAGGCAAGCATGAATCTTTTTTATATTCAACTCCCATTGGACGCATCCACTTCTTTGCCTCGTAGGTGGATGTAGGAAGACCATTCCCATCAGGAAGCATATCATGTACCAGCTCTAGAAGTGTCGTGAAACACTTGTCACTATCTCTATTTCCCCTTAAAGTTGAACAAATTAAGTACAACCATTAATTTTTGTATTTAATGCACGTAGGGTACAACACTGTCTTCGATGCGTCCAACAATCTTTGATACTCATTCGGCCTATCGACAAAAGTGTCTGCAACATTTTTGAACATGTCATCCATTTGCTCATCATGGTGAGTGATCTCACTGTCATGGAATCCTGAATTACTTAGCGATACTGACTCGTTGACGGTTTTGAAGGTATGGTCGGCTCTTGCGTAACGTGGATCATGACTGTATGATGTTGAAGCACTATCTTCAATAGTTTCTCCATGAAAAGTCCATCTTCTGTAATGTGGCATGAATCCACGGGTCTTAAGATGGAATTTGATGTCCTCAATGTCTACATATTTCCTTACGACCCCACAGTCAACACAAGGACATGCAATTTTTACCGCCTTTGTTCTGTCCTTGTGTTGCACTGCCGCTTTGAGAAACTCTTTCAGCTTCTCATCAAAGTGATCCCCTCGATCACCGTACATCCAGTCATGCTCCATTCTATATGGGAAAACAAAACGTGTACAAGATTTGTCTTTCAGTTTCGTCTGCATTTGTATATATGAGAGCTTGTTTCTACTGGATTGATATTTCATGATATCTCACCCAACTCTAAGGTTTCAACCAAACTAAGCACTACTCCAAGGTTCTAACCAAACTAACCTAGCCTGACTCTAATGTTAAAAACTTAACTAACCTAGCCTTACTCTAACAATTCCAGCACAAGTAATTAAGATAGTAGTCATTTAACATCAACAAATCATTGCATTTTTAAAACAAAAACTAAAGTTTAATTACTTACTTGTTTTTAGGTTATATAGAGGGGGAAGCTAGGAGACTGCTTTGAAAATGGGCAGGGAAAGTACTGGTATGAACTCGATAGAATATGTAGTGAGACCTGACAAAAAAAAGTAAAGATTGTTGTACACAAACAACAAATAAAATTAATTAACAACACTAATACAATTCTAGAAAAAATTCGGCATGACCTTTGCATAATCGTGCTAATCCCATGCTTATCATTAAGCATTCACCAATCTCTTATTTACAACGACAAAAAAATTCAACAATTGGCAGCAAACATCCTTAATCGCAATCACTCAAGATAAACCACAACCATTATTTTGCAATAATTAATTAAACAAACAAACATTGTCACTACTTTCCATTTCACCAGCAACTAATGACTAACTATAACATCTCTATCATATTTTCTATGCTACAATTATTTTCCTAATAACTAGCAGAAAATGAAGATGACACAATAGAGCTTGCATATCTACGCCATTTAGTGTTGCAAAATTACCGCGATTGAAGAGACTGGAGAGACAATTTAGTTTCAGTATATTACCAGTTCCCAAATGATGAGAGGAAAAAGCCCCTTCTTCAATTTGACGTGCGAGTGATGTAGAGACTTCCAACCTATCTCTGCAGAGAGCACAGACAACACAATTTTCCACTCAAGAATTTTATCGAACACCATGTATGCACAATATAACTATACACAAATTATGCACACACAACTAAACTAGAAATCAACACCTACATTACAACCTTTTTTGCTAATAAATCATACCATAATTATGCCAATTTCAACAAATTCGGAATACATATATGAACCTTTCTATAGCTCGCGTGCGGCCTAGTTCGATGTTGATAAGCCTCAGACTTATCATATTTTATAGGCTAGAATTATAAGATTATTAGTCGAAATAAGGATAGAATAGCTAGTATTTATATTATTTTATATATAAAGTCTATTTTATAAGTTCAGACTTATGTTTGGTATGTTTTTCATGTTAGGAATAAATTTTTGACCAAATGACGAGTGTTGCCGGCCATGATGCCAGAAGATCAACTCACGACAAGAGTATGGAGTAGGGCAGAGGTATTGCAGGATGTAGTGCCGGGTATTCCCTAGCTGGCACCAGTGAAGAGTCACCTCGATTCATCAAAAGCTGGTAGTTAATTACCGTTATCAAACCAGCCAGTGCCGGGTATGGTGCCGGACATCCCCTGTCCGCCACAAGTATCTTCTCGCTGATTTGACGATTTAATTGACCGTTAAAGAACACGTTTTGCACGTGGTGCCGGGTACTACTCACCCGGCATGGCTCCCGGCACACATGAGGAATTGAAGTCTATAAATAGGCCGAAGGTCTAAGGCTTCAAACACACTTGAGAAGTCAGTATACTCCACTCAAACTTCACAAAATTGGTGTCACTTCTACCAAGGAAGTTCTGCGCATCCATCCACGCGAAGAGAAGAAGATCCTTGTCGGGTTAAGGCTATGACCAATTCCCTTCTCCCCTTTGTATTCCTTCCTTTATTTGTGTAGATGGTGAAGTAGAATACCTTGTGGTTCTTGGTTAGGGATGATTTATTCCTTGTAAACGATTATGATCATTCAATATAAGTACAAGCATTAATTAAGATTTCGGTCAGTCACAAGTTGAATATGTTGATCGCTGATTCTTCTCATTCAAGGTTCTACTTGAGTTTTGTCAAACAAGAGTAGAATTGGAAAGAGGAAATCTTAGTGAATCTTTACCGCTGTCTTCTACGCATTAGTGGGAGCAACACTTAAGATTTAGAATTTAACCCATTTCCCCACTATCTTGTTCGTTTCGCGGCATGAAATATGCTTGACTCGACAATGGGTAGTTTGTTTCCTGTTGTCAAACCCGAAACTAGTGTCGGGTGTCTGGTGTCCGGCGCATTCAAAGTCCTTGAATGGGCCGTGCATCTGGTGTCCGGCAGAACATCCGGCGCGTTCAATTGTTTGGTTAAGTTCGAGTCTTGTGATTATATTTTGTGATCATATTGGTACTTAGGTTGATTGTAATCCCGAACGTAGGACTAATCATTGTAAATACTCCATTTAGTTAGATTCTTAGTTTGTTTTCTTTAATTTAAATTATTATTCACTTTTCCCCCTTTTACTAGAATAGGCAATTACTCGGATTAGGACTAATTTTCTACTAAGTCCCTTGGGTTCGATACTCTTGGCCGTAATTTACTTACACTTTATTCCGACCGGGATTTTTGCTACCCGTGGTAGAGTTGTAGGATTCTTTTATTATTTTATTCATTTTTGTATATAATCTTCCCTACAAATTCTTTGTTAGCAAAATGGCACCGTTGTCGGGGACTTGGAATTAGTCCAAGTCCTAAAAATTGGTGATTGCCCTGTTCTTTATTCTTTATTCTTTTATTTATTCGTTGATGTGTTTTGACTCATTCTTTTCATTCAAAGTGCCTATTCTTATTCGTAGATTTATTTCTTTCTAAACTCATTTACATATATGGCGTGCAAAATAGTAACCCGACATGTTCGGAGGAAGTCCGACGCCGGGAATTGTTATATATGTTGCTTTTATTTTTCCTAGATTTGTAATTGAACTGCTGGAGGTGCGAGGTAAGAAAAGTTCAAGGTGCCGTGCATAGAGCCGGGTGGGATTTATCCGTCCTCCTATAACTCAATGTGCCGGATACAAGAGACCCGGCACCACACCCGGCACTACTTAAAATTCAAAAAACATTACCAGATACGTTTTCTTGTCTGTATTTACTTTTACCTAAACACCAGCCCTCGAACCAAACCTCAAAAGACCAGAGCAGCCGCGCCTCCCAACACCACAAACAACCCTCACCTTTACTTTGCTTCAGTAACCAATCCGTGTGTGTGTCTTTGTTTAAATCTCAAAACAGGTTCCATCTTCCCCCCCCCCTTCTCTTACGCTATTTACTCAATTTCAAATTTCAGTAAAAATATTTGGTGTATGCGATTGTTGTTGTCAAATAACTTATTTAGGAAACTAGGTCTCTGATTTGAGCATTTGCGAAGTATTTTTGTGTGGTTCTGTGTGAAATTTGAGTTGCTAGATTTTTCTAGTTCGAAGCTTTGTCAAAGTTGTGCCGGATGAATGTGTCGGGTGTCACACATCCAATACAAGCATGGTGAATGGTGAATGTGCCGGGTCATTGCTAGCCGGCATGCTGTCCGGCATTTCCCTCTGTTTGTTCTTCTGACTTGTCTACTTTGCCTCTATTATTTTGATTTAGTGCTTAGGGCATTTGTTTAAGATTTTCATCTTTAGGCATCTACCTTACAGAGAAATAAACATGTCTTGGTTCGCCTCCAGGTTATTCAAGCTTTTTGAATTTTGTTTCCTCACTAACTTGATAACCTATTATGTGGTATTCTATTCATCTCATTTGCACAGATGGTTCGAAAAAACACTCCCCCACGCGCACCCTGCTTTGACTCTGAGGAGGAAGAGTTATTGGATCAGCTTGACGCAGTTATGGAGGATGCATCAGAGGAGGACGAGGCCCCTCCTGCACTTGAGGTCTTGCCACCCCGCCGTTCTACCCGACGGGCGGGCAAGGAACCAGCTTCAAGCAGTGCCCCACAGCCTACAAAGAAAGCCAAGACAGGGAAGAATAAGAAGCGGGCTTCTCCTGAGGTTCAGAGTGGGCCTGGCTCCACCTCCACAGCCCCCGAGCTTGATGACTTTGGCACTCCACACCCCTTGTGCTCTCGTATCCCAGAGGATCCTCAGTTTGATGCAGAGTGTTTTGTTAGC
The DNA here is from genome assembly GCA_023374045.1 of Limonium bicolor. NCBI lineage: Eukaryota > Viridiplantae > Streptophyta > Magnoliopsida > Caryophyllales > Plumbaginaceae > Limonium > Limonium bicolor. The sequence goes on from CM041778.1 coordinate 206,730,552, forward strand.
CCTGCTGCTGCCCACTACTACCATCATTCCAAACAGAAGGGCAAGTGGGTCCAGGAGAGGCGAATCGATCAGAGCGTCCGACAGTTATCCTAGATCGCCTCCCTTTTTTCGAGGCATGGATGGATGAGGGTGCTGGAGATCGGTCATCGCCACTTCTACTCAGAGTTGGTGCGAGAGTTCTATGCAAATGCTGAGTATCTTGGGATGCCCCAAGTCTTTGAGGTACATATCCGATCTTATGTCTCTTCTCTTCGTATTGAGGTCACACCTTTGAGTATAGCAAGCATCCTAGATATAGCCTATGACCCTAGGCAAAGTTCCTTCACCCGATAGTACGTAGCCACTGCACACTCAGCTATCATTGCTCGGTTTAGGTCTCGCGTCCGATACATGGATAGGGCCCATACCAGAGCTAGAGATGTGATTCCAGTCACCTTTATTACTGATCTTCAGCTTAGAGTGGCCATGGAAATCATCCGACATAACATCAGACCCTGTAAGCATGATGAGCTAAATGATATGGACTGTGCACTTCTCCAGTATCTTAGTGGGGCAGTACAAGGCACATTTTCTGCTCAGTTCCCAGTGCATAGGTTGATGTTTGCTCAGCTGATTCGGGCCATCATGTACAAAGATGGGCAGCGCCCTATTTTTCCGATGCTCCTCAACCAGCATATCATCCAGGCTTTGGGGGAGGATCGTATTCCACGTACCCTGCGGTATCATCATGAGTCCTCGCTCATCGACCTTACTCTTCTCCATCGGTGGTGGTTTTGAGAGACAGCTTCAGGAGAGTACCAGTATGTCCCATCAGAGCAGAGACCTAAGGCGCATGCCACTGCTCAGGACTACCTGAGCTACCAGGGAGATGAGCCCCAACTGATGTTGCCTCCACCTTCCTCATCTATCCCTTCGCCTCCTCAGCCTTCCACTACTACTGCTGATATGGGTCCTCTTTATGAGCGGATGGATCATTTTCAGTAAACCTTAGATCAGCAGCGCCAGTCCTTCGAGGTGTATCACCAGGCTCAACAGGATACCTGGACAGAATTTGAGGCCTTTCGAGCCAGCTATGAGGGGTATCGCTCTGAGATCACAGGCCGGGTTGAGGCGGTTGAGCAGCGCCAGCAGGAGGTTGCCACTGGTCAGCAGGTCTTCGAGGAGCGCATTACTCAACGCCAGGATGAGCATGAGAGGCAGGTTGAGGACCGTCTCATGATGGTTGTGGATAAGATGGATAAGAACATGGCAGCCGACAGGAAGAAGATCAGGAAGGAGATCAAGAAGACGGTGGAGTGTTCGATGACTTCATTGATCAAGAGCCTCCTCCGGAAGGACAAGAAGAAGAGGAAGGCGCGCCGGGAGGCGAAGAAGCAGGGTCTTCCTACCCTTAGCTCTTCTAGCCTCTCCGCTTCCCCAGTGGCTTCTTCTGACTCTTCTTCACCACCGCCTTCATCCACACCAGCAGCAGTTCTCTAGTTCTTTTTCTCTCTCTTTCTCTCTCTACTCTACTTTCACTTTTTATTTATAATCTTTTATTTTTAATTTTAATGTATGATTAATGGATAATTACTTTCTTCTCTCCTTATATTATGGAAGTGTGGTACTTTTGTGAGTTTTTGGTTTCAGTTGCGTTCATTTTTAGTTGACTTATGGTGTGAGCAACTCAGATACCTTGGCTCGTCGCAAGTGTAGGGAGTTTCTACCCTGGTTCCTCCATTATAAGGGGAGTATTTTATTCTATTCTTGTTAATTGCTTCTTTTGTCATTCTTATAAATTTCTTTCAATTCTTTATGAACTTATTTCTTTTTCTTTCTTTGAACACTGGGAACAGTGTTCCTGCCAAGTGTAGGGCAGGGTTCCCCTTTTAAATTATTAAAAGATATATATATATATATAGTATATATATTTAATATAATCAGTTTGAAGTTTATTGACTTTCTACCAAGCTTTTTGCATGTTCCTTGATAAAGTGAGATTAGGGAAGAATAAATGGTTGTTCTCTCAAGAGGTAAGCTTTCTAATGACTTTTAGATTTCTATTTTAACTTCATGACTCTCTTTATTATTTAGCACATGAGTATATGACCTTACTCCTATTTTTATCTCTGATCTACTTCTGGGTAATATTTTCTTTTCTTTTTTCAAAATGGTGAAAATTCTTTTGGGTGAAAATCTTAAATAGGGATTGTATATAAAAAAAGAAAAAAAAGAAGAAAAAGAAAATAGAGAAGAAAAACAAAAAGAAGAAAGAGTTGTTGAAAAAAAAACATTATTTTGAAGCATTATTCTATGAGGTTGCAAAAATTACCTCAGAATAAAGACACACTCGAGAGTTTTTCCTTTTGTTTTATTAATAAATTCCCTATTCTTAAATAAAATCATGGCCAGGTTCAGAAACCCTTGAAAAATAGGGCTGAATCATGTAAACCATCAATGAGAGTCTTTGCCATATTCAGAAACCCTTGAAAAATAGGGTTAAATATGGAAACCGGAAAAGGAGAGACTACAAATCCCTTATATAAAATAACCCAAAATTTTTTGATCGGTTTTGAAATTTTTACTTTATACCCATTAGTGTGTTTTTGATGGATTGAGGAAGATTAAGTGATGCTTGTGAATTAGAGTCAGGTAGTTGGAAATGATTATCTAGTTGTCATTATTAAGATTATCTGTTTTATGCATAAGCAGTTATTCTGTTCTGATTAAGTTTTGCTCGAGGACTAGCAAAAGGTAAGTGTAGGGCGTTGATAAGCCTCAGACTTATCATATTTTATAGGCTAGAATTATAAGATTATTAGTCGAAATAAGGATAGAATAGCTAGTATTATATTATTTTATATATAAAGTCCATTTTATAAGTTTAGACTTATGTTTGGTATGTTTTTCATGTTAGGAATAAATTTCTGACCAAAGGATGAGTGTTGCCGGGCATGATGCCAGAAGATCAACTCACGACAAGAGTATGAAGCAGGGCAGAGGTATTGCCGGATGCAGTGCCGGGTATTCCCTCGCCGGCACTAGTGAAGAGTCACCTCGATTCATCAAAAGATGGCAGTTAATTACCGTTATCAAACCAGCCAGTGCCGGGTATGGTGCCAAACATCCCCTGTCCAGCACAAGTATCTTCTCGCTGATTGGACAGTTTAATTGACTGTTAAAAAACACGTTTTGCACGTGGTGCCGGGTACTACTCACCCGGCATGGCTCCCGGCACACATGAGGAATTGAAGTCTATAAATAGGCCGAAGGTCTAAGGCTTCAAACACACTTGAGAAGTCAATATACTCCACTCAAACTTCACAAAATCAGTGTCACTTCTACCAAGGAATTTCTGCGCATCCATCCACACGAAGAGAAGAAGATCCTTGTTGATCGCCTATTCTTCTCATTCAAGGTTCTACTTGAGTTTTGTCAGACAAGAGTAGAATTGGAAAGAGGAAATCTTAGTGAATCTTTACCGTTGTCTTTTGCGCATTAGTGGGAGCAACACTTAAAATTTAGAATTTAACCCATTTTTCCCCACTATCTTGTTCATTTCGCAGCATGAAATATGCTTGACTCGACAATGGGTAGTGAGTTTCCTGTTGTCAAACCCGAAACTTGAAATACAATTGACAACTTGAACATGTCCGGCGTACTACCGGGTGTCTGGTGTCCGGCGCATTCAAAGTCCTTGAATGGGCCGTGCATCTGGTGTCCGGCAGGACTTCCAGCGCGTTCAATTGTTTGGTTAAGTTCGAGTCTTGAGATTATATCTTGTGATCATATTGGTACTTAGGTTGATTGTAATCCCGAACCTAGGACTAATCATTGTAAATACTCCATATAGTTAGATTCTTAGTTTGTTTTCTTTAATTTAAATTATTATTCACTTTTCCCCCCTTTTACTAGAATAGGTAATTACTCGGATTAGGACTAATTTTCTACTAAGTCCCTTGGGTTCGATACTCTTGGTCGTAATTTACTTACACTTTATTCCGACCGGGATTTTTGCTACCCGTGGTAGAGTTGTAGGATTCTTTTATTATTTTATTCATTTTTGTATATAATCTTCCTTACAAATTCTTTGCTAGCAGATGCATGTGACGACCGGTGGCGCGGATGGCGACGGTGAAGGCGGCGAAGCTCGGTGGCGCAGATGGAGATAGTGGTGGTGGCGCGGATGGCGGTGGTCGTTGCAGTATCACCTTCTTTGTCATTGACGATTGCGCAGAGAGAACGAAATTAGGGATTGAGAGAGAGCAGACGCGCGCGGTGTATATTTAACAGAGCTATCTCGGCGATTCCAATTTAAAACCGCTGAGATAGGTTGGTTAATTTTTTAAAATGTACCTATCTCAGCGGTTACACATAAAAACCGATGAGATAAGTTAGCGAGATTTTTGAAAACGTTCTATCTCAGCGGTTATTTTTACAACCGCAGCAATAGGGGCACTGAGATAGACCATTTTTCTACTAGTGTGTGTTTCCAGATACATTTACAATGTCCTTAACCTTTGCATACACTTCATCAGAGGTCAAAGGTAAACGGGCCACACGAATCTCGGCCTCACCATTGAACAATTTTCTCTTCATTATTCAATAAGGTGATCTTTAGGCAGAAGGTGTCGATGACACATGTAAACATTCTTCCCACAATGTTTTAAACGGTCCGAACAAGTGTCTTCCTCGCATACGGGACTTGCAAATTTTCCTTTCACCATGTATTCGGACAAGTTCCCATATTCAAAGAAGTCAACAACCATTTGAATCTAGGTATGATCGGTAAGTACCACAATAGTTTAGCTGAGGGAATTTTTTTTGAATGGAGGAGGAATCACCATCCTTGAGCTTGTATCAGGACAATGAACATTTCGGACAATTGTCTAGATGTTCGTAATCACCCCTATACAACACGTAATTGTTTGGACATGCATGAATCTTCTTATACTCAATCCCCATTGGACACATCCATTTCTTCACCTCATAAGTGGTGGTAGGGAGACCATTCCCATCTAAAAGCATATCATGAAGCAACTCAAGAAGTGTCGTGAAACTCTTGTCACTCCATCCATATCTCCTTTTCAAGTTGAACAAATTCATAACAATCGTCAATTTTGTGTACTTAACGCATGTAGGGTACAAGGCTGTCTTGGATGCATCCAACAACCTTGATACTCACCCGGCTTGTCGACGAAATTGTCATCAACATTATCAAGCACATCGTCCATTCACTCATCATGGTAAGTCGTTTCACTATCAACATTGACTCCTGAAATACTTGGGAATCGATCCAACTCGTTGATAGTATCAAATGTCTGGTCGGTTCTTGAGTGACACCAATCATGACTGTACGAAGTTGAAGCATTATCTTGAACAGATTCTTCATGAAAAATCCATCTTTTGTAATGTGGCATGAAATCACGGGTCTTCAGATGGAATTGTATGACGTCAATGTATGAATATTTCCTTACCACACCACAATCAACACAAGGACATGGAATTTTCATCGCCTTTGTCCTGTCCTTGTGCTGCACTGCCGCTTTGCAAAACTCTTTCATCATCTTGTCAAAGTGATCCCCTCGATCACCATACACCTAGTCACGCTCTATACTATATGTGACACACAAAACGGTATGAGTATTACCCTAACTAAAACTAAAACGTTTAATGGAGCGTGACTGGATGATTATCAAGTAAGCTAGCCTAACTCCAAGGTTCCAACCCAAATAAACTAGCATTTTAATTTCAACAAATCACCACATTTTTAAAACAAAAACCAAAATCAAAATACTTACTTGTTTTTTGGGGTTTATAAAGAGAGGGGAGACTGTGTGCGAGAGATAGGCTGGTGTACGAGAGATGCAACAATACCACTTTTGATATGTCTCTGCAAAGGCACAAAGAAAAAATTAGAAAAGAAACGCAGCAGCATGTATGTTCCTTGTTCATAGTTAGGATTACAAAATTATAGTGAGTGAAGAGAATGAATAGAAACCCAACAGCATGTATGTTCGTTGTTCGTAGTTAGGATTGCAAAATTACAGTTAGTGAAGAGTATGAAGAGAAACACAACAAGATGTATATATGTTCCTTGTTCGTAGATAAGATTGCAAAATTATAGTGAGTGAGAGAATGAAGAGAAAGGAAGCAGCATATACGTTCCTTGTTCGTAATTAGGATTTCAAAAATGTAGTGAGCGAACAGAATGAAAAGAAATGCAGCAACAACATGTATGTTCCTTGTTCTTGAATAGGATTTCAAAATTGTAAGGATTGATGAGAATAAATAGATAAGTTAAAGTATATTACCCGTTCCCAAAATGAATTGCCCTGTTTCCAATCTGGCATACGAGAGACGTAAGCGCTCCTAAATTATCTCTGCAGAGGGCACAAACAACACATTTTTTTCATTCAGACATTATATCGAGCACCTTATGTGCACAACAAATTATACTACTTTTACACCATTATTATACACACATTATGCACATACAACTACATTAAACACCCACAATCACATTACAACCTAAATCAGAACATTATAACAACAAATTTACAAGTTTTAAAATGAAATTTGAACTCACAATTTTAGGGCGTTTTCTACTTCTTGGCGGGTCACCGGCGGAGAGGAACGTCACTGGCGGCATGACAGTGGGCGACGACGTTGGCAGGGATGGCGGGTAACAGCGCAAGGTGGTTGTCAGAGCTGAAGGCGGAAATTCACCCAAAATCACCGGAAAGAGTTCGAAGAGAATGAATAGAGAGAGAGAGAGAGAGAGAGCGCAGGCGGGTGGAGAACGACGACTAGGAATAATATTAGACACTCTATTTCGGCGATTGTTAGTAGAAACCGCTGAAATAGAGTATGAAATATATCTATTTCGGTGGTTTCTATGACAACCGCCGAAATAGATAGTTAATTTTTTTTAAATTCGACCTGGAACACAGTCTATTTCGGCGATTGCTAGAACAAATCGCTGAAATAGACGAGTAAGTATATCTATTTTGGTGGTTGCAAATAGCAACCGCCGAAATAGACTGTTTTATTATTAAACACGGACATTTAGGCAACCTATCTCGGTGATTTTTTCTACAACCGCCGAGATAGGGGCGCCGAAATAGCCCTTTTTTGTTCTAGTGCTTGCTTGTTCCACCTGACTAACTGTAAAAACTAACATATACGAGCGCTAATAACATATATTTTTACTCCCTACTCCACCGAACTAAATGTAAAGACCAACATATACGAGCGCTAATAATATAATTTTTTTAAATGCCTGTTCCACCTAACTAAATGTAAAGACCAACATATACGAGCACTAATAGCATAATCTTTTTACTTGTCTGTTCTACCTCACTAAACCAACATATACGAGCAAAAATAACATAACCTTTTTACTTGTTTGTTCCACTTAACTAAATGTAAAGACCAACGTGTATGAGCGCTAATAACATAACTTTTTTTACTTGTGTGTTCCACCTAACTAAGTGTAAATACCAACATATACAAGCGCTGATAACATAACCTTTTTACTTGTTTGCTCCACCTAACTAAATGTAAAGACCAACATGTATGAGCGCTAATAACATAACAGTTTTACTTGCTAGTTTCACCTAACTAAATGTAAAGACCAAGAATCGCCCAACCATGACTTCTAATAACTTTAAAATGTAAAACTTGTTGCAATTACTGCTTCGAACAATATTTTAACTACAGAAGAAAATTATTTTTGACAAATGTTGGTGTTGGATTTTTTTTTTTGTGCCAAAGCACTAGAAAATGTAATAGCTTATTAGAGGAGAAGAAGAAATGACAAATTTCACTGGGAGTATTGAAGATGGATGGTACCCCTACTTATACTTTAGAGCTTCACAAAATCGGTTACCATGTTTGTAATTATACATAAACAAACTAACTCTGGTGCCCTTTTTGTGAAGTCGGGTGGGTCACATAGGAGCTCAAAATCCTTGGACGGACGCATAGGCTCAAAGTGTAATAGTTTGTCTACGAGTATGAAAAAATTTCAACAATTTTAGACTCCATTTAGGCATCTCCTAAATTGAACAAAAATTGAAAAAAACGCCCCATTCTATTTATAAATAGATAGAAAATAACTAACTCTGGTGCCCTTTTCGCGAAGTCACACGGCTCACATATGAGCTCGAAATCCTTGAGCGAATGCATATGATCGAAGTGTAATAGTTTGACTACAAGTATATAAAATTTCAACTTTTTCCAACACCTTTTAGGCATCTCCAAAATTGAACGAAACTTTGAAAAAAAAATGCCTCATTCTGTTTATAATTATACATAAAATAGCTAACTCAGGTGTTTTCTTAGTGAAGTCATGAGGGTCACGTATGAGCTCAAAATCCTTGGGTGGTTGCATAGGATCGAAGTGTGATAGTTTGACAATGAGTATGCAAAATTTCAAATGTTTCCGACATTGTTTAAGAATCTCATAATTCAAACAAAATTGGAAAAAATGCCCCATTCTGTTTATAATAATACTGAAAACAGCTAACTCTTGTACACTCGTCATGAAGTCCCGTGGGTCACGTATGAGCTCGAAATCTTTTGGAGGACGCACAGGATCGAAGTGTAATAGTTTTACTATGAGTATGCAAAATTCATCCATTTTCGACATCATTTAGACATCTCTTTTTTCAAATGAAAATTGGAAAAAATGTCCCATTCTGTTTATAATTATAAAGAAAACAACTAACTCTGATGCCCTCTTCGTGAAGTCACGTGGGTCACGTATGACCTTCAAATCCTTGGGCGAATGCATAGATCAAAGTGTTATAGTTTGAATACAAGTATGTAAAATTTCAACCATTTCAGACATCATTTATGCATCCCCTAATTTGAAAGAAAATTAGAAAAATGCCCTATTATGTTTATAATTATACAGAAAACAGCTAACTCCGGTGTCCTCTTCATGAAGTTGTGTGGGTCACGTATAAGCTCGAAATCCTTGGGCGGATGCATAAGATCGATGTGTAATAGTTTGACTACGAGTATGCAAAATTTTAACCAGTTCCGACACTGTGTCGGCATCTCCTAAATAGAACGAAAACTAGAATAGCTTGTGTTCTCCTCGTGAAGTCGCATAGGTCACGTTTGAGCTCAAAATCCTTAGATTAATGCATAGGATCGAAGTGTAATAGTTTGACTATGACTATGCAAAATTTCAACCATTTCCGACACTGTTTAGACATCTTCTAATTCAAACAAAAATTGAAGAAATGCCCATTCTGTTTATAATAATAATGCAAATAGCCAACTCTAGTACGCTCTACGTGAAGTCACGTGGGTCACATATGAGCTTGAAATCGTTTGGTGGACGCAAGGGATTGAAGTGTAATATTTTGACTACAAGTATGCAAAAATTTCAACCATTTTTGACACCATTTAGGCATCTCCTTATCCGAATGAAAATTGGAAAAAATGCCCCATTCCATTTTTAATTGTACAGAAAACAACTAACTCTAGTGTCCTTATCGTGAAGTCGTGTAAGTGCGCAAATTTCCAACCATTTCAGACACCGTTTAGACATCTACAAATTTGTATGAAAATTGGAAAAAATGCCTTGTTTATAATAATATAGACAATAGCTAACTCTGATACCCTCTTCATGAAGTCGTGTGGGTCATAGTGGAGCTCGAAATCTGTAAACGGACGCACATGATCGAAGTGTAATAGTGTGACTATGAGTATGAAAAATTTCAACCATTAGACATATCCTATTGGAATGAAAATTGGAAAAATGTCCCATTATGTTTATACTTATACAGAAAACAACTAACTTTGGTGTCCTCTTTGTGAAGTCGCGTGGGTCTCATATGAGCTCGAAATCTTTGGGTGGATGCATAGGATTGAAGTTTAATACTTTGACTACGAGTATGAAAAATTTCAACCATTTTTGACAAATTTTAGGCATCTCTTAGTTCGAATGAAAATTGAAGAAATGCTCCATTATGTTCATAATTATAAAATACTTTACATGAGATTCAAAAGCATTAATTTAACATCAATATGAGTTTCATTACACAATAACATAAGTATAAAAAAATAATAACAATATAAAAACACCAACTATGCGAGTCCAAGATCCATATCTATCCGGTGGGTTAAGCACCGATCACAACTGCATGCACAGATCCTGAAGCTCATCATTCTGCGCTAGTGTTCGATTCACTTGTGGAATCTGCTTCAACATATCAATGTGCTACTCAACTATCAGACCATGATCATATGGGAGTGGTGCGTACGGAGTCTGTCACGTAGCTTGTGTGGCAGCGGGGTGTGTCATCTGCTGGGAAATCTGAGTGAGAAGTGCCCTCCCACTACTGCTCGATCCCAAAATGTCTGAAAGATGGAAACTTCAATCTGTATCAAGAAAATCATCGGACATAAAGGAGTTAGCTGGCATACCACCGACACTAGATATGGGCTGCTCAAACGCAGCTGGAGTCTGTAGCGCTGGAGTGTACCCTGCAGTATGCTAATACGAGGTACCTAAGTCTGATACACCTCTGTAAAGCTGCAACTACAGTGGTGGTGACACATATGTTGGTTGTTGCCGAAATTTTGTCATTTTTCCCTTAGCTTTAACTTCGTATTCATCTGCTAATGTGGATCTTCAAAATCAGCGACAAGGTGAGCATAACCTAATAGAAATTATGAAGAACTAGGATTTCTACTGAGATAGAAGGAACAAAGAATTTTGTATATAGGGTTCTATAGAACCTCGCGATAGTGTTTACAGAAGCTTCAAAAACTTAGAAGATAAAAAAACTGAGTTACAATTTATATCTATAGCATAGAAAACAAAACAATATCACGGTGGCTCTGAATTAGATGTGTTCGGGCGAGTTCTGAGGGCGTTCGGATCCAGTCGGATGGTGCAGACATCGTTATGTTTCTCGTCCGTCTGATTGGAAAGAATCTTCTTTTCTCCACTGTTAGATCAACGTTCGGGCGAGATCTCCATGTCCGGGTCCAGACGCCTGGCAAGGACGCCCGTATACTACTTCAGAGCCGTATACTGTCTGTGCGAGACCTTCATGTCCGGATCCGAGTGACAACCAAGGTCATCAGTATATTTCTCCATCGTTGATCGCTGTTCGGGCGAGATCTTCATGTCCGGGTCCGGATGACAGGTGCGGACGCCAATATGTTCTCGACTACAGGTATATTCCAACACCCTTCTCCTCCCCTCCCCCCCCGGCAAGCTGTACGCGGTCAGAATCGCTTAGGCTTGGAAGATCAGAATGTCCCATGCCCATGCGAGGTAGCTGCTCGCGATGACGGGTGCCAGGAAATACCTTCGTCATCATGTCTGCAAGCTGCGTAGTAGTGGAAGTGTACACCACATCAACAAGTCCCTGTTGAATCTAGTCGCGAACAAAATGACAATCGATATCAATATGCTTCGTACGTTCACGAAATTCCGGATTGCGTGCAATGTGAATAGCAGACTGATTATCACATTTCACCGGAACATGAGTGATGTCCTCAACACCAAGCTCATGAAGAAGCCGAGTAAGCCAAGTAAGTTCTACTATAATAGGACAAAGAGAGCGATAATCTACTTCTGCACTAGATAATGACACCGCCCCCTGTTTCTTGGTGTTCCATGAAATGGGACTATCCCCTAGAAAGATATAATAACCAGATACAGACCTTCGTGTATCTGGACAAGCTGCCCAGTCAGAATTCAATAGGCAGCCAATGACAATCTAGAGACGTAGACCCCTGACAAAGAATAATCCCATAATTTAAAGTCCCTTCACATAATGCAAAGCATGTAAAGTGGCCTGTAAATGAACATCAGTAAGACACTGCATAAGTTGTCTGAGAACTTGTACAATAAAACAAATATCTGGTAGAGTGTTAGTCAGATAATTTAACTTCCCAACTAACCGCCAATAAACAAAAGGATCATCTAATGGTGTCCTATCGGTACTACGTAAAGAAATCCCAACTTGCATCGGACTAGCTGCCGTTTTGCCAGTATCATAATCATTTTCCTTGAGAAGCTCTTGTTAGAACTTCTGTTACGATAGAACAATACCATGAGACGTGTGCAAAAAAAAATATGCCCAAGAAATAATGCAAGCATTCCAGATTCTTAATCTTGAAGTTTTCTTCTAAAGCTTGCTTAAGACGATCAATATCTTCTTGATCCGTACCCACCAATAGCATGTCATCAACATAAATCACCACATTAAACAATTGGGAACCATTTTTCTTGTAAAAGAGTGAATAATCGTTCTTGGATTGACAAAATCCAAGTGTCTTGAGAAAGTGAGCCAATCTAGAATACCACTGCTGAGAAGCCTGCTTTAGACGGTAAAGAGAACGTTTCAAAAAACATGCTTTGTTGCGTCCTGAAACATCCAATCTTGGAGGCACCTTCATGTAAACCTCCTCATCTAGATCACCATGTAAAAATGTGTTATTCATATCCAACTGATTGATAACCCATCTTTTATGGATAGCAACAGTCAAAAGAGCACAAATTATGGTCATTTTGACTACTAGAGAAAAGGTCTCATGGTAATCAAGACCATAACTCTGGGTAAAACTTTTGGCTACCAATCGTGCTTTATACCGCTCGAGGCATCCATTGGACTTAAGCTTGACCTTGTAAACTCATTTGCACCCAACTGTTTTCTTCCTCTTTGGCAAATCAACAATTTTCCAAGTATGATTTGCCTCCAAGGCATCTAACTTTTTTTGCATAGCCTCACGCCAGTGAGTGAAAACAACTACTTCTTTATAAGTCTGAGGCTCTTCCAAAATCCCATTATCTGCTGCCATAGAAAAGGCATAAGTTAACAACAGGCCTGGTATCTGTAAGGCTTTCACAACCCTCCAGCAAATTAACACCACTCTTTTCTGAATTAACACGCTCATCCAATATCTCCTGAAAAGAAGTAGTACAAACATAATCATCAAGATACCCAGGTCGTCGAACCTCCAGACTGGACCTTCGAGTACCTACCAGTTTTGTAGGCTGAACTGACTCATCTGCTACAGAGACATATCAGTATCTACAGCAGTAGAAGAATGGGTCTCTAGAGGCTCATCGAAATCCCAGTCATAAATGGGGCAATTTGTAGACAAACTAGGGAACGTATTCCTGTCTTCTATAAACAGAAAAACAAAAGAATGGAATTTTACATCCCGATAAACTACAACTTTCTGATTGCCTGGACTGAACAACTAATGTCCTTTCTTGCACGGATCTTCACCCAAATAAACACAAGCTTCAGCCCGAGGACTCAATTTACTTCCTCTATCTCCAACAAGTGTTTAATAACACAAACAACCAAACGGTTTGATTTCATCATAGCAAGGTTTAGCATTATAAAGACGCTCAAAAGGAGTACTTCCTTGTAAAGCCTTAGTAGGTAATTGGTTAATTAAATAAGTTGCGTGCAAGATGCACTCACCCCAAAGAATAATCGCAACCTATGACTAATATAATAATGCTCTTGTCGTCTCCAAAAGATACTTATGTATACGCTCAGTAGCTGCATTATGTTGCAGAGTGTAAGCACAAGTAGTCTGATGAGTAATACCCGTTTGTGCGAAAAACTTCGTTCCTTCATTCGAACAACCCAATTCCTTTGCATTATAACTTCTAACAATTTTAACTTTGGTTTCAAACTAACGCTCAACCATTGCTAGAAAACATTTAACTGCTTCCCGTGCATCACTCTTATGCTTCAGAAGTTGAGCCCATGTAATTCGAGAATAATCATCCACAAAACAAATATAATACTGATAGCCATTATAAGTAGGAGTGCTGAAAGGACCCCAAAAATTAACATGCACCAACTTAAAAGGTTTCACAGACTTAATCTTTGAATGCCCAAAAGGTAAACGCTGAGCATGACACTTGTAACAAATATCACAAACAAAAATCTTAGGTGTATCATCGGACTTTATTAAATCCATGGTTACAAGCTTTTGATACAGAACATGCCCTAACTTAATATGCAACTCCTCATCCTTAGAAGTTTAGAACTGGCTCTACAATTAAAGTTCAAGCTCTTTTCCAAATTATCTGCTTGTAATTGACGTCTCGATGATGCCGATTGAAACCATCAACTTTTCCTCACCTTGTCAAGGACATACAATCCATTTTGCTCAACTTCTATTTATTAAGTTTTCTTTGAAATAAGGTCTTGAGCAAAACATTTTCGAGCATCAAACAACAGGGGTTGTAAAAACTGAGCAACCATCCGCTGAACAGATATCAGATTAAACATAAAACCAGGAACAAACATTAATTCCTTGAGCAAAAAATTATCTCCCAATTTCACATCCCCAATTGTTGTAACCTGTTGTGGCCTGCCATCTGGTAAAACCACTACTCTGGAGTAAGACAAAGTTTTGAAATTCTCAAATAATTCTTTAACCCCTGACATATGATATGTGGCTCATGTATCTAATATCCATTTATCTGAGAGGCTTTGTGAAGATTGTGCATTCTTTCCAAGTAAACACAAACGACTGAATAATAAATTTTGTTTCTCACCAGAAAAATTGCAGTATGATTCATCAGCAGATTTTGATGTCTACGTAGCCGCCTGAACAATACTTGCAATCGAGTTCAGATAATCCAGAGTCAGCTCGTTAAGAGGATTAATAGCTCTAGTTGTAGAATTTCTCGATTAAACCGAACTACCCTCCTTCCTAGCCAACCCTGCCAACCTTTCTTCCTCCTGTTCTGAACGGTATCACGACCATGTAGATCATAACAATCATCAACATGATGTCCTGTTTTCTTACAATGAGTACACCGCGATTACTGGAAACATATATCATCAATGTGCCCAACCTTTTTACACAAGCTACAAACCTTCTTATTTTTATCCCCGTCAAAGTTAGCACCCCCTATTCCTTTTGAAGTATTCACATTACCAACATGACTGGCACTATGGAACGACAAAGACTGTGTGTTACCTCCTCCTTCTCCTCTTTGATTTTCTTCTTGCACAACAAGAGCAAAAGCACACTCAAGAGTAGGTGGTGGCTAAAATTTGTCCTTTTATATGAACAAAATTCCTATTAAGCCCCATTAGAAAGTGAACTAAGCGATCGAGCTCCACCCTCTTCTGCTCATCTGCCTTTGCTGCGCAGACACACTTAGATAGCGTATACGCTAGGTAAATTTCTGCTCACAAAGTACGTAGCTTTGTAAAATAATCTGTGACAGATTCATCATTTTACTTCAAGTTTCCTAACTCCTTCTTCAAATTGTGAAGCATAGCTAGATTATTCTACTCAAACCGTTGACAGAGCCAATCCCATAATTCCTTGGGATCATTGTAGAACATTACACTCTGTACAATATTTTGTTCTAGAGCAGAAGTCAACCATGAAACAACCAGAGACCTTGAATATCTCCACGTAATATAACGAACATGATCAGTTTCTTGCGGCTTCTTGACACCACCGTCAATGAAACCGTACTTGTTTTTTACTAAGAGGGCATTCTCATGTGTCCACTTCCAGGTTTAGAACCCTATACCATTAAATTTAGGCGCAAGAACCTACTCAGGCTGCTAAGAAGGATAAACATAGATCTTCTCACCTGGATCGACTGATGTGACCTTCAACACGATTTCTTCACCATTCTTCCCTGAATCACCCTCGTTTTCCATTGAATTTGGATCTTTATTGCTCTAATACCATAACAAAAATTATGTAGAACTAGGATGTATGCTAAGATAGAAGAAATAAAGAATTTTATAAAGGGTTCTATAGAACCTCATGATAGTGTATTACAAAAGCTTCAAAAACTTAGAACATAAAAAAACTGAGTTACAATTTATATCTACGACATAGAAAACAAAACAATATCACGGCGGCTTTGAATTAGATGTGTTTGGGCGAGTTCTGAGGGCGTTCGGATCCAGACAGATGGTGCGGACGCCGTTATGTTTCTCGTCTGTCTGATTGGAAAGCATATTCTTTTCTCCACCGTCAGATCAACGTCTGGGTGAGACCTCCATGTTCGGGTCCAGAAGCTTGGCAAGGACACCCATATACTACTCCAGAACCGCATATCGTCCGGGCAAGACCTTTATGTTCGGATCCGGGTGACAACCAAGGTTCTCAGTATATTTCTCCACCGTTGATTGCTGTCTGGGCGAGATCTCCATGTCCGGGTCCAAACGACAGGTGCAGATGCCAACATGTTTCTCGACTACAGGTATATTCCAACATAACCGGGAAGATGTCGTGGGTGTTGCTCACCGTGTCTCTTTCTACGCACTGCCCTCTATGGTGTATCGTCAGTAATAACGTCACAGATTGGCTAGAACACTTGAAATACAGGCAGTGGGACAATATTATCTTCTGGTTACGGCTACCCGTACCGCATTTGCGAGTATATTCTAGTCTCATCAGGCATATATGTCGCATACTGACTGTTGTCCGTGTCCTGCGACATATACTAAAATTGTTGTATTGCTTGTCCCTGAAAAAAGGTTAGAAGCCAAAAAAATTATGTTCATTACGAACTACTATGACGGGTAAGAATGATATTCAGCTATTTATATCAGCACTACGTTTCTTCGGGCTTCCTGTGTGTACCAGTAAAGACTGTACTGGGAGTACCACCTCATGTACATGGACTGAGGTCTCAGCTGCCGTAACACCGGATATGTGTGCAAAAGAAATGTGATGATTGTCTCTACTGTTCCACGATTGTATGTACAACCCCAAAACAGATGCCTAGTTCATGCTCACACATCCAGAACGACCTTGATTGTGTAATCTGTCACAATTAAACGGAACGTCGGGAATTGGCTGATCTCTCCCGAACTACCGGAGTACTCAATCTGGTTGGTGGCTGATAAGTCGGAAATTTTCCTAAGTTCACGGGGCTAATTCATGCTTAATTATCTACATTTTGGCTTTAAATGCCCTTCTAATTGGCTTGATTATGCTTTATTGTTATATTTGTCTCCTATGATTGGTTTGGTGATTTTTCAGGATAAAACACTCAAGAAAGGGCTTAAATGAAGTCTTTGGAACTTGAGTCAAGCATTGGAAGTCAAACCGAGAGTCGAATGATGATTTTTTTAGAAGAAGAAGAAGTAGAAGCTAAATTACAAATTGTTCAGGCCTTGTCCGTGAATTCTTTCCCAGACCACCTTTGAAGAGCTTATTGTCAAGTATTGGGGATGGTCCGGGTATGCGCCAGTGGCTATAAACCCGGACCATCTTGAGGAGAGACATTCTACCAGTTTTTACATGTGGTCCGGAAATATGTGCTGAGAAATAAACCCGGACCACTCCTAGAAGCAACATTCTACCGGTTTTTTTAGACATCGTCCGGGAATATATACCGGTTGTTTTCCCGGACCAGTATAAGTGTAACACCCCTACCGCTAATCCTATACTTACCGTTTAATCGTCCTAATTATTCTACTACTCGTAGCGGAATTACTACTACTACGGCGGGTGATACAATGCCGCTAACCGCCCATACGGCTAGCTAGGCTTACACTACCTACAGTTACGGTTTGATGTCTAAATATACCGAGCTACTACATTACATACCAAATACAAAAGATCATATACTTACATTGCTGGATTACCGAGTATCAAATGCATAGTTAATTACATCCCTTTTCAATCTCAAAATAATGATTTCTACCAACGACTACTCACTACACCATCCCATAATTCCTTCATTATCCAAAAGGGTGTACCCAGGTACACCGGCAAACAAAAAGGCTTATATCCGTGTACAACTAGTACACCATTCAAGTCTATTAATTACTCAAAAGAAACATCATAGTCTCAACCAAATCTTCACCCCCCGAGGACCTGCAATATATAAAAAAAACGGTGCCCCAAGGGGCTCGCAAAAAGCTGCATATCAAACTTCGCATATACCGCGTGCTAACCAGGGCACGCTGACTATTTAAGGTCGACTAAAATGTCGGTTCATTATTAACATACATAATTTCATGCTTTACATCATCATACAATCATCACAATACAATACACAAGCCAAACACAATACAATAGCATACACAATACTTCCTTCTCAAGGGTTACCCAAATTACACATCCGGGTTAATCGATGCTTATTACTCTTTTTCTTATTACAACCATACTTACACAAAATTTCTCTTACTTTACTTACTTACTTTTCCATACTTGTTTACTCATGCTTACTTACTTACTTTACTCATGTTAAGTCGGTATGACCTCCGGGCAGGGACTACACCGTCCCACCACCGGGTTTTACTTGGCTTACCTATCCAGGATGCTACCCATTAAGGGGTTTGGGCCGTGGACAAGTTAAGAGCCAGAAATTGGATCCAACCTCTTGTGTCTCCGCCTCCCCACGCTGGCCAAAACTATATCGGACTTCACTCATTCCAATTTAATTACTAATTTATTAAGTTAGATTGGTTAGCTTGTTAGGAATTAGTTGAAGTCCAATAACATAACGTTCGGGTCACTACATATGAATCAGCACACACACATTCATCCTCATCCATACATTTCATGAATTATACAAACTATGATTTAAAGAGGATATCCAAACAAGGAACAATCTCATGATACACAAGTAACATATATATCAGATTCGTGTGTTTCTTATTTTGGTGATCAATTAGCACCAACACACAAATCAGAGTGACCAGGTAGCATACGGGGCATGAGAAGTTCATACCGTTCACCGTTGTACTTGTAACCGACTTTCCTCCGGTGTTCACAATTCAAGTCCTATCACATACATACAATCGGTGGTTAATTATCCATATTTAACCTTACTACTTACTTCCCTAACATTCCTGGTTTATACTACTATTTCATTGTTATTCAAATACATGTACTTATGTTACTTACTTAAAATTATTTTCTAAACTTGCTTATTGGCCTTAATGACCTTAAACATCATTAATCATGTCTTAATTATCTTATACTATCATTACCCTTCATTACCCTACCTTAGATTAGCTTTAAAATAGAATTGAGGTGGTCCGGGTTACTGTCCGGGTTTACAACCCGGACCACCACTTTGTATAAGCCTCAGGTATGTTTTTTGTATGGTCCCTGGGTTTGTGTACTACTTTACAAACCCGGACCACAAGTTTGTATAAGTTACGGGTGCTTTTTTATGGTCCGGGTTTGTGTACTACTTTACAAACCCGGACCACATGCTTTGCTAACTCACGGGTATGATTTAGGGGTGGTCCGGGTTAGTGTCCTAGTTTGTAAACCCGGACCACTCCTTTTGTATACAACTCTGTCTATTTTTATGCTGGTCCGGTTTTCTGTACTAGTTTACAAACCCGGACCAGTTGCAGTTTTGCAAATTATATGTTTTTGAACTTGTTTCAACTCCAAACTTCTACCAATCTCTTCCCTAATATTCCACATAAATCTAGCATGTTTTGACATTGATTAAGCATTTTAACTAACCTAATCCAACTCTATGAGAATCTGTTACATTACACACTCACTGTAAGTTTTTTTCCCTTCTGTTACAATTTTCCTTCTCCAACAATGCTACAGACTTTCCCATTCTTCTTCCCACTAGCTAAATGACTCTCAAACTAGTATAACTTAGTTGAACGACTCCCAATACACCATTTCCAACTCCACTCAACTACCCTCTTCTTCTTGTTACAAACCAAAGTGAAAAATCTTATTTTTCTTCTCTGTAAACCTCTCTGTTCTTTCTTTACTAACAGCACACAAGTCTCTAAATTCTAACTAATTTTGACAAGGTTCCCTACATTCTAAGTGTTCTCACCACATAATTTTGCACACTCAATATAGTTCACAACCTGCTCAATATACACATTACTCACACCACATTCTAAATACTTGCCACACTTTACCACTTAGCATTTTATTTATTTGTTTCAAAAGCTTCAAACTACAAATCATCCACATTAATGTACCCATTCCTTTCCTACTGTACGGTGGTTTTAAACCATTGCTAAAGCAATGCACTTATACCACAAACATAAAACTGTACAGAGACATCTCATTACCTTGAGTTCTTGTTTCTTTTCCTTTCTCTCCTCTCCTTTACAGCTCCTCGTTCCTTCGTTTTTGATTTATTTAGGCCAAGCTACACCAGTAACAAGGCATACACACACACACAAAGTAAAGCTAACCTAGGCTTTTAAACCCTAACTTGTGAGGAACCATTCAACACGTAGTAAGCTGACCTTGAGCTTCTAATGGAATTTTTGAGTAGAAAGTGACAAGGCTTCAGCTCTCAGGATGGAACACCAAACCGGCTGGGTGAGGGAAAATAATGGTGTTCACGTGAGTTTGATTTTGCAAGGAAAAATGGAAAGAGGAAAGCTTTGGTTCCTTTCTTACCTTAGGACATGAGGAAGAAGATAGATCTTCAAATGGTGCTCCTTAGACTCCAAAACGATTATACCCTCGAAAATGAAGTTGGAGGTTTTTGATTTTTGAAGGGTGTAACGATCTCCAAGGCGATACGAATTCACGGTATAATTTTGTAGCATTTGGAGTGATTGGGGTTTTAAAAATGAAGGGAAGTGGGCTGCTGTGAGTGGTTCTCATCGCCATGGGAGGTTCGCTTGCAGAAGGAGGGAAATGAGAGAGGTGCAGTACGTGGGTTTGTTTGTGAAGAGGAGAGAGATGCTAAAAGTGAGGTTTTGCTTTTTATTTGTTTTTGTCTTTTGCATATAAGGAATAATTAAGGGAGTGTGAGAGAGGGACTGAAATCGCCCATACAGCCCACACACACAGATTTGCATTTTTATTTTCAATAGTGGACACCTAGTTTGAGTTATTTAGTTTACCCCACAACTTCCGTTTTTTGACAGTTTTTTCTCTTTTCTCGTTTTATTGATTTTATTGGTTCTAGACCTTCATTAATGTTTATTAATGGCTATTTAGTTGACCAAAATTGTTACGAGTCTATAAGACCCGCTTAAAGTCGCGTTTTCCTGGTTACCTCGAAAACGAGCTTAAGGTTCGTTTGTGTTTTCAATCCGTTTTAAAGATCCGTTTTCCTTCGAGATTTGTTCCCTAATATTCATTTAGGCATAATTAAGCTTCTAAAATATTTATTATCCTTATTAATCACTATTTTTAATTACGGGGTATTTCAATCTACCCCCCTTAAGAAACTTTGCCCTCAAAGTTGCTCAAGGTTAATGGTTTAATAGTTCTACTCATTAGGCAAACCAATTGCCATAATGTGTCTTACTACCTCCTATGAGGTCTCTTCCTCAAACTCTCTCGAACTCGTGCGGCTAGGGTTCCTTGTTGAGTTCTGTATCGTCCTGTATATCTCTGTCTAATGTTTTTCGTGGCTAGGTTTTGTGAGTGATTAATTAAATCCTTCTCCTCTGATAAAATTCTGCGCCTAAAGCTTCCAAGTCTGCACCTTTGTCGGTTTCAAAATATGTAACATATTGCATGGACCGTCATTATCTTCATACAATATGCGGCCCAATTCCATACTTGCCTCGACATGGTCTGCATCGGGCCATCATCTCATTGTCTCATATCCTTCTTTTTAGGGAAAATTCACGAGATACCCCTGTTTTCTTTTATAATTCACAATATACCCCTGTGATTTTAGTAATTTAACTTTAAACATGCTTAAATGTTGTCCAAAATTGATGAAAATTTACATGGACGATGCTAAAGTGTTATATTTTGGTCTAATATCAATTTTGAAGCTTTTTAAGCTCACATGTGATCTTGGGACCCAATGAATATGTGACTGTTCATTGGGTCCCACAGGTCACATGTGAGCTTAAAAACTTCAAATTTGATATTGGACCAAAATATAGCACTTAGCATCGTCCATGTAAAGTTTCATCAATTTTGGACAACATTTAAGCATGTTTAAAGTTAATTACGAAAATCATAGGGGTATATTGTGAATTACGAAAGAAACAGGGGTATCTCGTGAATTTTCCCTTCTTTTTATTCAAATGTCTGCGCCTGGAATGCTATCCCACGTGCATGCCTCTGTCCATGCTGATGTGGAACATTGCTGCTTCAAAAGTGCGGTCATCCTCTATACATGTATGCGCCTTGCTCCTGATGAGTGAGTCCACATCAATATCATAAACTAAGGAAAAATAACAATAATAAATTGGAGGTTTGATTGCAGATATTAGATAATTAAATAAACTGAAAACAAATAAAAGTGATTATCTAATAAATCTTAAGGGCGGATCCTGGATTACTATTTCTTCCTAGTTTATTAATTCATTTCCCTGAGTGTTTTCTAAATTCTAGATTGCAACCTCAGATCTAAATTAATCTAAAACCGGTCTCCCGCAAGATAGATTCTCACTAGCAATTCCCAAATCCTAACTCTCGTTACGAATTTACAAATTAACTAGTAGCGTTAACGATTAATCTGGTTTCTAGTCAGCTAATCCCCTAGGAATTGTCATCTGTAATTTCACTGGTAATATTCATATGGTCTAATGAACGCCGCAGTTCTCACTTGTAAGCAATTCATACCAAATAAACTCAAGCAATAATTAATCACAAGAGAATTCAATAAATAGCAAGGAATAAAACTACAATCTGAATAGAATTTATATTCAACAATTCAGGAAGCAAAATAATAAACTAGTTATCCATAATAAAACCAGAATTCTAACAAATACTCAGACATCGGAGATAAAGAAATAATAACAATATTAAAGGGATTAGAAAACGTCATCTAATTGTTGTAGAATCGATGACGAATCCGGTCACTGTCTTCTGCTCCGGTCTGTAAGAACTGACTGATATCTCCTTCTTTTGTTGTCTTCTCTCTCGACTCGTACTGTAATGTTTCGTTGCTCTCTCTGTTTTTCTTTCGAGCTGGTACGGCGCTCTCTGTCTCTTTTTTTTTTATGAAAGTGTTCCTTTACCATATTATAAAAAACATAAGGGCATTTAGCCACTGTCACTATTACAACCACTTCCTTCCATAGTAATTGCATGAAGGAAATAATTAGACACATTTGATGTCTCCCACTTTTTCCACATATTCGAGTTGTTAAACAGACCACAAGCTAAAACTGTAGGATAATTAGAGAACACCTGCTTACAAAAGGTTAGTTTGACACTACAAAAAGTTAAGATCCCATTTAAAACTTCCATTTGCTCCATATCATTCTGATGCTGGCCTCTCAACGGGTTCTCGAAGAACTTCAAAGTCTCCATCTGATTGACCACCACCACCAAGTTTGGAATGCCTCTAACGTGCGCTTCTTCAATTCCAAAAGCAATTGTTTTGATCTCTGCACCCTTGCATTTTCCTGTTATAAGTCATGATCAAATTCCCAGAGTGGGAAGTTAGAACACCACTACAAATCATATAGGCGCCTTTTTTCCTGAAACAATGATTAACTAGACAATCTTCGTTTTGCATTAGTTGATGAGGAGGACAATAGGAAATCTCCTGAGCCTCCTTATTCTTTCCAGAATCTTGATACACTTTGATGAAGGCAAGATTTGAATCAATACACTCCGAAATAGACAAGTCAGAGCTATGTCTAACTCTATTTTTAGCATCGTAGATAGCCCATATAGTATTGACAATCTCTGCTAGTTTTTTGATGGACCAATTGGTACTATTGTCATAGAACCACTCTTGAATGGCTCCCTCACTCTCTTCCGGTAGGTGGCTGTACAATTCAATCTTGTCCCAGTACTCCTTAGAGGCCCAACACAGAAAAATGCTATGGAAATCTGTGTCCCTCATTCCACAGAGACAACACTTATCTGTTCCTCCCACTCTTTTAGCTATATTAGCCATGCATGGGGTGATCTTGTTAAGAAATTTCCAACAGAACAGCTTGGCTCTTGGAGGGACAAGGTTCGAGTGCAGTTTCAGGAAAGGGTTTGCTGGAGCAGTAGAAGAAGAGGCTGATTGCAAATCTCTGTTGAGCATATAATATCCTGACTTAACTGTATATTCTCCCGAAGGTGACTCAGTCCAAAACCATTCATCATGAGAGTTATGGTTAAAGGAAATACTTAGAATACGGTCATAGTCAATAAGGGAGAATTCATTTAGGATCAAATCCTTGTTCCATTCATCAGAATTGGGCTTCATCAACTGGTTGACAGTAACAAATTGTGGCTAATCTGGTTAGGAACCACTATTTTGACAGGAAGGGATTTTGAGAGCCAAGGGTGGTCCCTAATGCTAATCGTCTTCCCATTTCCTACCCTGATAGCAGCTCCTCTACTAATGGTCTTGACACCACAGAGAATGGATTTCCAAATTGGACTGTCATGGCTTTTAGAAGTAGCAGCAAGGATGTAACACCCCTCATAACAATTACGTAATAGTCGCTCACGTGAACAGGAAGTAAAGGCGTCTCACAGCGGAAGTAATTACAGTAATAGAACTCACATGGGTGTTACTTGCCACCACTCGCCCATACGAGTGATGTAGCAGTACATCATCTTAACAAAATTAAACATAAAAATACAATCCGCAGTGACAACGAGATACCATCTACATTTCTATCTAAGTATCAAAAGCACAACTACTATGAGCATCTAAACATAATCCAAATCTCACAATGTCCTAACTACCCAATCCCGCACTTCGGCTTCAACGTGTTCAGCAACCTGCACAATAAGTGTAGTATCAGCGATAGACGCTGAGTATGCCGGATCTGGACCCTATTGGTCACTTGTCATTTTTAACCGTCTTAATATTAGATTGATTTCATGCTCGTCATTTTACAGATATAACAATTACTGTAACAACATGCATGATTATATAATCGATCATCCGATCCAAACAGTCATATATGGATATACACATTACCGTCATACATCATACAATATAATGGCATCGAGAACTCATTCATCGTATGTTAACATCATCACATAGTACATCACTCGGCCCTTCGGGCCTTCACATATCATTAATTTTAGTTAGCACAGTACAACATTCGGCCCCCCGGGCCCTCACATATTATTAGTTTTGGTTAGCACTGTTGGGAGTCAGTTAGGACAACCCGATTTATATTCACTTGGACTGTAGTCCCACGTACACACAAGGTGCTCACTGCCCTGATCATCCGAAGACTCTGGGCTCTTCACTTTGCCTTTGTAGAGGCGTCCATTTAGGTGGCCAAGGGCCTGGTGCCAACGGTAGCACACTCCGCCTGACGATCTATCTAGGCTCGAACAGGATTTAACTAGGGAAAACCCGAAACGGGATAACCCAAGAGATCTCTACGCGCGACCAGCAGCCAGTGACTGTCTGGATTAAGGTACATCATCACATTCATTCACACTCCATTGTTAGCTTGTTAGTTAGATAGTCAGTTACAGTTTTTGTTATGGAGTACATCACTTAATTTGTTGGCTGCCCTATGGGTCTTACGCATGCCTAGAATCTTTCTAGGTAACATTCACTTTCGAGTCAAAGCTCTAGAGACCGACAATGTCGTGTCCCGTTCCTAAGTATTTTACTTAGGTTATAACTACGTACTTGTAATAATTAGCATATTAAGTCAAGCAACAGTGGTCACAATCACACATTTCGCATATGTAGTTTTGTATAAGTCGATCTATAGTCGACGTAGTATTAGTCCCGTAGGACGTTCGTGCATAATTAAATAATGCAATGAACATAACTACCATCATACACATGCATCACATACATACATCACATACATACATTCACACAAGTTATTTATCAAACAAATCCGAGCCCGAGGAATTCCTCAGGACAACTCGGATCAAATCCCTTTACATACCGTACACCGATGACTAGATTCGTGCAGTGCAGACCACTAGAGCTTTCGAGCGCGTACGTCGGGAATACGATCTAGTAATACAAGGAACACTAAGCGTCAATCCACATGACAGCACAATTCGGTATTACCGAATAACGTTTGAAATCCTAGTACTATGTCCCTAGGCTTAACATTTGTTACTAGTTAAAGTCTCGTTATTATTATTTTATAAACCCCTCACACGTCGTGTGAGTTAATTTTCGGTTTACATTAGAGCATGAAACCTTGCGTTATACACTTATGATACCTCACCAGGGTTTATTTATCGACCAAAATCTTATACTAACCTTAGTATTTTATGTAGTTATAACTATAGTGTATAACTTACTTCTTGGTACGTGTTTATCTATGTATGTATGCATTTAGCATAACAGTTTGAATAACTATACTCTTAACCACATAATATTGTTTGTGTTATGTTTGTTACATAATGTTATGTGGTACGATATTTTATGTGTCACTAGATTTATGACACCTAGTTTTGGCCACTTATGAATGTGTCGAAAATGGTATACACATGTGCATATTTGAGCTCCTTTATTATATATTTTCATTACCCGCAAAACTACCACATAACTTATAATATATTGTAGGCATTTAATTTTATAATATCAAAACCTTGTGGTAAGATATAACCCAAGGTCTTTTCACACTTGTTTGGTTATCGGTTACATATATATGTATATCTAATTCCCTTTCTCAACTCAACTCACCATCCACCATTCCCACTACAGATTACTAGATTCATGACTGCATAACCACTTAAACACCCCCTGTGAACTTGCTTATACAGAAGTTACTCATTTCAGAAAACAGCTAGAACTGATGTATTAAGTTTGTTAGAATTTTTCCCCTTTTGTTTTGTTTCTCATTCCCGGATTTGGTTTCCTTTTTCACTCCCTCTTTCCCATCTGTTTGGTACTCATTTCATGGTGTTATTTCAATCTGTTACAGACACAGAAACAACCCCATTTTGACTGGGTAGAATCTGAACAGAAGGAACAAGAAGGCTGAAGCATCGTTTGTTTACTCCTCCCTCAAATCTTTATTTCGGTTTATTGATTTTTTCCAACTTCCCAAAACTGCATCACTACTACATGATTGTGTTAGGAATGATTTGAACTTGCAAACTACTTAAAACAATGAAGCTCCCCTTCCTGGAAACTCACCTAACAGAAACTTAGATCGGTAGGAATTGCAAGTACCAAATCTACACAGGTTTTCTTTGAACTCCCCTTGCTGGTTGCAAGTCGGTTCCCAACATGCTTCACTTATCAGTTACACAGATTAGTTAGGTTTTAAACTCCTTAATCACTCAGTGCCATTCGCTTACACTCCCTGCAGCTTAGTTATACAGAGGCAACAAGTTCTGAGACTAAAACCAAAATAGAAACCAGACTGCAGTTTTTTTTTGTTTTATTACCCTCTGTTGTTCACGTGGTTGACCCTCAGTTCTCTCCAACCGTTGTCCCAGTTAGGTAAGTGTACAATTAGGTTTCTAAACCCAGCTTAGACCCATGACATCTTGTTACAGATACAAAAGACAACCAGACCCTAATCTGGTAGAAAAACTGGTACTGAACAGCAGTCTGAGATCAACACTGATAGGTGTTCTTGCTTTCTGCCTTATCTGTTTTTTTTTTATTTAACTGATTACGTTTCTCCTAACTCTTTACCCACTAGTTATCATCAAGCTTTAACTCCAAACAAAACCCAAGACAGGTCTGTTGCAAACACATGAATTGCTAGGCACTTATCTGCTAAGAAACTGAAACTAAACTCAGTCTGCATCAAAAACTGGTGTTTCATTCTTCTTCTGTCTGTCTTTTGTGATTACTCATTTAACTCCCTTTTTCCTCCGAATTAGTTACCCAAACAGCTAATGGTCTATCCTGACTTTACCTCACAACCAATCCTCAATCAGTTAGGACATTTCTCAGAAACTATCCACACAGAACTGGGCTATGCTGTTACCGAAAACAGACATGTAAAGTTGACCGATTCCCTTGTCTCGTGTCCCCTGGTTCCTGAACTTTTCCCCAGCTCATCACTCTTAATGTAATGTGTTACAGAGTTCTTAGGATACTCAGCTTATCAATTTAGCATCTACAAAGCTTCTGGAAACCAATTACACAGAAGTGAAAATTTCAGGTTTTTGAGTTCCTTCTTACACCAGTTTTCTTTTCTTCTTCTTCTTCTGATCTCAGCCCCAAGGTATTAGTTGGTTCTCATCATTATGTTGATGTTCAGTGGTTCCTAGGTTTACAGATGAATTAGGACAACACTGTCGGTGTTACTGAAATCAGGATTCTTAAAACAGAAACTAGCCTATGTTGTTACAGAAGAAGAAACAGAAATGTGAAACTGGTTGATTCTCTCTGCAACGTGCCACCTGATTCCTTAATTTTTTCCCAGTTTAGTTACTCTCAGTTAGGAGTTTCAATACAGTTTAAACTTCACACAATTTAAGATACTGAGTTAGAGTTACTAAGGCTACCTACACCACAGAAAACCAGAAAATCTGAAACTGATATACAAACAGACAAACAGGAATTATTATCTGTCTTCCTTTCTGTGACCTTTCATCAGATTCCTAGTTCCTTGGTTGTTTAGCCAGCTAGTTAAGTATCCTGGTGTGGTTTAATCTTCTCAAAACAGATTTCCCCCATCATCTCGTTTAACTCCCAAAAGGTCGTGATACAGGAAAGTTAGGATTCAGAACTTTGAGCCCCAAACAGATTAGCTCTTCTGTTTATTTCTTTTCTGTTTTACTCATGGATTGCTCTTCAGTTTCCTCTCACTATTAGCTCTGATAGTTTAGGGTGTGGCAGTTCTTAAGTTCCAAAGATTCAAGATAGGTTTACCATCCCATTGTTTAAACTTCTGAGAGTTATTATACAGGCAAGGTTAGTATGGCAGAAACTGAATCCTAAACTGCTAGATTCTCTTATCTGATAATTTACCGTGGCTTGCAGTTTCTTCTTTCCTTTCCAGGATGCTTACATACTTAGTTGAGTGGGTTTATAATGTTTTAAGTTATTGCACTTATTCACTGCCGCCCTTTTTACTTCTCTGTGACATTATTATACAGAAACAGAAGTTCCTGAAACTGAAACTAAAACAGGAATGCTATGTGTTCCTACTGTTTTTTCTTCTCTGTCATTTTTTTCCTAGATCAACCTACACCTCCTTCCAACTACTTACCTACTTGGCTAATAATTCATTTAGATTCCAGACTTCAAGAACAACCCAAAACCACCTTATTACTGACGTATAAATTGCCAGAGCTGAACTGGTAAGAAACTAGAACTGATAAGTATAGTCTGAAATTTGTGTTTCTTTACGTTTTTGTTTTGCCTTTCTGCTTACCCATTTGATCCTCATCCCTAACCTAATTGCCTAGCTATCAAGTAAGTGGTTCTCAGGTCTTAACTTAGAAACACTTATCAATCGCAAGGGTTAGCTACCTGAACTGTAACAGAAGTAGAAACTATACCAGAAACGAAACCAGAACTTCTACATCTGTTTCTGTTTGTTTTCTTTCCTTGGGTTGTGATCTGTTTTTACTTCTTTTCTTCAACACCCTTACGGATAGAGATTGGTTCAGGTACATTATAGGATTATGAGGTATATAGCAACCCAAGGACATTCAAAATACCGGTGCTACATGCTACAGGTTTGCATGTTTATCAACTTGCTAGATTTAATTTTCTTTCTGTTTCTCTGATCCTACATGAGTTTAGAAGTGACTCACCAGTAGAGACTTGATAATCCCTTAGTTACACCCTTGGTGGAAATTTCGACTCACAGCTCCTGGTCGGTTCATCTATACTGGGATAGTTTACTCAGAGATCAGAATTATGTTAACTCAGAAAGGAAGACACAGTGGGATTACTGAGACAGGTATGGACTTTACCTTGCTTTTTTTTTTTCCGAGACTGGTACAGCAAGGAAGAATGGCTAGGTCTTGCTCCTTCACCAAGCTGAGCTCCATCTACTGTCTTCTACATGAGGAGGGACAGAAAGGGAGAAAAAGAACTCAGGATTGGCTATGGCTGTAACCGGTACCACCGTGAGTGAAAATATGGTGACGTTTACTTAAGAAACAAAACAGAGAGTAGAAGCTTATTGCATGATGGGTTTATTACTGAAATGCAGGTGAAATCTAAGCTGGGTTTCGTATGGTTTTACCTTGAGAAAACAAGGAAGCTAACTTCCCTTCCTTCTCTGTCTTTCAACCGAGGCTACCCACTGTGCTAGCTCCCAATATCGATCTTTGCTGCTGGTGTGTACATACACGGTTTAGTTCTTGAAGATGAGAAACTCATAGGAGTCAGTGAGTATAATTCAAACTTAGAAACTCACCCAGCTGTGGAGCAGCAGCCGTGGAGGTCGTGGTAGCCCTCGGTAGGAGTTGGAGAAAGCGAAGGTACTGAGGAGGAAGAAGAGAAGGGAACCGATTATAACATGGTGGTATGGACAGTTGGTCGCTTGGGAATCCTCAAGGGATGGGCGTTTGGCAAAAATAATTCCCATGCACAGAGGGGATTACAAGGTATTGTAGATAAATCTGTTGTGTCGGTATGGGAGTTTGAAATAACAGAGATTGAGGCGTCAATTCCAGCAGGGAATGTCGGGTTGTTCTTCATTCCTTTCTGTCACTTATGTATAGTGATTACTTATTACAGTTCGTGGGTGTTTTATACTGAAAACGAGCTCAGCTCGATTGGTTAAGGTTTCGGGATAGATACGAGAGGTCTCGGGTTCGAATCCCGCTTAGAGCATGTTGCTCTTTTATTTTTGTTTCAGTCCCATTTGTGTATATTCTTGTATATTGGTATTTACATATATATATAAACGACTAATGTTATGTCGCGATGTTGATTTAAACCGTTATACGGTTTTGACTATTTTTTTATTTGCCATGTTTTAACTATCTGTTTCCGATCACAACGTTACTAAATATATGTACAACGTTATAATGTTGTAACGTTATATATACGTACATATATACGTACGTAACCGTGTCAATATTGTTGGTTCATACTTTAATGTAGTAATTTATTTTTTAAATAACGTTTAATTATTTAGGGGCATTTCAGTCTACCCCCCTTAAAGAGACTTCGTCCCGAAGTCGTCATTCTCGAATGATTTATAGTAACTACCCATATGGACATGGTGCACATCTATTTGATGTGACGGTACCACGATACAGTACGAACTGAATTCATAAAGGGGTACACATATATATATATATATAACAATCGTCAACCATTCATACATGTTCACAACATACACATATGCGCAATGCGCAAACAACCTACCAACAACACAAAACATGTATGCCCCGCATACAAATACACATACCGACACACATGATAATCAATTAGTACACGTATGTCCCGAAGTCGCTTTACTTAAATAGGTGTATTAATAACTACTCTTACGATCCCACGATGTATATCTATGTGATATATTATTTACACATCGTATTGTGCTAATACCGCACATAGCCCTCAATTGTGGCGTTAATTCAAACATATGTGGATGTAGGTGATCCATCAGCACCATCATTTCCTATCAGTTCTACCAATCCTGACAACCTCCCCGAGGTGTCATACCATATTGTCATTCCACATTCCATATCTAAGGATTTATTTTGTATCCAGACTATACCATGTGTAATCAATCTACAAGGTACTATAACCATATATATCCCGCATATCATAAAGAACAGTATTACATTCATGGATGTGGATACATCATCTCAAGAAGTATTTCATAAGATACATACAACAAGTGCACATTTCACACAACAATTAACCACGTACGCCCCGCGTACCAAACAACACCAACAAATGATCAAACACATCACAGACAACGTCCAACAATCAACATCGTATGCCCCGCATACCCACAAACTATTGTCTGACCCGCATACGAAATACCCGAATTTAGTGCAAACATGTGCACAACCAAGAGGCTCTACCCCCCTTAAAAAGGGTTACGCCCCCGTACCCCACAAGTATTCGACAGCCGCTCCACAAGGGGCACTGGATACTTGACTCTCATGGAGTTCTCTAACTCTCATGTGGTGTTTCCACCTTTGGAGTAGATCATTCTCATATCAGAGAGACGGGTATGACTCTAGCCCCTTCGGGCTCTTAAATATATAAAGGGTGAGGCACGTATTTGTGTTATCTCCCAAGTTCGTTCTAATGGGCCCACTCGCTCTGTATGAGGTGCAGACCCATGAACAATTACTGTGTATCCTCTTATTTGGATCACTAGCATACATTCGTGTGTCTTCTCCCACTGATATTCAGCTTGAGGTATAATGTGACATTGGCTCTTGTTAGTACCTGGTGCTCTTTGCACTTTTCCCCAGCTCATCACTCTTAATGTAATGTGTTACAGAGTTCTTAGGATACTCAGCTTATCAATTTAGCATCTACAAAGCTTCTGGAAACCAATTACACAGAAGTGAAAATTTCAGGTTTTTGAGTTCCTTCTTACACCAGTTTTCTTTTCTTCTTCTTCTGATCTCAGCCCCAAGGTATTAGTTGGTTCTCATCATTATGTTGATGTTCAGTGGTTCCTAGGTTTACAGATGAATTAGGACACCACTGTCGGTGTTACTGAAATCAGGATTCTTAAAACAGAAACTAGCCTATGTTGTTACAGAAGAAGAAACAGAAATGTGAAACTGGTTGATTCTCTCTGCAACGTGCCACCTGATTCCTTAATTTTTTCCCAGTTTAGTTACTCTCAGTTAGGAGTTTCAATACAGTTTAAACTTCACACAATTTAAGATACTGAGTTAGAGTTACTAAGGCTACCTACACCACAGAAAACCAGAAAATCTGAAACTGATATACAAACAGACAAACAGGAATTATTATCTGTCTTCCTTTCTGTGACCTTTCATCAGATTCCTAGTTCCTTGGTTGTTTAGCCAGCTAGTTAAGTATCCTGGTGTGGTTTAATCTTCTCAAAACAGATTTCCCCCATCATCTCGTTTAACTCCCAAAAGGTCGTGATACAGGAAAGTTAGGATTCAGAACTTTGAGCCCCAAACAGATTAGCTCTTCTGTTTATTTCTTTTCTGTTTTACTCATGGATTGCTCTTCAGTTTCCTCTCACTATTAGCTCTGATAGTTTAGGGTGTGGCAGTTCTTAAGTTCCAAAGATCCAAGATAGGTTTACCATCCCATTGTTTAAACTTCTGAGAGTTATTATACAGGCAAGGTTAGTATGGCAGAAACTGAATCCTAAACTGCTAGATTCTCTTATCTGATAATTTACCGTGGCTTGCAGTTTCTTCTTTCCTTTCCAGGATGCTTACATACTTAGTTGAGTGGGTTTATAATGTTTTAAGTTATTGCACTTATTCACTGCCGCCCTTTTTACTTCTCTGTGACATTATTATACAGAAACAGAAGTTCCTGAAACTGAAACTAAAACAGGAATGCTATGTGTTCCTACTGTTTTTTCTTCTCTGTCATTTTTTTCCTAGATCAACCTACACCTCCTTCCAACTACTTACCTACTTGGCTAATAATTCATTTAGATTCCAGACTTCAAAACAACCCAAAACCACCTTATTACTGACGTATAAATTGCCAGAGCTGAACTGGTAAGAAACTAGAACTGATAAGTATAGTCTGAAATTTGTGTTTCTTTACGTTTTTGTTTTGCCTTTCTGCTTACCCATTTGATCCTCATCCCTAACCTAATTGCCTAGCTATCAAGTAAGTGGTTCTCAGGTCTTAACTTAGAAACACTTATCAATCGCAAGGGTTAGCTACCTGAACTGTAACAGAAGTAGAAACTATACCAGAAACGAAACCAGAACTTCTACATCTATTTCTGTTTGTTTTCTTTCCTTGGGTTGTGATCTGTTTTTACTTCTTTTCTTCAACACCCTTACGGATAGAGATTGGTTCAGGTACATTATAGGATTATGAGGTATATAGCAACCCAAGGACATTCAAAATACCGGTGCTACATGCTACAGGTTTGCATGTTTATCAACTTGCTAGATTTAATTTTCTTTCTGTTTCTCTGATCCTACATGAGTTTAGAAGTGACTCACCAGTAGAGACTTGATAATCCCTTAGTTACACCCTTGGTGGAAATTTCGACTCACAGCTCCTGGTCGGTTCATCTATACTGGGATAGTTTACTCAGAGATCAGAATTATGTTAACTCAGAAAGGAAGACACAGTGGGATTACTGAGACAGGTATGGACTTTACCTTGCTTTTTTTTTTTCCGAGACTGGTACAGCAAGGAAGAATGGCTAGGTCTTGCTCCTTCACCAAGCTGAGCTACATCTACTGTCTTCTACATGAGGAGGACAGAAAGGGAGAAAAAGAACTCAGGATTGGCTATGGCTGTAACCGGTACCACCGTGAGTGAAAATATGGTGACGTTTACTTAAGAAACAAAACAGAGAGTAGAAGCTTATTGCATGATGGGTTTATTACTGAAATGCAGGTGAAATCTAAGCTGGGTTTCGTATGGTTTTACCTTGAGAAAACAAGGAAGCTAACTTCCCTTCCTTCTCTGTCTTTCAACCGAGGCTACCCACTGTGCTAGCTCCCAATATCGATCTTTGCTGCTGGTGTGTACATACACGGTTTAGTTCTTGAAGATGAGAAACTCATAGGAGTCAGTGAGTATAATTCAAACTTAGAAACTCACCCAGCTGTGGAGCAGCAGCCGTGGAGGTCGTGGTAGCCCTCGGTAGGAGTTGGAGAAAGCGAAGGTACTGAGGAGGAAGAAGAGAAGGGAACCGATTATAACATGGTGGTATGGACAGTTGGTCGCTTGGGAATCCTCAAGGGATGGGCGTTTGGCAAAAATAATTCCCATGCACAGAGGGGATTACAAGGTATTGTAGATAAATCTGTTGTGTCGGTATGGGAGTTTGAAATAACAGAGATTGAGGCGTCAATTCCAGCAGGGAATGTCAGGTTGTTCTTCATTCCTTTCTGTCACTTATGTATAGTGATTACTTATTACAGTTCGTGGGTGTTTTATACTGAAAACGAGCTCAGCTCGATTGGTTAAGGTTTCGGGATAGATACGAGAGGTCTCGGGTTCGAATCCCGCTTAGAGCATGGTTGCTCTTTTATTTTTGTTTCAGTCCCATTTGTGTATATTCTTGTATATTGGTATTTACATATATATATAAACGACTAATGTTATGTCGCGATGTTGATTTAAACCGTTATACGGTTTTGACTATTTTTTTATTTGCCATGTTTTAACTATCTGTTTCCGATCACAACGTTACTAAATATATGTACAACGTTATAATGTTGTAACGTTATATATACGTACATATATACGTACGTAACCGTGTCAATATTGTTGGTTCATACTTTAATGTAGTAATTTATTTTTTAAATAACGTTTAATTATTTAGGGGCATTTCAAAGGATGTCATTGTTGGGAAAGTACAGAGCCTTCAAATTGGAACTAACCAGAGAATCTGGGTGTCTGATGCTTCTCCAGGCTTGTTTGGCAAGAAGGGCCTCATTGAAAGCCTCAGAACTTCTAAAACCTAATCCTCCTTCCTCTGAATGCTTACAAATATCTTGCCATTTCTTTCACACCATCGGTTTTTTATAGTCAGTATGGAGTTCATTTTAGAGGTGATATTTTTTGGGAGTTTGAAAATAGACATAGTAAAGTTCGGAAGAGCTTGCAAGACACTTTTAACTAAAACAGATCTAGCAGCCTGAGACATTGGTTTCTTCCAGCCTGACACTTTTTTCCTTAGGTTGTCCAGTAGGAATTTGAAGGTTTCATTTCTGTTTCTCCCAATTTTGATAGGGAGTCCCAAATATTTGGTGAAAAAAGGAACTTGAGAAACTTTGAGAGAAGTGGATATTGAGTCTCTGAGCTCCTGAGGGATTTTTGGACTGAACACAATATCAGACTTCTGATAATTAATATTATGACCTGATACTCTCATGAACTCATCCAGAGTATTGGCCAGGAATTGGGCATTAATTTGAGAAGCTTGGCCATAGAAGATGATGTCATCCGCAAAGGCAAGGTGTGATATAGGGGAGCAGGTTTTTGCAAGCTTGATCCCAGAATAAATATTCTTGTCTGTGGCTTCATTCAGGTACCGGGAAAGGGATTCTTGAGCTAAGATAAACAGAAAAGGGGATAGAGGGTCTCCTTGCCTCAACCCTCTTTGTTGAGTAAACCATTGCCCAGGGGTACCATTGATGATGACTGCTCCTCTAGGAGATGTTATACAATTCATGACCGGAATCCTCCAATGATCAGGAAAACCCATGTCCTTAATAATGTTATTAATAAAGCCCCACTCAAGTCTATCATAGGCTTTGCTAAGATCAATCTTGCAAGAGAAGAAACCTTTTTTTTTTGCTTTGGATTTGGCTATCAGATGGTGGAGCTCTCCCGCAAGGATCACATTGTCTGTGATCAACCTATTCTTAACAAATCCGGACTGGTTCTGAGAGATAATGTGAGGTAGGATATCTTGGATGCGATTGGCAAGAACTTTTATGACAATCTTGTACACAAAATTACACAGGGCAATCGGTCTGAAGTTTTGAAGGGAATTAGCTCCAGGGATTTTTGGAATTAGGGCAATAAAATAGTCATTTAGAGTAGAGGGGACGGGCTCACCATTTAAAATTTTCAACACTTCCTCTATCACTTGGGAACCAAGGCTAGGCCAGAATTTTCTGTAGAAAGCTTCATTGAAACCATCAGGTCCTGGAGCTTTATTAGAACCCAACTGTTTTGTGGCTTTGAAGACTTCAAGGGACGAGTAAGGAGCATTTAGTAGGGCTATATGATCTTCATGGAGGAGGTTTGAGATTGGGTTAGTAAAAGGATGTTCAATAGGAGGAGCAGAAGAAGAAAAAAGGTTTTGGAAAAAATTCTTGGAAATAGAATCCAGGTCCCTCCAATCTGATTTGAGACTACCATTAGAGTCCTCCAGACTTAGAATATCTTTCCTCCCATGATTGCTAGAAGCTTTCCCATGAAAGTAACTGGTATTTTTGTCACCCTTCCTAACCCAACTATCTCTAGTTCACTGTTTCCACCAACATTCTTCTTTCATCTGCAGAAGCTGAATTTCTAGCAAGATTCTTTTGCTATTCGAAACAGCCCATTCATTTTGATTCCCCTTCCTTAACTCCTCTAACTCCTTCTTCTTGATTTTGATTTTAAAGGAGATCTTATGAATATTCCACCCATTCCACTCCACCAATTTCTTTCTACATTTATTAATATTCTCAATCAAATTGAGATCCTCCTCTCCATATGGAAGACACAATCTCTTTACACTTTTTTTCTTCCAACCAAACATTTTCAAACCTAAACATCCTCCCAGGTTTTTTGTGATTGCCAACAAGTTTGACTAGGATCGGGCAATGATCAGAATGAAGTTTAGGAAGATGGAAAACTGAGCTAGAAGGAAAAGAAACCCAAAACTTTGAGGAACACAAGGCTCTATCTAGTCTACTTTCACTATGAAAAGGATCACATTGCTGATTTGTAAAAGTAAAACGGTAGCCACTAAAACCCATATCTGTCAAACCTGAATAATCAATGGCTTCTCTAAAAGGAAGCATTTCTTTTTCCCCTCTTAATTTACCTCCCATTTTTTCACTCTCAAAACAGATCTGGTTAAAATCTCCTACCACTAACCAGGGATGCCATCTTCCTAACTCGCGGCGCTCTCTGTCTCCGTTGCCCTCTAACTCGCGGCTAGTGTTTTCTAATCGTCGTGTCCATGTCATCAATGGAGCAGCGAGAAAAATAATCCAAACCGCAGCCCACTCGCATGATTCTGTATGTGCATGGATTAATCCATGTCTCTTGTCTTTAGAGTCCAAGGCGGACAAGGCCGCTTCACGGTCTGCGCCTCTATCATGTTTTGTCGGCCCAATTGTCTTATGCATGCAGCGACAAGGACTGCGCGGCTGCGCCTCTGTTATTTGTCTGCTCCCCGAATTCTCTTTTCCAAGCCCATCTGATTTACCGTGATGAAATAAAGGCTGCGCCGAAGTCCTGTATGTCGGTGAGAAGGCACCCATCCAAATGTCTATGCCTCTGATGTAAATATCAATCTTGGTGCACGCACATGTGCATTCCTTGGTTACGTGCATGCCCAGGAATACAAAGTCTTCAAGCCAAAGCCCACGTGCAAGCGGCTTTAATGTATATATATATATATATATATTATGTCCCAGTTTGATGTTAATCTTGTGGTATATGTTTCTAGACCTTTTCTTCAACATTTATAACCTGTTTTAGCATAAAACCACATGTGAGGGAAGTTCTTTACATATAACAAAAAATAACATATAAGTAAGGAATTTATCATATAAACCAATAAAATATTAATCACATTAAGCATAGAAATATAGATAAATTTCACACTTATCAACTACCCCACACTTAGCTTTTGCTTGTCCTCAAACAAATAAAGAATATAACTGCTCCAAACCGAAACATCAAACTCCAAGATCAAACATAAGCAAAAGGGAAACAAGCAAAATGACAATAAAAAAAATCAATCTGCTCTAAGCTCTCAGTTTTCGCAAACAGTGAATAAGGAATAAGTTTAATAAAAGCATGAAATAAACTGAACTGCAGAAACTGAAACACAGGTTAGCTTAGGATCTTCCACCAATTTCTTTCCATTACCCTTTTGGATGACAAGGAGTGTGAAGTAATGCCTTATTCCACAATACCTTTCAACACCACGCACTCATGATCAAAACTAAAAAAACTGCAATTGAATCTTTCGCATGCAAAAACTTTTCTTCTTCAAGAAATAAAACCAAACTATTTATTTAATTAATTGCATAGTTGTTCCTTCACCCAGACTATTCTCTTTATCCATGTAACGGCTTTGGGCCAACTATCCCAGATCACAAGACCTTAGGTAGATAGGTGATAAAGCACCCCGAGGACTTGATACCCAGATAAAAGAGGCCTGATTCGGTTTAGGAATTTTTTATCAGAGGAGTACCTTGCCTTATCCTTTCATTCCAAACATCCATATCATTCCCAAGATCCAAAGCTAAACGCATTTAGTCTCCACAATCAGCCAATCCATCAAATTTTAGTGACAATAGAGTATATTTAAGAAAAACAATTCCGGATGGACAACTTTTAAGCAGAAAGATTTTTAAGATTGTCATCAGGCTCAATTTCAAACTTCCACAAATATTCTCACCCAAAATTCAACATTTATTGCCATTAGAGAAGCATATTCTTTATCACCTGAAAACAATCAGAAACTAGTGGTCTGAAGTGATAACTGAAGGTCACTCTCTACCCCACACTTAAAATTAAACAATGTCCTCATTGTGTGACAAGGCAGGAGTGAAAAACTCAAAGCTCACAGAAAAACATTTATGTCCAAAGGAAACAGAGCAAAGCAGTAATTAACAAAAATTACAAATTAAATGAAATTAAAACTAGGACTCCCCTGGATTTTGTTGTTACTTCGTATATAGAATGACCCCACCCCACACTTGAGTTTTACTCAAGTGTTGCAGCCTGGTTGCAGCATCCACATGAAGCATTCATCTGAAAGAAAGACACTAAAAGCAACCAAAAACTACAAACAGAGTTAAACATTACTAAACAACAAAATCAGGTAAATAACTACAAAACAAAAATAAAACTGAAATTAAAAACTAACAAAATAAAATATAACACTGGGTTGCCTCCCAGCTAGCTGCCCTTCTTTAACGTCTTTGGCTAGACCATACCTCCCTAAGGTCAACCAGGATCGAAAATGAATGTCGATGTGGGCTTCAAAGGGTGGGTGAGGTGGGCATCATATATCTTCATAAAATGTCCTCGATCAAAAGGAAAGGTAACCTCAACACTCCATATGTAAAAGTGTAAACTTCACCGATCATGCATTGGATGGTTATGTTGAGGTGGGTGATCCTTGATGTGAAGAAAAATAGAATAAAGACTAAACTAAATAACCGTGCCTCCCCGGCAACGGCGCCAAAAACTTGTACGGGTAAAAACGTATTTGCAGCAAGTGTACAGGTCTGTCGTAGCAAGTTTTCCTAGGTAGTATTCTCTAGGTTATCGAACCAAAGGAGACTGTGTCTAGTTTGAGTCTTTATTCTACTAACTAATAAACTAGAAAAAAATAACAACAATAAACTTGGGGGTTAGAGTGCAGAAATTAAATAATTAAATAAACTGAAAACAAATAAAAGTGATTATCTAATAAATCTAAAGGGTGAATCCTGGTTTACTACTTCTCCCTAGTTTATCAATTCCCTTCCTAATTGTTTTCTAAATTCTAGATTGCAACCTCAGATCTAAATTAATCTAAAACCGGTCTCCCGCAAGATAGATTCTTACTAGCAATTCCCAAATCCTAACTCTCGTTACGAATTTACAAATTAACTAGTAGCGTTAACGATTCATCTGGTTTTTAGTCAACTAATCCCCAGGAATTGCCATCTGTAGTTTCACTGGTAATATTCCTAAGGTCTAATGAACGCCGCAGTTCTCACTTGTAAGCAATTCATACCAAATAACTCAAGCAATAATTAATCACAAGAGAATTCAATAAATAACTAGGAACAAAACTACAATCTGTATAGAATTTATATTTAACAACTCAAGAAGAAAATAATAAACTAGTTATCCATAGTAAAACCAGAATTCTAACAACTACTCAGACATTGAAGACAAAGAAATAATAACAATAATAAATAGATTAGAAAACATCATCTAATTGAAGAACGATGACGAATCCAGTCTCTGACTTCTGCTCCGGTCTGTCAAAACTGACTGTTTTCCCCTGTTCTCTGTCTCGAACTCTCTGACTTGTTTCGAACTGTTGCGGCTAGCCTAGGTCTAGGGTTTAGTATCGTTCTGTCGAATTGTGTCTATCTGTATTGTCCTATGCTGTGGGTTCCGAATGCTCTTGTCCGTCTTGTATATGTGATATATATATATATATATATATAATGATACACATGTATCGCGTGGAAGTGTTATCCTCACGTATTTTATCTTCCAAAAATCAGTCAAGAAGATTGAGTTAAAGTATTGCCCACGTCATGGGTCATGCACCTGTACAATCTTGTATATGGCTGTTGTGAACAAAAGATGCATGTGCTCTCCAGGTCAGCACAAAGGACACGCCTCTCTTCTTATGAATACGTTCAGCCCATGAATTCATAAAAGTCTGCTCCTTCATTTCTTTTTCTTGTCGGAAGCCCAGCATGTCCACGTCCAAGTCATTCTTGTCGGCCCATATGTACGTCAGTGATCAGAAGTAACACATATATGTATACTCGCGAGTCCATGCATATGCATGCCCACCGATCTGTATAAAATGAAAACGAGCCCAAGTCTTCAACATTCAAGACGCGAGAATGTTATAGCTGATCCGGTAATGTGTAAATCTGTAAACCCGGACCGTAGCCAATTTTATCCAGTAGCTATGTCAGTTGGTTGGTCCGGGTATGTAAATCCGGGCACATACCTGGACCACCCTAAAAATATACCAGAATGATCATTCTTGGTTCCATTTGATCCTGGTTTAATCATTAAGCTTTTGACATGTGTTTTTAGGCCTTTTCTCAAGTGTTTTTAACCTGTTTTAGCATAAAACCACAAGTGAGGAGTAATCTTAACATTTAACATAATTAAGCACTTAAGTGGGGAAATATATAAAATTAAAGGTTAAATTAATAAACAATGAAGCATATAAATATAGATAAATTCCCCACTTATCAACTACCCCACGCTTAGCTTTTGCTTGTCCTCAAACAAATAAATAATATAACTGTTCCAAACCGAAACATCAAACTCCAGGATCAAACATAAGCAGAAGGAAAACAAGCAAAATGGCAGTCGGAAAAATCAATCTGCTCTAAGCTATCAGTTTTCACAAACAGTGAATAGAGAATAATTTTAATAAAAGCATGAATAAACTGAATTGCATAAACTGAAACACATATTAGCTTAGGACCTTCCACCAATTTCTTTCCATTACCCTTTGGATGACAAGGGGTGTGAAGTAATGCCTTATTCCGCAATACCTTTCAACACCACGCACTCATGATCAAAAACTAAAAAAACTGTAATTAAATATTTCGCATGCAAAAACTTTTCTTCGTCAAGAAATAAAAAAACAAACGATTTATTTAATTAATTGCATAGTTGTTCCTTCACCCAGACTTTTCTCTTTACCCATGTAACGACTTTGGGCCAACTATCCCAGATCACAAGACCTTAGGTAGATGGGTGATAAAGCACCCCGAGGACTTAATAACCAGATAAAAGAGGCCTGATTCGGTTTAGGAAATTTTTGATCAGAGGAGTACCTTGCCTTATCCTTTCATTCCAAACATTCATATCATTCCCAAGGTCCAAAGCTAAATTCATTTAGTCTCCACAATCAGCCAAAATCCATCAAATTTCAGTGAAAATAGACTAAATTTAAGAAAAACAATTCCGGAAAGACAACTTTTAAGCAGAAAGATTTTTAAGGTTGTCATCAGGCTCAATTTCAAACTTCCACATATATTTTCACCCAAAATTCAACATTTAATGGCAAAGAGAAGCATATTCTTTATCACTTAAAAACAATCAAAAACTAGTGGTCTGAAGTGATAACTGAAGGTCACTCCCTACCCCACACTTAAAATTAAACAATGTCCTCATTGTGTGACAAGGCAGGAGTGAAAAACTCTGAGCACGCAGAAAAACATTTATGTCCAAAGGAAACATAGCAGAGCAGTCATTAACCATAAACTAAAATTAAAAGAAAATAAAAACTAAAACTAGGACTCCCCTGGATTTTGTTGTTGTTGCATATGTAGAACGACCCCACCCCACACTTGAGCTTTGCTCAAGTGTTGCAGCCTGGTTGCAGTATCATCATGAAGGATTCATCTGAAAGAAAGACACTAAAAGCAACCAAAAACTACAAACAGAGGTAAGAGTTAGTAAACAACAAAACCAGGGAAATAACTACAAAAAGAAATTAAAACCAAAATTAAAAATTAAAAAATAAAAATATAATGCTGGGTTACCTCCCAGCTAGCTGCCCTTCTTTAACGTCTTTGGCTAGACTATACCCTTGAGGTCATCCAGGATCGAATATGAATGTCGATGTCGATGCCAAAGGGTGGGCGGGCCGGGCATCATATATCTTCATAAAACGTCCTCGATCAAATGGAAATAAAACCTCAACACTCCAAATATGAAAGTGCAAACTCCACCAATCATGCGCTAGGTGGTTGTGTTGAGATGGGTGATCCTTCATGTAGAGATCACACTTTGGCTGATCCTCCTTCTCAAATTCAAGGATGTAAACATTCTTGTCATCCGGTGGAGGAAGATCAACTTCAACAGGAGTTAAGGGCTCCTTGAAGTCAATGAGATAACTCTGCTCTGATGGCTCATAAGCAGGTGCAGGAAGAAAGTCAACTGGAAGATTCTCAGGCTCATGTACGGGTGGAGAAGGAATAGACTGGATAACTTCATGAATTATATTATTCTCTAACTATGTAGATTCAACACATTTCTCAATCTCTAGCTCTGGTCTCTCCATGATCTCCACCTCAGGTGTGTCTGCAACTTCAGGGATCGAATGATCAAGCTGCGTATCACTCCACTCAGCTACTGCAGTAGGTTGTTCGATCTCAGGAACCGGTTCACATCCAAGCTTTTGTGATATTTCATCTAGATGGGCTAAAATTCTTGCATTAATTTCCCGTATCTCCTTCATATCCATCCTGAAGGACTCATGCCAAGCGGGGTTTGATTCGCCATGTTTTTTGTTAAAATCTGCAAGAGCAGCTACCAAGCTAGATAATTACTTTGACATTGTGAACTCTCATGATTCCCTCCACATGTTTGGCAAATAACCCACTGGTTGTAACTTTGTGCAGGATAATAGTGTTCAGGAGACGGTCGTGCTTCAGGAGGGCTAGACAATATAAAACTTCTTATAGCATCCTCCACACTAGAAGAAACAACTGGACAATAAGCACGGTCGTGGTCTCCTCCACACCTTTCGTATACAACCCATTGGTTGTAATATCCAGGCCAACCTCCTGGTGGATTGTAATATCCAGCCATATAACCCATTGGATCGTGGCTGCTTTGTAGTATTTAGTACATCGTATTCACTCCTTTGACGGGAGAGTAACCAAGAAGTTTGGTAACTCATCCGCATCTAGCCCCAACCTCTTTACAAAAGATGGTGATACGAAGGTGTGAGAGGCGCCGGAGTCGAATAACACTGAGGCTTCAATGCCGTTCACTGGGAAGGTTCCCGTTAAGATGGTGCCG
The DNA here is from genome assembly GCA_023374045.1 of Limonium bicolor. Taxonomy (NCBI): domain Eukaryota; kingdom Viridiplantae; phylum Streptophyta; class Magnoliopsida; order Caryophyllales; family Plumbaginaceae; genus Limonium; species Limonium bicolor. The sequence continues at coordinate 206,774,707 of CM041778.1, forward strand.
CTTTTGCCGGCTTGTGCTTCGGTGAGGATACTCAGGTTACCTTCGGTACCGAGTCCACAACCTATTGAAGTCACAATTTCATAAGTAATGATGGTGGACGCAAGTGAAATTTAAATCAACACTGCTCTTTTTTGATAAACCAACCATCATACATACCGTGTCTCTAATACACATTACTAATACATTACATGATACTATGAATTTAATACTTCCTAAGGGTAAGGTTCAGGCGTCCTGGTTTCAGGTGTGTGGCATTGATTATTGCCGGCGGTGCCGTATTCAACTTGATCCTGTTGATCCCGTGATACAACATCCTAGACTTTCCACCCATGATTAGGACATCTCCTGATCTCAATATCAGTTTCTGTGCGAGGTCCACACGCTTCTGCTCGTTATACATAAATACGGCGTCATCACCAATGGACCAAGACACTACGGGCACTCCTTGTTCAAGAGATTCCGCTGTCTCGTCCTTGTCTTGGTGTAACCCAACTCGTCCTTCTTTCTCATAGAAGTTGACGATACAGAGGTCCGCTTCAAGTGCGGGGATCGGATCATTTTCACATTGTTGTGCAAGTTCTACTGCTTGTATGACAAGTGTTTGAAATTCTGGAGGTATTGTCGGTGGCGTCGCTCCGTCTTGAATTCGTGTCTCTTGGTATGTCTTGGTATAAGGGTTCCAGTCCTTTCCCAAGCACATCATCTTCAGCTTCATCTTCGCTCCACCGGGGAATTCGGGTGTATAGAATCCTCCTGGACCCGTTCCTAGCTCATTGCATCATCGAATGATTGAGATTTGGGCTTTGGGTGTGAGGTATCCCTTTAATAAAATCATACCTGGTCGGATGACCTGACACTGCTCACTGGAGTAGCAGTATGTGGTGATGTCGGTCTCTTCATGGAGCGGGTTTGAAGGTATCGGGTAGCAGATATTAAAACTGCCTATGGTTGTAAATTTCATCAACGGTGAGTACTAGTTTCAACTACTTCATTTCATGCTCAATACATACTTCAATTCATTTACTCATGCATTCACTCAAACAGTTACTCCAATACTTAGACATGCCTCTCAAGGATTCAAGGTTTAGATTAATTACCTGGGCCGGACTTAGAACCGGACCCGTCACGGTCAATAACGTGCAAGATAGGCTGCCTCTAAGGTGCGCCCCTCTGAGGACCTCGGGATCCCTGTCCCTGTGGCGCCTGCTGAGCTGGTGCATCGCCAGATGCAACCTCCTTGCCCTCCCTCTGCTTGTAGCTTTGGAAGTTCCCTTTGGGTTTGGCATTTTTTGGGCACATGTTGGCTCGGTGTCCGGGCTTCTGACAGTTATAGCACTTGATTTCTCTCCCATAGCAATCCTTGCCGGGATGGTCTTGTTTGCACTTCCTGCACACGTAGGTGCGGCCGTCGGAGTAGTTCTTGGTGAAACCGGAGCTAGAACCTAAGGCTTAGAGAGTTAGCACATTTGTGCGGAAATACTAGGTATGATAATCATACGAATGCAAGTTTAGATTAGAAGTTTACCCTTAGGTGGGTGTGATCTCAGTGGCTTCGCAGCCACCGGCGCAGAAGAACCTAGCTGAAGAATCTCAACCGGGTTGCCCTTCTCAGCATGGACACTGCTCTCACTTGGGAAGTTCTTTTGGGTTTGCTAGAAGAACTTCCCTTTCTTCTTTTTCCAGCTTTTCCCTTGGTTCTGCTCCTCAGCACTAGTGTTTTTGTTGTTGGCCTTGCGCTTAAGCGCAGTTTCTTCATCCCTCAATTGGCAAGTGATCTCAACGCGAGATGTCGCGTGATAGCACTCCTGAAGTTTCAGGTATTAGCCGGGATTCTTAGTTAAAAAGATAAAGGTAAAGATTTAAGGATTTACAATGGTACTAAGGGTTAAACCGATATTTACCTGAAGGGAGGTAAATCTGGTGTAGCCCATGCCGTACCGAAGGCGATGGCTCAGACCGCCATAGAAGCGATCGACCAACACCTGGCCGGTGTACCCAAGGTCGGGTAACATACGTAGAAGGGAGGTGAAGGTGCGGTAGTACTCATCGACAGACATCTTCTCTGTCATTTTCAAAGCATCAAGCTCTAGCCTTTTTCTTGTCTTGACGTGTTCAGGGTAGTATTTGGATCGGAGGAGGGCTGTGAAGGATTCCCAGTCAAAGGTGGGGTCATCGGCATGCTCATTCTTGATTAGTTTCCACCAATCCATGGCTGCATCCTTGAGGTAGTAAGCCGCTACTCTAACTCGAACTCCAGCAGGAGCTTCTAGGGTTTCAAACGTCGTCTCCATCTCGGAGATGTAGGCTTCTAGCTTAGCCGGATCACTCTCGCCTCTAAAACATGGAGGTCGGAGTTCCGCTACAGCTTTTACCCAGTTTGCTTCTCTGGGTGGAGGGGGAGGGACTGGTCCCGTCTGAGTTTGTTGGTTCTGCTGGGTTTGTTGCATGGCCGTGATTACTTGAGGTAGCATCTGCGCTACCGTGGCGGCGACGATCTCTGCTATCGTCTGCGCGCCTGGCCCGTCAGGGGTTTCTCCTCTAGTTCGGCCTCGGCCTCGTCCTGACATATGAACATTTAGCATTTACATTAGGCTTTGTAACATGAGACGGGTGACAAGTGACCAATGGTCTCGAATTAAGCAAGGGTACCGTCCCTAAGGACGTCAAGGGTATCCGTTTTTAACAACGGTAATTCCTAGTTAGGTTTCTAAGTATCTGTCTTAAGACGGTTGATACCACTTTTTGTAACACCCCTACTGCTAATCCTATACTTACCGTCTAATCGTCCTAATTATTCTACTACTCGCAGCGGAATTACTACTACTACGGCGGGTGATACAACGCCGCTAACCGCCCATACGGCTAGCTAGGCTACACTACCTACAGTTACGGTCTGATGTCTAAATATACCGAGCTACTACATTACATACCAAATACAAAAGATCATATACTTACATTGCTGGATTACCGAGTATCAAATGCATAGTTAATTACATCCCTTTTCAATCTCCCAAAAATAATGAGTTTCTACCAACTACTCATCTACACCATCCCATAATTCCTTCATTATCCAAAAGGGTGTACCCCATGGTACACCGGCTAAACAAAAAAGGCTTATAGCCGTGTACAACTTAGTACACCATTCAAGTCTATTAATTACATCAAAAGAAAACATCATAGTCTCAACCAAATCTTCACCCTTCCCGAGGACCTGCAATATATTAAAAACGGTGCCCCAAGGGGCTCAGCAAAAAGCTACATATAAACTTCGCATATACTGCGTGCTAACAAGGGCACACCGACTATTTAAGGTCGACTAAACATGCGGTTCATTATTAACATACATTCATGCTTTACATTCATCATACAATGATACACAATACAATACACAAGCCAAACACAATACAATAGCATACACAATACTTCCTTCTCAAGGGTTAGCCAAATTACACATCCGGGTTAATCGGATGCTTATTACTCTTTTACTCATTACACCATACTTACACAAAATTTCTCTTACTTTACTTACTTACTTTTCCATACTTGTTTACTCATTCTTACTTACTTACTTTTACTCATGTTAAGTCGGTATGACCTCCGGGCAGGGACTACACCGTCCCACCACCGGGTTTTACTTGGATCACCTATCCAGGATGCTACCCATTTAAGGGGTTTGGGCCGTGGACAAGTTTAAGAGCCAGGAATTGGATCCAACCTCTTGTGTCTCCGCCTCCTCACGCGTGGCCGAAACTATATCGGACTTCTACTCATTCCAATTTAATTACCAATTTATTAAGTTAGATTGGTTAGCTTGTTAGGAATTAGTTAGAAGTCCAATGACAATAACGTTCGGACACTACAATATGAATCAGCACACACACATTCATCCTCATCCATACATTTCATGAATTATACAAACTATGATTTAAAGAGGATATCCTAACAAGGAAAAATCTAATGATAATCACAAGTAAGCATAATATATCCGATTCGTGCGTTTATCTTATTTTGGTGATCAATTAGCACACAACACACAAATCAGAGTGACCAAGGTAGCATACGGGGCATGAGAAGTTCATACCGTTCACCGTTGTACTTGTAACCGACTTTCCTCCGGTGTTCACAATTCAAGTCCTATCACATACATACAATCAGGTGGTTAATTATCCATATTTAACCTTACTACTTACTTCCCTAACATTTCCTGGTTTATACTTACTATTTCATTGTTATTCAAATACATGTACTTATGTTACTTACTTAAAATTATTTTCTAAACTTGCTTATGGCCTTAATGACCTTTAAACATCATTAATCATGTCTTAATTATCTTATACTATCATTACCCTTCATTACCCTACCTTAGATTAGCTTTTAAATAGATTATGCACAAAAATTGAGGTGGTCCGGGTTACTGTCCGGGTTTACAAACCCGGACCACCACTTTGTATAAGTCTCGGGTATGTTTTCTGTATGGTCCGGGTTTGTGTACTACTTTACAAACCCAGACCACAAGTTTGTATAAGTTACGGGTGCTTTTTATGTATGGTTCGGGTTTGTGTACTACTTTACAAACCCGGACCACATGCTTTGATAACTCATATGTATGATTTAGGGGTGGTCCGGGTTAGTGTCCTAGTTTGTAAACCCGGACCACTCCTTTTGTATAACAATCTATCGAGTTTTTATGCTGGTCCGGGTTTCTGTACTAGTTTACAAACCCGGACCAGTTGCAGTTTTGCATATTATATATGTTTTTGAACTTGTTTCAACTCCAAACTTCTACCAATCTCTTCCCTAATATTCCTACATATAATCTAGCATGTTTTGACATTGATTAAGCATTTTAAACTAACCTAATCCAACTCTATGAGAATCTGTTACATTAACACACTTACTGTAAGTTTTTTCCCTTCTGTTACAATTTTCCTTCTCCAACAAATGCTACAGACTTTCCCATTCTTCTTCCCACTAGCTAAATGACTCTCAAACTAGTATAGCTTAGTTGAACGACTCCCAATACTCCATTTCCAACTCCACTCAACTACCCTCTTCTTCCTGTTACAAACCAAAGTGAAAAATCTCATTTTTCTTCTCTGTACAACCTCTCTGTTCTTTCTTTACTAACAACACACAAGTCTCTAAATTCCTAACTAAATTTTGACAGAGGTTCCCTACATTTCTAAGTGTTCTCACCACATAATTTTGCACACTCAATATAGTTCACAACCTGCTCAATATACATATTACTCACACCACATTCTAAATACTTACCACAAGCTTATACTCACACTTAGCATTTTATTTATTTGTTTTCAAAAGCTTCAAACTACAATTACCATCCACATTAATGTACCCATTCCTTTCCTACTGTTACGGTTGTTTTAAACCATTGCTAAAGCAATGCACTTATACATACACAAACATTAAAACTGTACAGAGACATCTCATTACCTTGAGTTCTTGTTTCTTTTCCTTTCTCTCCTTCTCCTTTACAGCTCCTCTTTCCTTCTTTGTTTTCTTGATTTATTTAGGCCAAGCTACACCATGTAACAAGGCATACACACACACACAAAAACTAGTAAATTTCTAACATAGGTTTTTAAACCCTAACTTGTGAGGAACCATTCAAAACACTTAGTAAGTCTTACCTTGAGCTTCTAATGGAATTTTTAAGTAGAAAGTGACAAGGCTTCAGCTCTCAGGATGGAACACCAAACCGGATGGGTGAGGGAAAATAATGGTGTTCACGTGAGTTTGATTTTTGCAAGGAAAAATGGAAAAGAGGAAAGCTTTGGTTCCTTTCTTACCTTAGGACATGAGGAAGAAGATAGATCTTCAAATGGTGCTCCTTAGACTCCAAAACGATTATACCCTCGAAAATGAAGTTGGAGGTTTTTGATTTTTGAAGGGTGTAGAACGATCTCCAAGGCGATACGAATTCAACGGTATAATTTTTGTAGCATTTGGAGGTGATTTGGGGTTTCAAAAATGAAGAGGAAGTGGGCTGCTATGAGTGGTTCTCAAATCGCCATGGGAGGTTCGCTTGCAGAAGGAGGGAAATGAGAGAGGTGCAGTACGTGGGTTTGTTTGTGAGAGATGAGAGAGAGTGCTAAAAGTGAGGTTTTGCTTTTTATTTGTTTTTGTCTTTTGCATATAAGGAATAATTAAGGGAGTGTGAGAGAGGGACTGAAATCAGCCCATACAGCACACACACACACACACAGATTTGCATTTTTATTTTCAATAGTGGACACACTAGTTTGAGTTATTTATGTTTTTACCCCACATCTTCCCGTTTTTGACAGTTTTTACTCTTTTCTCGTTTTATTGATTTTATTGGTTCTAGACCTTCATTAATGTTTATTAATGGCTATTTAGTTGACCAAAATTGTTACGAGTCTATTTGACCCGCTTAAAGTCGTTTTCCCGGTTACCTCGAAAAACACGTTTTAAGGTTCGTTTGTGTTTTCAATCCGTTTTAAGGATCTGTTTTCTTCGGGATTTGTTCCCTAATATTCATTTATGCATAATTAAGCTTCTAAAATATTTATTAGCCTAATTAATCACTATTTTTAATTACGGGGTATTTCAATAAGAAAGGAACAGAGCTTTTGCTCCGTGAGATAAAAAGAATTTTTTATCAATATAATCATTTAGTTTTGACCTCCTCCCACTAAAACGTTGAGTATTAGGGGTTTTGAGAGCTTTTTGACTTTGATAAGAGAGATTTGGAGCTTTTTTAGCATTTGTTATGAGAGATTGAGTAGAGCAAATCAACAACCCGAGACAGAAGCTTCACCACTGAGTCTTCAATCAGAGTTTCATCTTGTTCTTTCTTTATAATACTATCTCTAATATACTTTCTTTAAATTACTTGTTCGTTGTCCATATTTAGTCTTTTGTGACTTGGCCAATTACTAAGGTTTATAAATGATTGGAACAATACCAGTTAGTTTAGAGATGGTAATTCCTCTAATATACTAACTGATTATTAAACTAGATTGCTCCTTAAAGCTATTGGCAATTAGGAATATCATAACGAGAGTTAGGGTTTTGTAATTGTTAATTAGATTCCACCAAGAGGGAGACCGAACATGGAATAACTTTGATCTGGAATTCTAATCTAGAATCTGGTGCACACATTGAGAAAGGAACCGAGGATTTAGGAGAAATAGTGAACATGATATCTCCCTCAATTTATCAAGAAAACTAATATTAGTGTTTTCACAGTCATTATTCTTGCTCTTATCTATTTAATTTGTTTCTAGAATTTAAAACTGTTATCAACCCCCCCCCCCCCAATTTCCTGTTGTTTGATTTCGATAGTTTAATAGTTAATCTTTAGATAGAGATTAAACTAGACACTCTCTCCTTGGTTCGATAACCATTGGGAATACTTTAGGAAAACTTGCTACAAAAGATCGGTACACTTGTCATATTAGGTTTTACCCCATCAAGTTTTTGGCACCATTTTCAGGGAGGCACGATTATTTAGTATAGTCTTCATTTTATTTTTCTTTCTTTATTTTATTTCGTTTTAGGTTTAGTTTTAGTTAGTGTTGTTTTTAGTATTTTATTTCTATTTTTGTTCAATCTATAGTTTTTTATTTTTATTGTTCTTTTATTTAGTTTGGTTTTTAGTGGTTGTATTAATATGATTGATTTAATTTTATTTATTTTACTGTTTATTTTATTTTATTTATGTTTTTGTCCTTTTGATTGATTTCTTGCTTACTTTTTATTTTAGTAGCTTTCGTTAACTTTATTTAATTAAGTTTATTTTGTTTAATTTTGTTTTGTCTTTTTTCTGTTAATTTAATTTAGTTTATGTCTGTGACTCGTTCTGCAGGAAGTCCTGAGTTTGAGCTAGACCCGAGATAGACAGACTAGCAAGAAGGATCCGTCAAGGGTTAGTTCTGGACGCTTCGGTTACGTAAGAGATTTTCTTCAAAAAAATCATCGGCTGATACGTTTGTTCCAGAAGAAGAGTTGAATATGAGGGATAATAATAATAACCAGGCCAGAAGGATGAACAACAATACTCGCCTAAATGTGGAGGGACTCACATCACCTATAGTTATCCCTACACTACCGGCGGTAGTAGAATGACAGTTCACGATGCATTACATCATGGTGTTGAATGCGCCAAAATCAGTGAGACAGTCACAGAAGATCCAAATGTCCATCTTACACATCCTTTTTGCGAGTGGTTGGAGCTTGTTCAACCCCAACTTCTTAGGAAGTGGCAAGTTTGACCTTATTTCCCTTCTCACTAAGGAACAAAGCTGCAGAGTGGTTAAACTCATTGACTCCCAACTCATCACCACATGGAATGAGCTCATGAAGACGTTCCTAGCAAAGTATTTCCCACCCTCTCGAATGTTGTCCGTGAGAGGTGAGATTACAAATTTCAAGCAGTACAGTGGTGAGTCTCTTTCTGAAGCATATGAGCGGTTTAAAGGAATTTTCCGGAGAGAACCACATTATGGTCTGGGTGAGAAAGTAGTGATGCAGTTATTCTATAAGGATTTAGATCCAAAAAGCCGCCTCTTGGCTGACACCTATGTTGGAGGAAGTCTTATGGAGCTTCCTATCACCAGTATGAAAGAGTTGTTATAAACTCTGACAAAGTCATCTTGAAATACCCCAAACCTTAATAAGTTGTTTAAACATTAAACTACGATATATTAAGACTAAAAAAATGTCTTAGAAATGTTAGTAAACAATTTAAACCATAGAAAACACAAGTAATTACCTTAAAGTCAATATGGGCAAAATGTGCTCTAAGCTTGGGATAATCTTGGTTGAGACATAATAAGCTTACCAAGACCTTATTTATATGTTAATAAACATATTGAACCAATTACCAAAGAAAACCAAGCTTGGAAACAAGTTAAAACACAAAATGTGCTTTAAGGAGTCTTAAAGCACATTTTTGAAAAATTGTCTTGTAAATGAGTTTTGAGTGGCTAAATGTCCATCATTACTCTTTAATTAACATGTGTACTACTTAGTATCACATTAGTAAGTCTAAATCAATGGGAAATCAAAAATTTCACAATTATGTGCCTTGTTTTGTGAATAGTAACTAAATTAAGCTAGTTTATAACATAAGTCAATATAAGTGAGTTAATTGGTCAACAAAGACTAAAATACCCCTTGTTACTTAATGGGGGCCGGTTTTTGCAAGGGATGAGTCATCCCCCTTGTTAGTTTAATAAGAAAACAAATTGATAAAGTAAGTCACTATTTACTTTTCTACTTAAATATCCTAAACTAGCTAGTCATCTTCATTCTCTTTCTCTTTGCATTCCCACCGTCTCCAACCTCTCTTCTTCCTCCATTCACGGTTTTGCTACAGCTCACACACCATTCTCCATCTTCAATCTCTTATATCTCCTAGCTTCCTTTACCAAATCAAAAACCAAGACCACCATTCTCTTAATCTCATCAAGCTCTTCAACCTTGTCTTCTTAAAATTCCAAGAGCTCCATTTCGGTGCCAGGAGGAACTTCCATGGAAGGAGCTTGAGCTTATATTTCTATGCCTTGTTGATCATCTTTGCTTCAAGGTAAGGAAAAACCAAAGAAAACAACATTTCCTCCATGTTTTAGTGTTGGCCGAAAATCACTCTTCATGGTGTTTCTCTTGCCTTGTTTTAGCTTCATTTCAATCTCTCAAGGACTTGGTGGAGTCCTATCTTGCTACTCATTCAAACTCTCTTTCATTTCCAAGGTAAAACAACTATCTTAATGTTTTAAGACAATATATATAACCTAGGGTTTACAAAAGAGTTTGAGCATGAAGCTTGAATACTCATTATATTTCTTGTATATTGATTAGAAGTTGACAAGCAATCAAAAGTCCTTACCGGTTTTAATCAAAGAAGGAACAAGGAGAAATAAGTGAAAAACTTGTGAAGGAAAAGAGGTAAATGTGCTAACCTAATGTAGTTTGATGTCTTAGGAAAAATGAGCTTATGTTGCTTATTGAAACTACCTAAAGAGCCAATGGTGAATGAGTTAGTAAAATCTCTCAAAGAGATTATTAAGGGCATATTGTCTTATTGAGTGTATTTGCAGGTCAAAGGCAATTATAATGTGGGAAATCCAGTGCTTATGGTTTATGCAATTTAAGGGCCTAAGTGCCAAGCAATTTAAATTATGCACTATATTGTGATGTAGTGTTAAATGGGTGAAGTTTTGTGTATAAGAATGTTCTTGATGGATTTAAGTGTTCTTGGATGTTTAATGGTGAAAACTATGTGTTTGGTGTAACAAGATGTTAGTAGAACCCATGTCAAAATTTAGGTAATGTGCAAGAAGTTCTAGGTGTTTAAAATGAGCTTTGGTGAACTAGGAAGTGCTAGGAATGACTAAGTGTTTAACTAGGGAAAATGGTGTGTTAAGTGATTCGGTGTGGCTTAAAGGAGTTGTGGTTAGTAAGAAAAGATGCTTGGGAGATGATGTTATAGTGGTGAGGAAACATTTTGGCATAGGGGTTATTATAGGTATGAAACACCACTTAGAAACCTAGTGAAAAATGTTACAAGTGTTAACTCTTTACAAGAACTTGTGTAATACTTGAGGTGGATTTTAGTGGATAATTTAAGGAGTTTAATGGAGGTCTTAAGGTGTGGTTGAGGCGCCCAAATGAGGTTAGAACATACAAGGTGATGTAAGATGAAGTTTAGTGGCAAAATCTACATTTTTAAACAAGGGTCTGGAGCAGACCGACCTTGGGGACCGAACCTGCAAGGTCGGTCGAGCCCAGTTTACCCTGCGAGAAATGGTCTCTGGAATAGACCGACCTTGGGACCGAACTTACAAGGTCGGTCATGCCTAACTCTTTGTACGTAAGTTGGTCTCTGGAATTGACCGATCTTGGGACCGAACTTGCCAAGATCGGTCGGGCCTGAATTTTCAAAGGGGAAAAACTCTCGGGAATAGACCGACCTTGTGGACTGAACATACAAGGTCGGTCGGGGTAGGATTTTCTAACGGTAATGTGTTCTGGAATGGACCGACCTTAGGACCGAACTTAGCAAGGTCGGTCGTAGTGTAAATTTTCAACCCGTCAGTCACTGGAATGGACCGACCTTGGGTAAGGTCGGTCGGTAAGGTCGGTCGACCCAAAACTTATAAAAAAAAACAGAAAAGAATATGACTTGTGTAGTAAACCCTAGTGGGTATAATGAGGACAATTAGACGTAAGCTAAGTTATAAAACATGTCATATGAGTATGTAAACACTTAGTAAAATTTGAAGTTAAGTAAGTTAATTAACCGACATTATTAATCATGTATAGGAGTGGCCTACGGTGGAAATCAATCGAAGCAAGGACCAAGGTATGGTTTTCTTGTAGTCTGTTGCCTACCGGTGTACACCGGCTTGTGTGTTGTTTGTTTTTCTGTGTGTTTACGACCTTGTAAGACTTTAATCATGTAACGAGTTTACAGTTGCTTATATTATTGTATTGTTAAAGTGTGACTCATCTCCCTTGTGTGTGTCTAACAAGACTTAACCACTTGCTTGTGATTTGTTATTTAAGTTCCAATGTTGAACTTCTAACAAGTGCTAACTGGGGAGTGAGGAATCCGGTTGTCCGGTCACGCGTGTATGTATAAGAGTAGACATCTGCATCAGATTCGACTCTCTTAATGTTAAGGTTGTTCTCCTTCTTGGCGTTCGATCTCCCGCTAGCTTCATCCAAAGCTTACCTATTCTGACTTATGATCGGTCTAGGGGGAAATATGTGTGATTGTGGTGTGTTCGGATCACTATATCCGATCCATCTTGAGTTAAGTTACTCGTTCGACTAACAGAACAGTAATGAGTTTATGTAACAAGCTTAACATGAGGGTGAACCATTCTCTAGGCTTATGTTGTTGACTAACCTTCTTGGTTTGTTTACTAAGTGAAGTATTCTTACTATGTGTGTGTTGTTGTGTTAAGCAATATTTCTTGCTATGCTATATTGTTGTATGTTAAAATCAATGCCATGTTGTCATGACAAATAGTTGCGCGTATCCCGGTAGCCGATGGGCTGCGCGTTAACCATACCAGCAAAGGTTGTTGACCCCCTTTGGGGTCTCTGTTTAATTGCAGGATGAGGATCGAAGAAGCGGAGTGGCTTTAGATCCTAGGTCGTAGGAATACTTTTGATATATTTTGGATGTTGGGCCCGGGATGTGCCTGTGCACCCGTGGCGTTATATTTTGATGGTTAACAGTTAACAGTGGCAGTTTGTGGTGTACAGTTTACAGTGATGGATGTTGTTAAATACTCGGTATTGTGATTATGTATATATGGTTATTAGTTCTATGCTCGGGAGTCTGATCATCAGACCGGTACATTTGTATTTATTCAGCCTTGTTAACCACGTGGGTGGTTAACGGCGTTGTAACACCGAACCGTTTAGTTATTGTTTAGTTGTTTATTCCGCTGTGATTTCATTTATTGTTAAGTGCGTAGTAGGGGTGTTACAAAAAGTGGTATCAGAGCGAAGTATCGCTCTGATGACAAGAATACCGAGCTTAGGAATATACCGAGTTAGGAAATCTAACTATAGTTATGGAGTGAGCAGTTATGGATAGGTTAACCACTAACTAAGTGTGGGAATACCTTATAATCGGAAGGCGTTGCAACCGTTGGAACCGATAAGTGTGCAAGCATAATGCTAATAACTGTTCGTGTGAATTCAGATGTCAGGTAGAGCAAGAGGTAGAGGCCGCGGGCGCGGTGTTGGAGATACGGGTGACCAGGGCGAGAACACTACGGCTCAGGTTATGGCTGAGGCAGTAGCAGCCGCCGTAGCCCAGATGGTACCCCAGTTAGTAGCTGTGATGCATCAGCAGCAAGGCGGTGCGGACCAACAAGGGCCACAACCGCAACCACAGCCACGAGAGACCAATTGGGTCAAGGCGTTGGCGGATTTGAGGCCACCGTCGTTTAATGGGGAGACCGGCCCTAGTAAGCTGGAGGCGTACATCTCCGAGTTGGAGACCGCGTACGAGACCTTGGATGTGCCTGCTGGAGCCAAGGTCCGTCTTGCCGCTTACTACCTGAAGGGTTCGGCACAGAGTTGGTGGAAGCTTGTGAGAGAGGACAGGATGGCTAATCCTCAGTTTGGTTGGAGGGAGTATACGGCTCTGCTGCGAGCCAAGTATTACCCTGTGCATGTACAAGAGGCCAAGCGCCTAGAGCTGGATAGTCTGAGGTAGGGGGATAAGATGTCGGTTGACGACTACTATACCGCTTTTACCGGCCTTATCCACCTGTTACCGGACCTGGGATACTCGAACCGGGTGTTGGTGAACCGTTTCTACAACGGTCTCAGCCACCGTCTTCGCTATGGGATGGGGCCAGCTGAGTATACTACCTTGCAGGTAATTAGAATACAGTGTGATGTGAATAAGTGTATGCCATAAGTGAATATTAATGTGAGTTTGTGAGTTGTTTGGGGGCATGACTGACATTCTAAATTCAGGAGTGCTATCATGCCGCTGCTAAGGTTGAGATCACCGTCCGTCTGAGGGACGAGGAAAATGCGCACAAGCGCAAGGTCTCGAGCGAGGGCCAAAGCACGCAAGGGTACGGGGGAGGAAAGAAGAAGAAACCTTATCCCCAGGCCCAGCAAGGCCAGCAACAGGGTGGCAAAGGCCATGCCCAGACCACCACTGCTGAGGAGCCGTTGAAGCTCACCTATGCCTATGCGGCTAAGCCCTTACGCTCTTTCCCGCCCAAGGGTAATTAATTAATTCCAAATACCGAATTCTAGTGTGTATTGTTATATTATGAGGTGTGTTCTGAATGTGTATTGTGTTAGCAGCCAACACGGGCTCTGGACCGGAGCGCCACTACTACTGTAAGTGGTGTAACGGGACCACCCCGGCAAGGACTGCAAAGGAAACGATGTGCAGTGTCGCTACTGCGAGAAGTGGGGTCACCGTGACTATGAGTGCTACCGGAACCCCAACAGCAGAAACCATAAGCCGAAGGGGTAGTGGAAGGGTAAGGCCGCCGCGACAACCGATGGCCCGAAGACGACTAATCAGCCACCCACTGATCAGAGGAACACTGATTCCCAGAAGGGGAAAGGGTCAGGATCCGGCAAGGCTGCCCTGAATGTGGTGGACCGGTCTGAGGCAGTAGGACCCTCTTCTAGACCAGGTACCGCCTAAACCGTTAAATGAAATAAGTGATTGCATACCGCATTTCATGCATGTGTGTTAGTGAGTCTAAGTGTACAACCATGTAAGTAAAGAGTTAAAGTATAGTGTGAAAACACCTAAATTAGGTAATCTGAAAATTTAGGAACCTTCAATATTTGTTATCCAATCCCACCCACACCAAACCCTGAAGAAACCACCATCAGCATCACCGTCTTTCCAATGGAGCAATGTCAGGTCATCCAACCAGGTATGATACTCTTAAATGGATACCTGACACCCGAAGCACAAATCCACATCATCCGGTGATGCAACGAGATAGGAGCAGCACCTGGAGGTTTCTACACACCTGAATACCCAAGCGGATCGAAAATGAAGCTGAAGATGATGTACATGGGTAAGGACTGAAATCCTTACACCAAGACATATCAAGAGGTGCGAGCGGAAGATGGAGCAACTGTACCGATGATACTTGAGGAGTTCCTTGCGGTCGTTGACCACGCCGTGAGAATTGCTCAGCAAGTTGAATCAGATTCAATACCAAGTATTAAATCGGATCTGTGTATTGCGAACTTCTACCAGAAGGGTGGACGGTTAGGGTTACACCAAGATAAGGACGAGTCACCCGAGTCTCTAAGTAAGGGGGTACCCGTGGTGTCTTGGTCCATTGGTGATACCACAGTGTTTATATATGGCGAGCAAAAGCGTGCTGATCTCGCAAAGAAGATAGTGTTGAAGTCAGGAGATGTGTTAATCATGGGTGGGCAGTCAAGGATGCTATATCATGGTATCAAGAAGATCAAACTGAATACTGCACCTTCGACAGTGATCAATGCCACACACACGAAACCCGGACGTTTGAATTTGACCTTCAAGCAGTTTTAAGGCCTTGTGTAATCATGTAATGTGTTAAGCAAGTGTATGTTAAGGATGTTGTATGTGTCAGTTATGTCAACAATGTGAACCAACTTATGGTGTAAAGAGAATGTTAATGAATAAAGTGGAGTTGTTTGAAGTATGTCAACCGTGTTATTACCAAATACTTATAAGTTTGCCAATGAATTAGGCTGTGCACTCGGAACGGGAGGTATACTGAGTGTCCGCAATGAGGCAGAAGCCGGCAAGAGCGGCACAATCCTCACCGGTACCTGTGGAGGGTGATTTTTTGGCATGAGGGGGTCTATCTAAATATGGTCTGACTGAGAAGCCTAGATCCTAGAAAATGCCATTCTGTGGAGGGTGAAGACCCGTTATTTATGGCATCCCTCAAATACCTACTCTATCGTCCGTCTTTCCCAGAAAGCATAAAGGGGAGTGCAAATGAACACTACACCCGCTCTCAATGGGCCCCACGCGGACTTATGCCTCTATAAGGCGGAGTTGACTAGAGTCGCCACCTAGTTTGACCTAAGATACTAGGAAGTAAGGGAAAGAGGGGTTCTAGGAACCGTTAGTTGACTCTGAGGTTGTTCCCTATGGATAGGACTTATCTGGTCATTTTGCAGAGATTCCATGTTGGGTTCGCACTGGGTTACACCCCTTAGAAGTGGCAACGACCACGACTTTGGATTGGTGCCCGAGGAAACCTCGGTCTCCAATTGTCGGGATTGCCTTCTTTCAAAACCTTATTAGAGAGATTCAATTTAAAGCCAAAAGGATAAGATCAAGTGTGGATTGAAGGACAGATGGTTTCGAAGAGTTTGGAGAAATAGGCTGGTCTTGAGATAGAAGTTGATTTGAATATTGAGATTTGGATTATTTCTGAGAGGTTTGAGGTTGTTCCGACTTTCACGAGATTAAAAGGATGCTGTGAGTTTTGAGGAGCAAAAGGGTATTTTAGTTACTATATTTTGGAGTCAAGGGGTGTTTGGATCATTTGCTGGAGTTAAGAAGTTGTTGGTCATTTTGTAGCGCTTAGGGGTATTTTGGTCATTTTGTAGAGCTGAGGGGTATTTTGGTCATTTTATAGAGCTTAGGGGTATTTTGGTCATTTTGTAGAGCTGAGGGATATTTTGGTCATTTTGTAGAGATGAGGGATATTTGGATCATTTTGTGAAGTTGAGAGGTGTTCGGATTCTTTGGTGGAATTGAGGAGTATTGGATTTTAGAATGGTCAAAATTTTGAGGTGATTTAGGAAGTCGAAAGTGTTGATGGAGTATGAAAGAGGTATTTGGTTTACATGTGTTCGGGTTTTGAGAATGTTTCAGGTTTCTGATCACTAAGGTTGTTCGGGAGTATTTAAGAATAAAGGGCCCTATGGTGACTTCAAGTTTGCTTAAGAAAGGATTGAGGAGTGCTTAGGGGTTAAAGCTCTAAATGAAAGGGTTGGATTGATTTGTTTAGAATTGCTTCTCTTAAAATTTTAAAACCAAAAATCATTTTTATTATAAAAAGGGCGGATAATCCCGAGGGATTACCCTATGTACCCCCTCGAACACGACACTTAATTAATGGTAAGTGCCGAGGCTCGAAAGATGGGGCAATGAATTTATGTCGAAAAATAGGGTTCAGAGACAAAGCTCCAGAAAAATGTATACATATAAACAAAACAGAATTAATCACCAGAAGCTCAAGTATGTTCAAGGAATAACCAGAAACGTCCATCATCAAGAGCTCAAAAACGTTCAAGCAAACCAGAAACTTAACATCACAAACCCAAAACATAAGTAACAGATAGATATGCGGTAGATCAAATACGCAGATTCATTCAATAATTCCTGAGGCTTTCAGAGTGCAGAAAAAATACCAGGAGGGAGATGCTTAAAGTTTTCCTGTTACACAATGAAAGGGCAAAACCAAACAACATACCCACAGTTAGTGCAAAATACATGTTAAAAGTCTGAGATAAAACACAAAATGAAGAATCTGAGAGTGATGTATCTGAAAGAAGATGTAATGGGTCGATTAGGCCATGTCAAGTAATGGTCACTCTAGCCTAGAAGGAGGTTTCCTGTACAGAGCTAGTATAGCAAAGGCAACAATAAACAGGTGAATACATATTAGCATCTCAATTGGTAGGCAGTCTAACAATATGAAACAATACGAAAAAAAATTTGCAGAAACCAGAGATAGTGTGAGTTTGCTGTGCAAAATAACAACTCCCTTTGGGCCATGGGTAGAATCGAATCAGATTCCAGGAATACAAACACCATCAACTCTAACAGTTATCCAGGTGGGAGCTTATCTATTTCGTATAGATGAGGCATTCAGACAGTTCCATGCCAGATCAGACCAACAAAACAGTGCACGGGTAAACAGGAAGAATAAAATCGAGATTAGGAACTGAGACTTGTGTCTCAAATTGGTGTGAACTTATTCTCAAGACTGGAGAAACTACATATACAGGGTGAGCGATCCTCAAAAAAGAAAAAATAGAGGGTGATAACTGTTAATGGATTTCGAGTGATACGTCAATAAATCACAAATTAAACCTGCATATGGGTACGGTCAAAACAATGTCCAGGATCTTGTATATACTCGAGCAGAAACAACCTTATAATATCCAAGAAGTTGGCTCTTGAAAGAGAAAGACAACATATTAACATTACAAAGTGTTTTGAGCAGAAATCTGCTTGTAAATCTCCGTCTCTTGCTACTCTCGAAATCGTGGACCCAATTTCGGGGTTCGGTATTCATCGGAGTGTGCTCATATAAACAAAACGAAAGTACGAAAAAAAGAGTGTTCGATCTGTATATGAAATTACGAAAACCAAAGCCTATGATAGAGGCTCGGTGTTCGTTTGCAATCGATACCCAGAACTAAGCGTAGAGTTAGGAAATTTTGAGAATTTGCAGAAGATGAAAAAGAAATCTGAGACACGGGAACCGGCACCAACATCAGAAACTAGCTCCCGGAAAAGGCCGCATTCCTCGCGCTCATTAGAGCCGGTTCCGATTTGACTTGTTTGATACAATCAGTGAAAATAGCAGATGTAGTTGAATCGAAAGATAATATACAGAATAGGAAGAGCTAAGACAACACTTACTCTACCACTGGGCAAATGAAATGAAACCGGGAGGAGGGAGCCTCAACCGTATCGTAGATGAGAATGGGAGGAACTGGAGGAAAATATGGGTTAGGAGAGGGTCGGGTAATGGTTTCGGGTGCGGGGGTGGTGGCGGTAATGGAGTTCAGTGGCGGCACAACTTCGGGGCTGGGTGTCGATGGTGATTTTCTGATGTAGGTGGTGTTTCTCGGTGAAGATGAGGGGAGCGACGATGGGCTTCGGGCGAGAGTGTGAAGTCAGTGGTGGGAGGATTTTTGCAGTCGATTCCCCCCGGCGCAGGATGAAGAAGAGACAGGAATTTGAAGGGAGTTAGCCATCTTCAAAGTACCGAGGACATGCAGAGACTTTTTTGGGAGGGATGTCCTCGGCTTCTTTAAAAACAAAACCCATACCGTAATGTTTTAATCGGCTCTTTCAAGAAGATGCCCACGCTGTAAGGTTTTTTTTGTTTTAAAATGAAAAATCATTTTTAAGAAGAGGTGTTGGGCAGAAAAAATAAAAACAACCGGTCATGCTCTGTCCAGGTTTCAAACTTGGGTTTTCAAGCAATTCCCATCACACCTTGACCACTTGAGCTATGGCAAATTTCGGTTTATAACAGTAGACCATAAAACAAAAGTTGTATTGCAAGCTAAACGAGAACTAAAAAACACCTTAGCTAGGAATCGAACCCAGAACCATTGGGTTATATAGAGAGTATTCTAACCGGCTATGCTGAGTCGGAAATCAATATCTTCACGGGAGAAAATAATACTAGAGATTTAGCCCGGACTGGGATAACTATTCTAAAAATGCTACCAACTCAAAAGGAAAGTATACTATAAAATGAGAACAATAATACAGTGACAAGAAATTATGAAATACAGATTGGATTCAAAACGTAATGAGACATAAATAAAGGAATAGCACGTGTGCATGAAATGATGAAAAATAATGCCCGTGAAGGGGAGATGAAAACAAATAAAATAAATAGATAAAATAACAGTAGTAAAAGTTACATAAAATGATATAAATAACAATAAAAATGTTGATGATAAAAAAAGTATATAATAAATGCTAGAAGAAAATTAAAAGTAGTAATAAATAGGATAAAGAAGTAACAAAATAAAAGAAAATTGATAAGTAAGCAAATAGGCAATGAGACAAAAGCGATGGGTTTAAAACAGGATTGTCGTTTGGAAATTCATTTTCGGAAAATCGTGTTTTTATGAAATGCTTGGAAAAAAATTATAAAACGATGGTTTTATTTTGGCACGCACGTCAATACGTTTTGACAAAGAAAGGCGGTGACCCCTCTTATTGTGTTTCATATTCTGGAATTTACTTTATGGGGTGAGAATTTTTGGTGTCTACAGATGGCTCCCCTTGATTCAATTTTGCAAGCCCTTGTAGAATTGGATCAAGGTTGACGGGGCGCCATAAATTCTCACAATGGTTTAGTGGTGCATAGGGATGCGACCGTGAGTGTATGAATGTGATTGAAAGTACGAGGACTTATGACGAGCCTCAGTTAGACCTCCTGACATCTAACTCTAGGACTTATGATGAGCCTAGGATACTAACAATAGGGTTGATTTAGGGTGCACGAGGACTTAGGAGTGCCTCAACTGGACCTCTTGATATCCAGTCCTAGGGCTTATGACGGGCCTAGAATGCAATTGAGAGTACGAGGACTTAGGAGTGCCTCAACTAGACCTCTTGATATCTAGCTATAGGACTTATGACGAGCCTATAATACTAGCAATCCGATTTGGTTTTAAGGTGCACGAGGGCTTAGGAGTGCCTCAACTGGACCTCTTGATATCCAGCCTTAGGGCTTATGACGAGCCTAGAATGCAAATTCGGTACCATACTAGTAGCTCAATAGCTGCCTAGTGGGTGTAAAACGAAAGGTCGACCGTACTAGTAGCGCAATAGCTGTCTAGCGGGTGTAAAACGAAAAGTCGACCGCACTAGTAGCTCAATAGCTGTCTAGCGGGTGTAAAACGAAAAGTCGACCGCACTAGTAGCGCAATAGCTGTCTAGCGGGTGTAAAACGAAAAGTTGACCGCACTAGTAGCGCAATAGCTGTCTAGCGGGTGTAAAACGAAAAGACGACCGCACTAGTAGCGTAATAGCTGTCTAGCGGGTGTAAAACGAAAAGACGACCGCACTAGTAGCGCAATAGCTGTCTAGCGGGTGTAAAACGAAAAGTCGACCGCACTAGTAGCGCAATAGCTGTCTAACGGGTGTAAAACGAAAAGTCGACCGCACTAGTAGCGCAATAGCTGTCTAGCGGGTGTAAAATGAAAAGTCGACCGCACTAGTAACGCAATAGCTGTCTAGCGGGTGTAAAACGAAAAGTCGACCGCACTAGTAGCGTAATAGCTGCCTAGCGAGTTTGAAATGAACAAAGTGAATCGAATAGTAAAAGAGTTTTACAAGTGAAAGGCCACCTGAATGGAATGAAAATTATATTTTAAACCTGAGTGGAACAATTGATCGAAAGACGTGAGTGATTTTGTGATACCCTTGAAAGGATTCTCATGTGCAAATGAAATAAGGTATGGCTTGGTTAGCAAATGCATTAATCGAATCAAACTTCCTGTTTGTGCACAAGGGCTTAGGAGTACCTCAACTGGACCTCTTGATATCCAGTCCTAGGACTTATGACGGGCCTAGAATGCGATTGAAGGTACGAGGACTTAGAAGTGCCTATAATACTTTAACAGAGTTGTACGGAACTCGCTGCTTTGAGTGGTTGATTTGAGGATGATTCTGGCTGTGGATTGGTCCGGGATTGGATGCTTTTTGATTGTTCTCCTGAGGGATGTGATAGTCGAGTGTTCTTTTCTTGTTGATGTGGTCCTTGATGTTGTCAGTGTGGGACTTGTGTTTTGGTTTTGCTTTGACAGTCTTGCCCGATGTGCACTGTAGTCTCAAGATTTGGTAGGACTCTTGGTTCCAGAGTCCGAGATGGCTCCGGTGTGGCTCTTGAGTTTGTTTTTGGTTCTGTGATTTTGTGATCGGTCTTTTGAATGGATGTTTTGTTTTTGTTTTTTAATGAGTGGCTTTGGAACCTGATGGCTTTGATATGACCGGATGACTTTGGTATGATCAGATGGCTCCGATGTGATTGGATGGCTCCGGCATGGCCCTGAGATGGCTCCGGTGTAGCCCCGAGATGGCTCCGGTATGGCCCTGAGATGGCTCCGGTGTAGCCCCGAGATGGCTCCGGTATGGCCCTGAGAGGGGTCCGGTATTGCCCTGAGATGGCTCCGGTGTAGCCCCGAGATGGCTCCGGTGCGGTCAGATGGCTCTGATTTGATATGTGACGCCCTTGTGAGCAACGACTCTGGGATGGTTGGTGGGTTTGATTGGAATGGGGATTTTCGGGATCGTTGGTGGGTTTCAATCTGGTTCAGATTTTGAGTCGAATGGTGGGTTGATGTGATTGGTGGACCATTATTGTGTTTGACGTATTTTGATGTGGTAGATAACTTTTTAGTCATGGATGAATGGTTTCGGTCCGGTTATGACTTTAGGGTTCTCTCATAATGACTCCAAGATAGCTCGGGATGGCTCCAATTGACATCTTTTGATCAAAGGTTATGCTTCAACGACTGCAACTGAAGCTGACTTTCAGCGAGACTAGGTGGAGTTCTTACCAGTCGGATGTTGAAAATGAAGTGGTTATGATGCATGCAAATACTAAATGCTAGAAGAGATGCAAAATGCATAGGCAATTTTTGAAGAAAAGGTACGATTCTATCTCTATTACTAAGAGGTTTACGAATGTAAGACATCTTTGGTTCGACCTTGAGTGATTACTGAACTAGAATGTGTGAATCACTTTCCTCTCATGGAGGGATGTGGGTCAATCTCTTGTGAGTATGGTCATGTGTGCAAATGTCATAATGATACTCTTGATGCTCGGAGCAGTATTTTCCTTAGAATTTCGTTTCGAGGTTATGGACTTTCGGTTCCTCACAAATCCCTCACCTACAACAGGGTGGGCTGCTTATGACTTGGTGGTTGAATCTAAAAGTCACTCGCTCCCTAAAGACCTAATGTGATGAGATCACACTCATTCGCTCATGGTCCCTTTGGTATGATGGGACATGTTGATAGCAAGTACGAAGCTTATGATTCATGCTTCAGATCCGGTACTTTCAGTTAACGCTCACTAACTAACGAGTCGGAGGTCTTTTTATTGGGTTATAACGGGGCTGAGGTGTGATGTGCGTCACATGGGACTGGAGGATTTGTTTGGGAGTTGTGGAGCTTTTGTGTAATAGAGGATATGTTTCGCCTTCGTCATGGGTAGAATGATTAAACTGGTTTTGATATCCTTTATTGATTACTACGGGACATCATTGGTCCTTCGGATTTGGATTTCTCCTTCTTGACTCTTCTAGTGCACGGTTTGAACCTTCTTCTCATTTTCTTTGTGAAATTGCATTAGGCTTGTCAATTTTCTCAAACATTCTTTGCTTTGTATTTTGGCTTTCAGCTTTGGAGTTGCATTGACTCGCTGATCTTCTTGAACATTTTCGGTGTTCTTTTTTGGTGTTCGACTTTGGAATTGCATTGACTCATTGATTTCTTTGACCGTTTATGTTGTTTTGGTGAAAGATGGCAGGGAGGGACCATGGCTTTGGCTCCTTTGAGATCCTCTATTGCAGGGGTAAGTGTGTATATGTGGGGTGGCATGTTGTGGAGTTTCTTTTTTTTTTGAAGAAAGAGTTTTTCCTGAAAGGCTCAGCGGGGCTTACTAAGGGAGTATGTACAGGGTAGTCAAAGCTTTTTTGGTTTTGTGGAGGTTTTTATTTCTAAGTGCCTCGTCATTCTCATTAGTCAATGATTGTTTTCTTACTATTCTCGGATCTTTGCATGAATCACAGTTCGTATCTTGTTTATCGACATCGATCTCACTACGAGTTGTGCCTCTCAATGTGCTGAAGGAACGCACAAGTCGCTCATGGTTTTAACTCTATGGACTCGCTTTATCTGCCCTCATCACTCGGTGATTTGTCCAATATCCTCATTCAGAATTCAAGGGAAAATACCGCTCTTCGCACACTACTCACTTGGTCTGTGGTGCTGATTTTAATTAGACCCACGTGTTCATCGACGGGTCAAGAGTTAAGTGGTTCACACACTATGTTCAATCAATCTCTCATGATTTTCCCCAAAGATGTCGTTTCGATACGAGAGTATGCAAGTGCAACTATCTACAATGCAATCTGTTGTGGTAATATGGAATTACTATACGTACGATGCATGAAGTACTGATAATGAAAAAGACTGATTTTAGATTTTGATTTGATGTTGCTGTTTGTTTTTTTTTATGCAATGCATGAATGGTAATATTACACCTCGTCTCGGTTGAGTCGGCTTCAGTTGCGGATCCATGAACTTCGTCTTGCACCAATGGCTCTTTAGGCGGTCGGCTGCTGAGTGGGTCCCGAAAGAAATGTGGTCCCACATTTTTTAGCTGTTAATCAAACCCTGGCCTCTTAAGGAGTGGTGATTCTTACATTGCATCAGTCAACATGATAAAATTGTCTTGTTTTTTTTCTGCAATTCCTGGATAGGTCTAACATAAAGGGGAGAGGGATGGGATGCAACCCTTCATACGTTTTCATTGCAGTGGTAAATAAAAACATGACTCAACTACTTTCAACCACTATCACCACGGATTAGCACGTGGTTGTGCTTAGCTCGGTGATGCCTCAGGAGAGTGCACCTTCGGGGCCTATGATAGACGTTTTAGCTTCAAAGAAGGGACATCTCCTCTGTCCATCAACTCTTGGACAGCATTTCTCAGTGTTGTGCACTCGTCGGTGGCGTGCCCACGAATCCGATGATAGTCACAATATTCATGTAGATGTGGCCCAAGCTTCTTCACCCTCAAACTGGTGTTGTAAGGTGCTAAGTAACCTCCCTCGCTTAAAATTCTCCAGGTTTCACCAAGTGACATTCCTGGACCCAAATTCTGTCTTTGAGAGTCCTGCCCGGGTTGGTGGCATTCGCTTTGCATGATTGTTGGTTTTGGATCTTTGGTTTCAGCATCTTCCAAAGTAGCCACAACCGCCATCAGTCGTCTGAAGTCACATATCCCTAGATATTTCAACTGATGTCGCTACACATCTTTCAGCCCGGAAATTACCATTTGCACTTGCTCTTCCTCATTAGCTCGGTTATTCATTTCTCCGGCCTTCACCCTCCATCGTTTTATGAACTCCCTCACGGGTTCGTCAGAATTTTGGCATATGATCTCCAAATCTCTACGTGTAACTTCATGATGAAAGTTGTCGTCGTATTGAGAGAGGAAATCTAAATACAAGTCTTGGCTTGACTTTCCGTTTAAATCTATGCTCATAATCCATGAGTAAGCAGGTCCTTGCAGATAGAATCTAAGGCATGCGGCTTTCAGCTCGTCAGAAAAGCCATGGAGATTCATGAGTTTATCATATTTGTCGACATGATGTCTCGGGTCTCCAATTCCCTCATACTTCTCCATCTCAGGCAGACTCATGCCCTTTTGTAGACGAGCATCAGGATACGGGTTAGTTGGCTCCCAACCCGCAGACTTAAAACGTTGGGCTAGTTCTAGTTCCGCCTTCAGTTCTTTCACTAATTCTTTCATTGGACTCGCTTTGAGATCAAGGTTTTGGATTGGAATGGCAGTCTCAGGGTAGCCGGTGTCAAGAGATTAAGAGGGCAATGTTGATCCTGGGGGAAGGTGTTGGCTTAAATTTGACGAGTGATGAGGTATTTGCCAAGGAATGACATATTTTTGTGTGGGCAAGGAGAGGTTTAAGCCGGAACGCACCATGGGGGAAGCTGGGCCTTGGGTCTTTTCCTTATCACAAACCATTTGTGATTGCCACCTTCCTCTGGTGGCGGTTGGGGTTCTCAGAGTTGCATTGTATATAGGTGAAGAAGGCATGCTTGGTGTTGTTCGGGCTTGGACAGAAAGAGTGTGATGATCCATTGCTTGAAACTCATAGGCATCGTATGCAGAGTAAGTTGGAGACTCCTTGTAACTACTATCCGACCCCGCATAGACCCTAGTTATTCTTTTTTGGACGAATTCTCCTATCTTCAGGTTTTTCTCCAAGTCATCGGCAAGACCATGGATCAATCTTTCGTGAACAAATCGGCCTTCGACTGCTTGATCATGTCTAGGGGCTCGCTCCATCTTTTCTGTCGTTGCTATAGGTAGACTGGTCTTCTTTCTTTCCAGTTGCCAATTGTCACGAACACCTGCATGCACAAGGATTAGAATGAAGAAGAAGAGGTAATATCAGTATGTTTTTAAACAAAAATTTGTTGTGTGATGAATGTAAATGATTGTTGGTACGAAATGATTTTTATTTATCTTGAAAATGTTGTGAGATGGGCGTCACTTTATTTCATCAATTTTTTAAAGGGGATGTATCCGTAGACACTGCAAATTTCACCCCATAAAGCAAAGTTTTAGAGCGATAGATAAAACGTGAAGGGTCGTCACGTTTGTTCCCTTCTTTAAACAAGACGTGCATGCCAAAAGAAACCGAGTTTTTGGAAAACAATTATAAAAAACCGCGTTTTCAAAGTGGCGGATTTTCTCAATATGAATTTTGATGCTCGGTCATTCACAAAGAAAATAGGGAGTGGGGAACCCTATACACATTGATCTAAACAAATTCAAAGGGAGTGTATAAACCTATACATGTATTCTATTCAGAAATGGACGAGAGAGAAAAGAATCACATGGGAAAACATATACATCATCAATTCTAAAAAGTCATTAAAAGGGGGAGTTTGAGCTACAAAACTTCTCCCAAAATCTTCTGCTTCGTCTTCGAGCTTCTGACTGACAGCTCGTTCGTCTTCGGGCTCCTTATTGGCCGTTCGCTCATCTTTGGGCGTTTGACTGGTCGCTCGCTCGAGTTCAGGTTGTTGCAGCGAAGCAGTATTGTGATCAAACCAAACGGGTTGGTGTTCTTCTGATTTTCAACAGTTTGAACTTGAACCGGTGTTGCTGATCTTCGTGTCGCTTGACTCGGGTTGGTAGACCTCTGGTTTTCAGCTCGAATCGTTGTTGGTTTTCATGCACTCCACTTGCTCCGATGAGGGGCGTTTGTTGAGACAGGAGAGGTGAATGATCGAGCACAAAATCGTTGAGAAAATCCATCACTTTTGTGAAAACACGAAATGACTAGTACACTCCACAGTAATGACCGCTACTCTTGAAGGTGGGTTGAACTTCAAAAATAGCGGGTCACAACATGGGGACTAAATCATTTATTTTGAAATACGTTTGTGAAATTCAATTTTGAAAACTGTTTTCGAAAACTATTTTGAAAATCATGTTGGTGAAGAATGTTGTTTGAAATTCGTTTGTAGAAAGTAGGTTTTCAAAATCTATTTCTAAAAATTGTTTTGGAAATAACATTTTAATGAAACAGAGGTTTTCAATTATGAAGTGACGGGTCCTAAAACCCCAAGTGTCTATGAGTAGAATTTAGGTGAGATTCTAAATTGAACGAGCTCGTAAAACATCTTTAGGAGATATGCAAAAGAGAATTCCGAACGTTTTGAAACAAATTGGTTTGAAGAAGTGACTTGCACACATGTATAGCATAAAGTAAATCGTGGCTATATTTGATGTGGAGTTGTAAGTGTTAATGTTGGGATAATCACTTTCCAGGTCAATTATGACTCTGTCTCACCGGGGGAACCACTGTCCCTTCACTGTCATCTCTCGGGGTTTTTCTCTGCTATGCCTCTTGCGAGGCACGTTATAAAGAAAGTCCGGAGTGCTTAAGTTCGAAAGGTCAGGACACCCGAGATGATAAGGAAACATACGCCACGGCCAGTGATGATCCGACAACACGCTCACTTTTCGGGAAACTCGGGGAAGTATTGCATGGGAACAGGTCTCCCCTCGTCTACACGATAAGGTGTGTCTAAAGTCCAAATTATTCACTGACTACGTTGTGCCATGTATGGGTATCCGGTAAATACGGGATCCTCTATGGACGTATAGCGTGACATTGGGCTTTAAGGACACCTGTGGTGCAGAGGAATCATGGAGAACTGAGCCCATGCAATCTTCAGGGTAAGGCAAAGGGTGGTCAGACAGACGACATACAAGGGGGTGACTACCCATAAGCCCATCTTAGACACCGGATAAGGCAGCTGGACACTGAAGGCTCATGGCTCACTATATGCTGGCTTAGACTCGGGTAATGGAGGATATTTTGGATCATGAGCTTCAAGGCGTTGGTCTTGGACCGTATTACCTCGTGGGTTAACTCCTTCTAGGAAGGACCCAACTCATGGGGAATCAACCGTGGACCGGTTGGGGATCCCGTGACTCGTGGACAAATTGGGTGACATAGAGGAATGCATGTCCTATGCTACCCGATGCAACAATGGGTTGACTCCTTCTAGGAAGGCCCCATTTACATAAGCAATACATAAGCAATAACAATTAAAACAATATGTCATGCATGAAGAGCAGTAAACATAAGATAGTAAACTCACAACAGTAAACAAAAGTAAATCATGCAAATATCGAAACGCACATGTGGCACTCAAGGCCAATCTCGAAAACTCTAATCCTAACTATCCTCTTAAACACACTCTAAGTGTGGAGTAGAGTAGTCCTAGTGGCTTTAGAATGAATCTCTTTGAAGGTTTTGAAAGAAGTTGGGGAAACCTGACAATTTTGGATGGAGTTCAGCCTTCCTTGACCAAGTTTATGAGAAAAACTTACTCAAGTCTTCCCCAGCAGAGTCGCCATTCTATGGAGGGTGATTTTTCGGCATGAGGGGGTCTATCTAAATATGGTCTGACTGAGAAGCCTAGATCCTAGAAAATGCCATTCTGTGGAGGGTGAAGACCCGTTATTTATGGCATCCCTCAAATACCTACTCTATCGTCCGTCTTTCCCAGAAAGCATAAAGGGGAGTGCAAATGAACACTACACCCGCTCTCAATGGGCCCCACGCGGACTTATGCCTCTATAAGGCGGAGTTGACTAGAGTCGCCACCTAGTTTGACCTAAGATACTAGGAAGGAAGGGAAAGAGGGGTTCTAGGAACCGTTAGTTGACTCTGAGGTTGTTCCCTATGGATAGGACTTATCTGGTCATTTTGCAGAGATTCCATGTTGGGTTCGCACTGGGTTACACCCCTCAGAAGTGGCAACTACCACGACTTTGGATTGGTGCCCGAGGAAACCTCGGTCTCCAATTGTC
The DNA here is from genome assembly GCA_023374045.1 of Limonium bicolor. Lineage (NCBI taxonomy): Eukaryota > Viridiplantae > Streptophyta > Magnoliopsida > Caryophyllales > Plumbaginaceae > Limonium > Limonium bicolor. The sequence goes on from CM041778.1 coordinate 206,803,122, forward strand.
AGGATTGTCTTCTTTCAAAACCTTATTAGAGAGATTCAATTTAAAGCCAAAGGATAAGATCAAGTGTGGATTGAAGGACAGATGATTTCGAAGAGTTTGGAGAAATAGGCTGGTCTTGAGATAGAAGTTGATTTGAATATTGAGATTTGGATTGTTTCTGAGAGGTTTGAGGTCATTCCGACTTTCACGAGATTAAAAGGATGCTGGGAGTTTTGAGGAACAAAAGGGTATTTTAGTTACTATATTTTGGAGTCAAGGGGTGTTTGGATCATTTGCTGGAGTTAAGGAGTTGTTGGTCATTTTGTAGCGCTTAGGGGTATTTTGGTCATTTTGTAGAGCTGAGGGGTATTTTGGTCATTTTATAGAGCTTAGGGGTATTTTGGTCATTTTGTAGAGCTGAGGGATATTTTGGTCATTTTGTAGAGATGAGGGATATTTGGATCATTTTGTGAAGTTGAGAGGTGTTTGGATTCTTTGGTGGAATTGAGGAGTATTGGATTTTAGAATGGTCAAAATTTTGAGGTGATTTAGGAAGTCGAAAGTGTTGATGGAGTATGAAAGAGGTATTTGGTTTACAAGTGTTCGGGTTTTGAGAATGTTTCAGGTTTCTGATCACTAAGGTTGTTCGGGAGTATTTAAGAATAAAGGGCCCTATGGTGACTTCGAGTTTGCTTAAGAAAGGATTGAGGAGTGCTTAGGGGTTAAAGCTCTAAATGAAAGGGTTGGATTGATTTGTTTAGAATTGCTTCTCTTAAAATTTTAAAACCAAAAATAATTTTTATCATAAAAAGGGCGGATAATCCCGAGGGATTACCCTATGTACCCCCTCGAACACGACACTTAATTAATGGTAAGTGCCGAGGCTCGAAAGATGGGGCAATGAATTTATGTCGAAAAATAGGGTTCAGAGAGAAACACCATGAATGAGATGTTCTCGGTCGAACCCTAATAACGTCTCTAACTCCCGGGTTTTAAAACGTTAAAAATCAAAAACATTGAAATCGAGCGGAAGGGAGTTAGACGATTCTAAAATCTCGGCTGCAACTAGGAAGGTCGTTACTTCCCTAGCACCCCGCCTTGTAAAAATCTAGGTTGCAATTAGGGGAGGTTTGTCACCCTAATGCCCCGCCTAAAGAGATCCAGACTGCGACAAGGGAGGTTATGACCCCAGTGCCCTGCCTCGGATTTTTATTTTGGGAAGGGAGACAGACGATGTTCTAACCATGGATGAAATGTTTTGAAGGGGTTAGACATTTCTTGCTCCCTGAAAACGGTTTATGTTTGAGTTAACAAGAACTAAGTTTGAAAACTTTTGAAGTTGTTCGGAATTCTCAATAAAGAAACGCTGATTTTGGGGAACGTTTTAGGAGAAAACTTTCTGTATATGTGAGAAGAACTTTTTGCATTTTAGAAGAGTTTTCTGTGATGTGAGAAGAGTTTTTCCTTTAAAATCCCACAAAATGGTTTCTTTGAGATCTGAAAATCATGATGAAACTTGGATAAAATGATGGTTTGAAATTCTTTTTTTGATTTTGGAGTTTGAAAGGAATCTACAATTTGGGTTTGAATGGGATTGGTCAATGCTTGGGTCAAAGTTTTTGGTCAAGGTCAACATTTTGGGTCAGGGTCAACGTTTTTGGTCAAGGTCAACGTTTTCTGGTCAAGGTCAACGTTTTCTGGTCAAGGTTTGACATTTGTAGACTTGGTTTGACATTTGTAGACTTGGTTTGACATTTGTGTGGACTAAGTTGGGTCAAAGTCAAAATTTCAGGTCAAACTTGGGGTTTGGTCAACATTTGGGTCAAGGTTTGATTTTTGTAGACTTAGGTTGATTTTTGGTTTGATTGGGTATTGGGCCGAGTTTTGAGATTGGGCCGGGTTGAGTAGTGGGACGGGCTAGGTGATGGGCTAGGTCTATATAATGGGTCGGGCTTGGATAATGGGTCGGGCTTGGATAAGGGGCCAAGTTCAGATAACGGGCCAGGTTTAAGAAGTGGTGGTCTTGATGGAATTAGGCCCCAATTTGGAGATTGGGCTTTGAAAATGGACTTCTAGAAATGGGCTGATAAATAAATAAAGAAAAACTTGAAACTATTAGGGGCTAGTGGGCTTAGGTCATGTCTGAATAAAATTAACTGAATTTACAAGTGGATTGGATTTTGTTGATTGTACATTTTATTCTGAAATTAGGAGATGATTTGGAAAGTTTTAGGGAAACGGGTATTCCTCACATGGACCGTGTCTAGGACCCGTATGCATTGAGGATACCCTAAACCTAAGGCTTTTCTACAAAGGGGTGACCTATGGGCTATCTAAGGCCGCCTGTCCCAGCCCGTTTGGCTAGCAAATGGTTGAGACCGAAACATAGTTAGATTTGGGCTACAAGTTTAAAGCAGCCCAAACGGGCCCAACCCATTAAGGCATTAAAACATAGCAACAGCAAACAAATGGAAGCATCAAACATACTACAATGATACTGGAATAAACATGGATATTGAAACAGGCATGGCAAGTCAACGGTAAAAGCAGGAAAGAAAGCTTTTGAACAAGAAATCAATGTTAAAGAGATGGGTCTGAAGTAAAATAAATAGGTTGTTAAAGATTTAACTGAACAAAGGTCACTATATTGTTAGTAAATTCTTATCAAATTACTAAAGCCAGACAGTAGTTTAAAAGAAAATTTCGATGTTAATGAACAAGTAGCAAAACCCGTTTTTGTTGGTGAATCCCAAGTATGAGTACTGGTCAAAATTATATTCCTTTTAGTTGACAATTCCTAACCAATTTGCTAAGTGGTATTTCTCTGTTACTCGTGACTTTCTTCCATGTAAAAAAAAATATATTTTTTTGAAACCTAACACTTCAAAGTTGCAATATTACAAGTTTATTGAACCGATTTCTTATTCTCTTACCTCTCTGTCAATTAATCACTTGCTTAAACGCCGCACTAAACCTCACGTAGGTATGATCTAAAGTTTAAAAGAAAAAAACACACATTGATACAACTACACTGTACACATTTTTGTGCAAGAAAAATAGTATTTCCCTTAAACAGACGCTCTCTAGGAAGGATACAAGAGACAAAGTCAATTAACCAAATCTGGGTAGCAATTTTCAGTACCGTGAGCAAGACATGGGTTAAGGGTTTGCAAGTACTCAGAAGCATATAAAGTAGTAATGTATCACGCGGCAAAATTCGCAAGCAAACAAGGCATCAATCATTTAAACAACAGCCAAAGGTTCTCTAAGGTAATAGAAACAGTGTACCAGGATGAGGGCAATTAACATTATGAACTACGCGAAATGCGTGAGACCCACAGATGAGACAAAGCTCCAGAAAAATGTATACATATAAACAAAACAGAATTAATCACCAAAATCTCAAGTATGTTCAAGGAATAACCAGAAACGTCCATCATCAGGAGCTCAAAAACGTTCAAGCAAACCAGAAACTTAACATCACAAACCCAAAACATAAGTAACAGATAGATATGCGGTAGATCAAATACGCAGATTCATTCAATAATTCCTGAGGCTTTCAGAGTGCATAAAAAATACCAGGAGGGAGATGCTTAAAGTTTTCCTGTTACACAATGAAAGGGCAAAACCAAACAACATACCCACAGTTACTGCAAAATACATGTTAAAAGTCTGAGATAAAACACAAAATGAAGAATCTGAGAGTGATGTATCTGAAAGAAGATGTAATGGGTCGATTAGGCCATGTCAAGTAATGGTCACTCTATCCTATAAGGAGGAGTTTCCTGTACAGAGCTAGTATAGCAAAGGCAACAATAAACAGGTGAATACACATTAGCATCTCAATTGGTAGGCAGTCTAACAATATGAAACAATACAAAAAAAATTTGCAGAAACCAGAGATAGTGTGAGTTTGCTGTGCAAAATAAAAACTCCCTTTGGGCCATGGGTAGAATCGAATCAGATTCCAGGAAGACAAACACCATCAGCTCTAACAGTTATCCAGGTGGGAGCTTATCTATTTCATACAGATGAGGCATTCAGACAGTTCCATGCCAGATCAGACCAACAAAACAGTGCACGGGTAAACAGGAAGAATAAAATCGAGATTAGGAACTGAGACTTGTGTCTCAAACTGGTGTGAACTTATTCTCAAGACTGGAGAAACTACATATACAGGGTGAGCGATCCTCAAAAAAGAAAAAACAGAGGGTGATAACTGTTAATGGATTTCGAGTGATACGTCAATAAATCACAAATTAAACCTGCATATGGGTACGGTTAAAACAATGTCCAGGATCTTGTATATACTCGAGCAGAAACAGCCTTATAATATCCAAGAAGTTGGCTCTTGAAAGAGAAAGACAGCATATTAACATTACAACGTGTTTTGAGCAGAAATCTGCTTGTAAATCTCTGTCTCTTGCTACTCTCGAAATTGTGGACCCAATTTCAGGGTTCGGTATTCATCGGGGTGTGCTCATATAAACAAAACGAAAGTACAAAAAAAAGAGTGTTCGATCTGTATATGAAATTACGAAAACCAAAGCCTATGATAGAGGCTCGGTGTTCGTTTGCAATCGATACCCAGAACTAAGCGTAGAGTTAGGAAATTTTGAGAATTTGCAGAAGATGAAAAAGAAATCTGAGACACGGGAACCGGCACCAACATCAGAAACTAGCTCCCGGAAAAGGCCGCATTCCTCGCGCTCATTAGAGCCGGTTCCGATTTGACTTGTTTGATACAATCAGTGAAAATAGCAGATGTAGTTGAATCGAAAGATAATATACAGAATAGGAAGAGCTAAGACAACACTTACTCTACCACTGGGCAAATGAAATGAAATCGGGAGGAGGGAGCCTCAACCGTATCGTAGATGAGAATGGGAGGAACTGGAGGAAAATATGGGTTAGGAGAGGGTCGGGTAATGGTTTCGGGTGCGGGGGTGGTGGCGGTAATGGAGTTCAGTGGCGGCACAACTTCGGGGCTGGGTGTCGATGGTGATTTTCTGATGTAGGTGGTGCTTCTCGGTGAAGATGAGGGGAGCGACGATGGGCTTCGGGCGAGAGTGTGAAGTCAGTGGTGGGAGGATTTTTGCAGTCGATTCCCCCCGGCGCAGGATGAAGAAGAGACGGGAATTTGAAGGGAGTTAGCCATCTTCAAAGTACCGAGGACATGCAGAGACTTTTTTAGGAGGGATGTCCTCGGCTACTTCAAAAACAAAACCCATACCGTAATGTTTTAATCGGCTCTTTCAAGAAGATGCCCACGCTGTAAGGTTTTTTTTGTTTTAAAATGAAAAAGCATTTTTAAGAAGAGGTGTTGGGCAGAAAAAATAAAAACAACCGGTCATGCTCTGTCCAGGTTTCGAACTTGGGTTTTCAAGCAATGCCCATCACACCTTGACCACTTGAGCTGTGGCAAATTTCGGTTTATAACAGTAGACCATTAAACAAAAGTTGTATTGCAAGCTAAACGAGAACTAAAAAACACCTTAGCTAGGAATCAAACCCAGAACCATTGGGTTATATGGAGAGTATGCTAACCGGCTATGTTGAGTCGGAAATCAATATCTTCACGGGAGAAAATAATACTAGAGTTTTAGCCCGGACTGGGATAACTATTCTAAAAATGCTACCAACTCAAAAGGAAAGTATACTATAAAATGAGAACAATAATACAGTGACAAGAAATTATGAAATACAGATGGGATTCAAAACGTAATGAGACATAAATAAAGGAATAGCACGTGTGCATGAAATGATGAAAAATAATGCCCGTGAAGGGGAGATGAAAACAAATAAAATAAATAGATAAAATAACAGTAGTAAAAGTTACATAAAATGATATAAATAACAATAAAAATGTTGATGATAAAAAAAAGTATATAATAAATGCTAGAAGAAAATTAAAAGTAGTAATAAATAGGATAAAGAAGTAACAAAATAAAAGAAAATTGATAAGTAAGCAAACAGGCAATGAGACAAAAGCGATGGGTTTAAAACAGGATTGTCGTTTGGAAATTCATTTTCGGAAAATCGTGTTTTTATGAAATGCTTGGAAAAAAATTATAAAACGATGGTTTTATTTTGGCACGCACGTCAATACGTTTTGACAAAGAAAGGCGGCGACCCCTCTTATTGTGTTTCATATTTTAGAATTTGCTTTATGGGGTGAGAATTTTTGGTGTCTACAGTACCTTTCCAGTCAATGGCGTGGACGCTTCGATCTTGTTCGACTCCGGAGCCTCACATACATTTATCTCGCTATCTTTTGCGAAGAGGCTGGGGTTAGACGGTGAAGAGATGCCAGACTTTTTAGTCACTCTTCCGTCAAAAGAGCGGATCAGGTGTACCCGCTACCACCGAGATGCTGTTGTACGAATTAGAGAAGAAGAGTTTCTGATCGACTTGATAGAGTTTGATGGACTTGGTTTTGATGTGATTGTCGGGATGAACTGGTTGGAGCGGTACAAGGGCAGAATCCTATGTGCCGAGCATCGTCTGCTTCTTCGGAGTCCGTCTGGGGTTACTATATCATACCGCCAGAGGCCCAGGGAGCCTTCGACTCAGATCATCACCGCCATGGCCAAGTGTCGTGAACTACGACGAGGGAGTGATGTATACCTCTGCTATGTCTAGGACATAGAGAGAGACCCAGAGTTTAGCCCAGATGTACCGGTACTGTCGGAGTTTCCTGATGTCTTTCCTAAGGAACTGCCGGGCATGCCGCCAGCACGGGAAGTAGAGTTTGAGATTGATTTGGTTCCGGGCACCGGTCCAATTGTGAAGGCGCCCTATCGTATCGCTCCAGCAGAGATGGCAGAGCTCAAGGAGCAGTTGAGAGACTTACTCGACAAGGGATTCATCCGCCCTAGCGTTTCACCATGGGGAGCGCCGGTCCTCTTCGTGAAGAAGAAGGACGGTAGCCTCCGCCTCTGCATCGATTATCGAGAGCTGAATGCAGTTACGGTGAAGAACCGTTATCCTTTACCACGCATCGATGACTTATTTGATTAGTTGAAAGGAGCATCAGTATTCTCCAAGATAGATTTACGATCCGGTTACCATCAGATTGCTATCCGGGAAAGTGACATAGAGAAGACCGCATTCCGAACCAGATACGGTCATTATGAGTTTACGGTTATGCCGTTTGGTTTATGCAATGCACCATCCAAGTTTATGGACTTAATGAACCGCTTTTTCCAATATTAGTTGGACAAGTCAGTGGTAGTCTTCATCGATGATATTCTTGTGTATTTGAAATCGAGAGGTGAGCATGAAAGCCACCTGAGAAGTGTGTTGCAAACATTGAGAGAGAATCAGTTGTATGCCAAGTTTTCTAGGTGTGAGTTCTAGTTGAACCAAGTATCCTTCCTTGGTCATGTGATTTCTGAGGCCGGGATCGCTGTTGATCCGGCAAAGATAGATGCAGTGCGCACCTGGCCTAGACCGAAGACAGTTACCGACATCCAGAGCTTCCTCGGTCTGGCAGGATATTATATGAGGTTTGTGAAGGACTTCTCCAGCGTCTCGAAGCCGATGACTTCCTTGATGAAGAAGGATGCTTCATTCGAGTGGACAGTCGACTGTGAGAGTTCTTTTTAGAGTCTCAAGGATGCTCTGACATCTACACCAGTCCTGACTATACCAGACGGTTCAGATGGATTCGAGGTCTATTGCGATGCATCAGGAAGAGGTATGGGATGTGTGTTGATGCAACACGGTAAGGTCGTAGCATACGCCTCCCGACAGCTGAAGAAGCATGAAGAGAACTACCCTACCCACGACTTAGAACTGGGTGCCATAGTCTTCGCTTTGAAGATATGGCGGCATTATTTGTATGGGGTAAGCGTGACAATTTATTCTGATCACAAAAGTTTGAAATACTTGTTCACTCAGAAAGAGTTGAACATGAGACAAAGAAGGTGGGTCGAGTTCTTAAACGACTACGACATCAATTTACAGTACAAAGAGGGAAAAGCAAATGTGGTAGCTGACGCATTGAGTCGCCGAGCACACTCTCTTCATTCGCTAGTCTCTCATACTAGCTTGGTTGAAGAGGTGCGGAGTGCTCAGATGACGGATCAGTATATGTTGGAGATCAGGCAGAAGCTTATTGATGGCACATTTGAGGGTCAGAAGTACGACTTCCGACTCCACGATGATGACCTGATTAGGCTTAATGGCCGACTGTGTATTCCGAGGAGTAGCGCCGAGCTGAAGGAGCGCGTACTGAGTGAATCCCATTGTTCTACTACTTCGATTCACCCCGGAGCTTCAAAGATGTATAAAGATATGAAAAGATATTTTTGGTGGGCTGGAATGAAGAACGATGTGAATGATTATGTGTTGAGGTGTCTCACTTGTCAGAAAGTCAAGTTTGAGCACCGACGGCCTGGTGGTATGGTACAGCCAATGCCAGTGCCTGAGTGGAAGTTCCATGACATTTCTATGGACTTCGTAGTAGGGCTTCCGCCTACAAGGGGAGGTCTGAATATGATTTGGGTTGTTGTTGACCGACTGACCAAGGTGGCTCGATTCATACCGATGAAGGACACCTAGAAAGTGGCAAAGCTTGCAGAGCTCTTCGACCGAGAGATTGTACGGCACCATGGGGTACCGAAGACTATCGTGTCTGATAGGGATACCAGATTTCTCTCAAGGTACTGGAGAACTACTCGGGAAGTGCTTGGTACCGAGCTGAAGCTAAATACAGCGTTCCACCCACAGACAGATGGTCAGAGTGAGTGCACCATCCAGACACTTGAGGATATGTTACGTGCTTGTGCACTTGACTTTCAGACCAGCTGGATTGATAAGTTACATCTGATCGAGTTTAGCTACAACAACAGTTACCATGCTTCGATCAAGATGTCTCCCTTCCAGGCTTTGTACGGTAGACCATGTCGCACGCCATTATGCTGGGATGAGTCGAGTGAGACGGTCATTATAGGACCTGAGTACCTGGAACAAGTTCAAGCAGAAGTACGCCAGATCCGGGCTAACATGAAGGCAGCTCAGGATAGGTAGAAATCGTACACTGATATGCGCAGACGTGACCTGGAGTTCGCCATGGGCGATCAGGTATTTCTTAGAGTATCCCCCATGAAGGGAGTGTTTCGTTTTGGCCAGAAGGGCAAGTTGAGCCCAAAATATGTGGGGCCTTATGTTGTGACGGAGCGGATAGGCCCGGTAGCTTATAGACTTGATTTACCTGCTGAGCTGGGCAAGGTACATGATGTATTTCATGTGTCCCAGTTGAAGAAATATATGTCTCATCTGTCTCATGTACTTCAGCCTGAAAGGCTAACCTTAGAGCCGACCATGCGATTAGTGGAGACTCCCGTACGGATTCTAGACACTAAGACTCGAGACACTCGCCATAAGTCTGTGAAACAGGTGAAGGTCCTCTGGTCTAACCAGGACGTCGAGGAGGCCACTTGGGAGCTGGAAGATAAGATGAAGGCGAAGTACCCGTCATTGTTTACTTCTTAGTGTTTGTATGTATAGGGTACGGGGCGTACCCCTATTTTAAGGGGGTAGAGCCGTTTCGGTTATGTGTGTACGACATGTATTGAAATACATTGTCTTGTTATGTTACAAACCGTTGTGTCTAAATGATGTTATGTTGTTTGGACCTTATGTCCGATGTTATGTAAGTATGTTGTTAATGTTATTATGGAAGTATTGCTTCACAAGTATTCCCCATGTTTTAATATTTAAGATATGTGGGAAGTGTGAACTTTGGGGACAAAGTTCTTTTAAGGGGGGTAGATTGAAATACCCCAAACCTTAATAAGTTGTTTAAACATTAAACTATGATATATTAAGACTAAAAAAATGTCTTAGAAATGTTAGTAAACAATTTAAACCATAGAAAACACAAGTAATTACCTTAAAGTCAATATGGGCAAAATGTGCTCTAAGCTTGGGATAATCTTGGTTGAGACATAATAAGCTTACCAAGACCTTATTTATATGTTAATAAACATATTAAACCAATTACCAAAGAAAACCAAGCTTGGAAACAAGTTAAAACACAAAATGTGCTTTAAGGAGTCTTAAAGCACATTTTTGAAAAATTGTCTTGTAAATGAGTTTTGAGTGGCTAAATGTCCATCATTACTCTTGAATTAATATGTGTACTACTTAGTATCACATTAGGAAGTCTAAATCAATGGGAAATCAAAAATTTCACAATTATGTGCCTTGTTTTATGAATAGTAACTAAATTAAGCTAGTTTATAACATAAGTCAATATAAGTGAGTTAATTGGTCAAAAAAGACTAAAATACCCCTTGTTACTTAATGGGGGCCGGTTTTTGCAAGGGATGAGTCATCCCCCTTGTTAGTTTAATAAGAAAACAAATTGATAAAGTAAGTCACTATTTACTTTTCTACTTAAATATCCTAAACTAGCTAGTCGTCTTCATTCTCTTCTTTCTCTTTGCATTCCCACCGTCTCCAACCTCTCTTCTTCCTCCATTCACGGTTTTGCTACAGCTCACACACCATTATCCATCTTCAATCTCTTATATCTCCTAGCTTCCTTTACCAAATCAAAAACCAAGACCACCATTCTCTTAATCTCATCAAGCTCTTCAACCTTGTCTTCTTAAAATTCCAAGAGCTCCATTTCGGTGCCAGGAGGAACTTCCATGGAAGGAGCTTGAGCTTATATTTTTATGCCTTGTTGATCACCTTTGCTTCAAGGTAAGGAAAAACCAAAGAAAACAACATTTCCTCCATGTTTTAGTGTTGGCCAAAAATCACTCTTCATGGTGTTTTCTCTTGCCTTGTTTTAGCTTCATTTCAATCTCTCAAGGACTTGGTGGAGTCCTCTCTTGCTACTCATTCAAACTCTCTTCCATTTCCAAGGTAAAACAACTATCTTAATGTTTTAAGACAATATATAACCTAGGGTTTACAAATGAGTTTGAGCATGAAGCTTGAATACTCATTATATTTCTTGTATATTGATTAGAAATTGACAAGCAATCAAAATTCCTTACCGGTTTTAATCAAAGAAGGAACAAGGAGAAATAAGTGAAAAACTTGTGAAGGAAAAAAGGTAAATGTGCTAACCTCATGTAGTTTGATGTCTTAGGAAAAATGAGCTTATGTTGCTTATTGAAACTACCTAAAGAGCCAATGGTGAATGAGTTAGTAAAATCTCTCAAAGAGATTATTAAGGGCATATTGTCTTGTTGAGTGTATTTGCAGGTCAAAGGCAATTATAATGTGGGAAATTCAGTGTTTATGGTTTATGCAATTTAAGGGCCTAAGTGCCAAGCAATTTAAATTATGCACTATATTGTGATGTAGTGTTAAATGGGTGAAGTTTTGTGTATAAGAATGTTCTTGATGGATTTAAGTGTTTTTGGATGTTTAATGGTGAAAACTATGTGTTTGGTGTAACAAGATGTTAGTAGAACCCATGTCAAAATTTAGGTAATGTGCAAGAAGTTCTAGGTGTTTAAAATGAGCTTTGGTGAACTAGGAAGTGCTAGGAATGACTAAGTGTTTTACTAGGGAAAAAGGTGTGTTAAGTGATTCGGTGTGGCTTAAAGGAGTTGTGGTTAGTAAGAAAAGATGCTTGGGAGATGATGTTATAGTGGTGAGGAAACATTTTGGCATAGGGGTTATTATAGGTATGAAACACCACTTAGAAACCTAGTGAAAAATGTTACAAGTGTTAACTCTTTACAAGAACTTGTGTAATACTTGAGGTGGATTTTAGTGGATGATTTAAGGAGTTTAATGGAGGTCTTAAGGTGTGGTTGAGGCGCCCAAATGAGGTTAGAACATACTAGGTGATGTAAGGTGAAGTTTAGTGGCAAAATCTGCATTTTTAAACAAGGGTCTGGAGTAGACCGACCTTGGGGACCGAACCTGCAAGGTCGGTCGAACCCAGTTTACCCTGCGAGAAATGGTCTCTGGAATAGACCGACCTTGGGACCGAACTTACAAGGTTGGTCATGCCTAAATCTTTGTACGTAAGTTGGTCTCTGGAATCGACCGATCTTGGGACCGAACTTGCCAAGATTGGTCAAGCCTGAATTTTCAAAGGGGAAAAACTCTCGGGAATAGACCGACCTTGTGGACCGAACTTGCAAGGTCGGTCGGGGTAGGATTTTCTAACGGTAATGTGTTCTGGAATGGACCGACCTTAGGACCGAACTTAGCAAGGTCGGTCGTAGTGTAAATTTTCAACCCGTCAGTCACTGGAATGGACCGACCTTGGGTAAGGTCGGTCGGTAAGGTCGGTCGACCCAAAACTTATAAAAAAAACATAAAAGAATATGACTTGTGTAGTAAACCCTAGTGGGTATAATGAGGACAATTAGACGTAAGCTAAGTTATAAAACATGTCATATGAGTATGTAAACACTTAGTAAAATATGAAGTTAAGTAAGTTAATTAACCGACATTATTAATCATGTATAGGAGTGGTCTACGGTGGAAATCAATCGAAACAAGGACCAAGGTATGGTTTTCTTGCAGTCTGTTGCCTACCGGTGTACACCGGCTTGTGTGTTGTTTGTTTTTCTGTGTGTTTACGACCTTGTAAGACTTAAATCATGTAACGAGTTACAGTTGCTTATATTATTGTATTGTTAAAGTGTGACTCATCTCCTTGTGTGTGTCTAACAAGACTTAACCACTTGCTTGTGATTTGTTATTTAAGTTCCAATGTTGAACTTCTAACAAGTGCTAACTGGGGAGTGAGGAATCCGGTTGTCCGGTCACGCGTGTATGTATAAGAGTAGACATCTGCATCAGATTCGACTCTCTTAATGTTAAGGTTGTTCTCCTTCTCGGCGTTCGATCTCCCGCTAGCTTCATCCAAAGCTTACCTATTCTGACTTATGATCGGTCTAGGGGGAAATATGTGTGATTGTGTGTTTCGGATCACTATATCCGATCCATCTTGAGTTAAGTTACTCGTTCGACTAACAGAACGGTAATGAGTTTATGTAACAAGCTTAACATGAGGGTGAACCATTCTCTAGGCTTATGTTGTTGACTAACCTTCTTGGTTTGTTTACTAAGTGAAGTATTCTTACTATGTGTGTGTTGTTGTGTTAAGCAATATTTCTTGCTATGCTATATTGTTGTATGTTAAAATCAATGCCATGTTGTCATGACAAATAGTTGCGCGTATCCCGGTAGCCGATGGGCTGCGCGTTAACCATACCAACAAAGGTTGCTGACCCCCTTTAGGGGCTCTGTTTAATTGCAGGATGAGGATCGAAGAAGCGGAGTGGCTTTAGATCCTAGGTCGTAGGAATACTTTTGATATATTTTGGATGTTGGGCCCGGGATGCGCCTGTGCTCCCGTGGCGTTATATTTTGATGGTTAACTGTTTACAGTGGCAGTTTGTGGTGTACAGTTTACAGTGATGGATGTTGTTAAATACTCGGTATTGTGATTATGTATATATGGTTATTAGTTCTATGCTCGGGAGTCTGATCATCAGACCGGTACATTTGTATTTATTCTGCCTTGTTAACCACCCCCTTGTTACCACGTGGGTGGTTAACGGCGTTGTAACACCGAACCGTTTAGTTATTGTTTAGTTGTTTATTCCGCTGCGATTTCATTTATTGTTAAGTGCGTAGTAGGGGTGTTACACATCTAACCAATGGGGAGGTCCTAGGACTGCTACTGAGATCCTTCAAAAGAAAACTACATGAATCTTTGAGGTGAATTCGAATACCCTTCTAGATGCTAAGATGAACAGTATATCTGTTGGAACTTTTGGGTCTTTCCGATGATGACTCAATCTACGCGCAAATGGAGCCCATGAAGATATGTTGGAACCTTGTGTGTTGCTGATGATAGAGTCCTTCGATGTGCACGGAGTTCCTCGAGCAAAATGACAAAACCTGCTACAACAAGCACAGAAGATGGTGAAAGATTCTGTCTAACCAAGAGAGTCCATCCGATGCCAAGAGTGTCCGTCCAACCAAGAGAGTGCGTCTGGCGATTTACAACTAAACATGATTAGTCGTTGTAACCATCTCCGAAATTCATGGTCAAAGAACGTGTACAAACTCCCATAACGTCTATATGTCAACGTTCAATTCCCTTGGGCCTTAATATTCTGAGCCACAACCTTAAGACAAGTCAGGTACAAAATTTAAGGACCAGTCTCCTGAATTTTTGGAAATGGACTCCCTCAACGGCTCTAGAGGATGTGCTACATAAAGAGCTGGAATTATCAGTTGTAATGTGTGCTTTTCTGCCCAATACTTCCTACACTAGGGAAAATTCACCGAAAACAAGAGATGTGTCTCCTATTACAAGCTTTAATTCATATATCTAGATATTTAGAGCTTTTACACTTATTTCTCCATATGTTGTATTGATCTATTCACTGAGAAGAGAGTGTTGGAGTTAGGCAGAGTTTTTCTGCCTAATACCAAGTGTGAGATACTTTCTTGTAACCCTAAAAGTTTATCAATAAAGTTTCACATTCTTGTATTGATATTTTTGTTGACGGACTCCGTCCATTCACCAAAAGAGTCAAAGTGTTTCAACGACTTGCTTCTTGGAACACTTTGAAGATGGCCCATCAATTGACTGCTTCCGCTTCCCGAGCTAGTATGTATGGGTCTAACAACCCATAAAGACTACGTTAGCACCATCTATCCCATAAGATTGACTTTATCCGTCACATTTCAATTGAGAGAGTCTGTCTGAGTCTAACAACCTAGACAGACTCCGTCAGCCACACCGATCATGTTGGAACTTTTGGGTTTTATCCACAATGTCTATTTGCCAATGTTCAACTTCCAATAGCCCAAATACCCGGAGCCACAACCATAGAAGAAGTCAGAACCAAAGTTTAAGGACCAGTCCCCTGATTTTTTCAGAAATGGACTCCCTCAGCGGCTCTAGAGGTTATGCTACATAAAGAGCTGGATTATCAGTTATAATGTGTGTTTTTCTGCCCCAATACTTCCTATATCTAGGGGCGTGCAAACGGTTAGAACGGATATTCGTTAACCGAAGTTTGTGAAAAAGTATGGTTTTCGGTCATTTCGGTTATAACCGTTTTAACCGAAATTAGTAATAATATCTGTTTTAACCGATAACCTTTTTAATCGATAACCATTATACAAAATATATTGATAACCGTTAACCGCTCAATAACCGAACTTTCTAAATAACCAAAATAATTGAACTTTTTCACATAACCGAAATAACCGAAATTTTTTATATAACCAAAATAACTGAAATTTCTCACATAACCGAAATAACCGAACTTTTTAACATAATCAAAATAACCAAACTTTCGAACATAACTGAAGTAACCAAAATAACCACACTTCCTTAAATAGTTAAACTCCATAAAAATCTGAAATATAGATCTGATTATAATATCCATAAAACAACATAACAAGCAAAGTTCTTGTAAGTGTCTTGGTCATTGATAATTGCACGAGGACATCAGGAGGCCACAGGATAATATCATTGCATTTGCATCATTCGTAAGAACTCCCTGCACATTAGAAATTTGAGACAGATTATCGTAGTGAAAACAATCGAGAATTTCAGTACTGAGAACCCCAATATGTTTGATAACCGACAACACCAGACATATACACTGAGTCTCTCATACAACCTTATGTTACTGGCATGTTCTCAAAGCACTATCTAAGGCAAAACAAGATAGATCAGATTCTATATGAATAAACTGCCCATCCCAACAATTATCCTAATAACATGTTCATTGTTATAGTTTGAGCAACGTGGAAGATATCAAGATACAATATTTTTTCGTTGTTATAGTTTGAGCACCAGACATAACGTGTCTGCATTATTGGCATGAACCCAGGCAGCAATTTAAACACCACAACTTTCTTGTCCATTGAGCTTTTACAAAAGCAGAAGCAGAAGATACAATATTTGTTCCTTAAAGCCTATAAATCCTTGAATTCCACCTAAATAAACCAAATCGAGCAGCAGTATGTTTTAAAAAAAACAAGCAGCACCAGTAAGTACATCTTTCAGCCCCTTTTACAATCTAATGAAGTGATGATTGCACAAGACCTAATAACCCAAATCGAGCAGCAAGTACATCTTTTCAGCCCCTTTTACAATCTAATCAAGTGATGATTGCACAACACCTAGTAGGCTGATAACCAAAATCGAGCAGCAAGTATGCTTTAAAAAAATTGAGCATTAAGTGTTTCGTCTTTTGTTTCCTACATAATATAATCCAACTATTTTCTTAGTTTTTATCAGTTGATCTATCTTGTCAGTTAATTGATCCAATCTGTTTGTTTTTCCACTGTAGGCGTTTGATTCTTGCCAGTGGGATTGAAGGGATAGAAGGTTTTAGACAGAGATGGAGCTTGCATGGCCGTCTCACTGACATAAGGTAAATTATATGCGTGCTTTTATAGTGCATGCACATTCCACTAGTTTATATGGATTGTCGTGTTGGATGACTGATTCCCCTGATAAATGTTAAGGAAGTAAAATGGGTTATACATTTGTTCATTGGTTGAATATACTTTCTATTGTATTTGCAGAATAAGATTGGAATCTTTGAAGCAGGGAATTGAAAAGAGGAAAGAAGATAAGCCAGAATCTACTGATAACTCAACAAAGAAAAGATGGTCTTTCTGGTAAAAAGACTTGGCTATGAAGCAAGCCATCATTTATGTCGCCTGGCATTTGTCTTTGCACGAATGTAAACTTGTGAGCTCTATATGTTGAGCATTATCATTCATTGATCACTATGTTAGAGCCATATCGTTGGGCTGTAAGTGTTTAATATATCTGAATACCAAGCAAGTGTCTATCAACGCCACAAGATCTAGTTAGAGAATATTAAGGATGATATTAAACATTTAACACAACCGCAAATGAAAGCACTCCTATAATCGCACAACGTGTCATGTTTTTTATTTCTTGAGTTCTGAGAAAGACAAACATAAGAAATTAGGAGGGTCCGCACATTTGGAGTGTCACGGTCTTTAGTCTTGAATTCATTTTATGCATTTAGACATTTCAATTCAAGTAATCAAAGGAAGTCCAAAAACCTTGACCAGAGAATCAATGGGCGAGAGGGCACTCTAAAGTAGCGTAGCAAGACGAAGCAAACCCAGATATACAAGCATCGACGAGGCAACGATGAATGAGGAGTGGGACTGGCCGTAAAATTAGACCTATGAAAGATGAATGAACATTAAGATTTTTTCTGATTCGAATATTTAGATGAAAGAAACTGGAGAGGGAGCTACAGTTCAATCGGCAACACTGTGAAATTGTGAATAGAACACGAACTTGAGGGAGAGAGCCAGGGCCGTCGGGACTCAGGGAGATGGCATCGCCGCTCGTTGCCCCGCCCGTCGCGCCGCCCACCGCCGGTGTTCTCCTTGTGCGGTTGTGCCCGGTACTCACGAGTCACGAAATTTACCGCCACGAAAGAGTAGGACTGTAGGAGAGACCAAGGGAGGGGAAACCCAAAATTGAAAACCTAATTGTGTACCGAAGAGTGAAAAATTAGAATTATAATTTTTTTTAAAAAAACTTCGGTCATTAAGAATAGCCGAAGTTTGAGTTTTAATATTTGTTAACCGAACCGTACTAAAATATGGATATCTGTCTTAATCAAATAACCGCACTTTTGTAAACCTGTTAAAAAAATGGTGATCAAATCCGAAAAAAACGGTTATCTCGGTTATCCATTCTAACTGTCTTGTTTGCACACCCCTACCTATATTAGGGACAAGTCACCAGAAAAAAGAGACATGTATCCTATTACAAACTACAATTCATATATCTAGCTATTTAGAGCTTTTACACTTATTTCTTTATATGTTGAATTGATCTATTCGTTGAGAAGTGAGTGTTGGAGTTAGGCTGATTCTGTCTTCCTAACCCCAAGTGTGAGATACTTTCTTGTAACCCTAAAAGTTTATCAATAAAGTTTCACATTCTTGTATTGATATTTTTGTTGACGGACTTCGTCCATTCACCAAAAGAGTCAAAGTGTTTCAACGACTTGCTTCTTGGAACACTTTGAGGATGGCCCATCAATTGACTGCTTCCGCTTCCCGAGCTAATCTGTCTGGGTCTAACATCCCAGAAAGACTACATCATCCCCATCTATCCCACAAGATTGACTCTTTCCGTCACATTTCGATCGAGAGAGTTTGTCCGAGTCTAACAACCCAGACAAACTGCGCAGCCCCACCGATCCTACAATTGGTATCAAAACGAGGTTAAGCTAACACACTCCATTTGCAGATAACCTACGAGATGGCAGAGTGTTCTTATGTTTTTGAGGTGGACTCCAACCTTCACACAAGACACCAAATGTTTTTCGCAGAGCCAAAGTTCCACATCAAGATCTACTTTATCAAGCCCTCGTCCCTCAGAATGGTTGTAGATGACCAAGACAAACACTGTTGATGAAGGAGCGTCAATGATCAACCTGAAGTTGACATTGATGGGGGGTGCACACCCAAAAGAATTGCCAAATTCAGGGGGAACTTGCAATCCTTCTAAGAATGCATGGATTAAGGGGGAATAACAATGGGTTTCGCCATCATCGACAAAATGGGGGAAGTTGTTGGAACTTTTGGGTTTTGCCGATGATAACTCAATCTACGCACAAATGGAGTCCATGAAGAAATGTTGGAACCTTGTGTGGTGCTGATGATAGATTCCTTCCATGTGCACGGAGTCCCTCGAGCAAAGTGACGAAACCTGTTGCATCAAGCACAGAAGATGGTGAAAGAGTCTGTCTAACCAAAAGAGTCTGTTCGATGCCAAGACAGTCCGTCTGGCGATTTACAACTGAACACGATTAGTCGTTGTAACCTCTCCGAAATTCTTGGTCAAAGAACGTGTTCAAACTCCCATAACGTCTATATGTCAACGTTCAACTCCCTTGGGCCTTAATATTCGGAGCCACAACCTTAAGACAAGTCAGGTCCAAAATTTAAGGACCAGCCTCCTGAATTTTCGGAAACGGACTCCCTCAACGGCTCTAGAGGATGTGTTATATAAAGAGCTAGAATTATCAGTTTCAATGTGTGATTTTCCGCCCCAATACTTCCTACACTAAGGAAATGAAATACCCCAAATCTAATTAACATTATAAAACCATTATTTAATGGAAGATAATCCAAATATAAATCATTTCACGTACGCATGCAAACCCATGCATGAAAACGTTACGTAAAAATAGTCGTTTCACCATAAACGTTAAAACACCTTAGAAACATATGATCAAGCATGACCTTGTACAACCATCTAAAACTCAAACCAAATGGTCATAGACTCATTATATGAATATATAAACATGACCCCTAAGCTATACTTAGTCAAAAACGTAAAACGCTCGGGAGTGCTCACGCACGCCCCTTAAAGCATGAAAAGCCCGGAGGAGTGGCGAGGTGGCACGAACTCCTATAAAATTAATTCTTAGAGTTCCTAACATCATTATTAACCATCCTAAAGAGAACACACGAAGTGGTTTCTCAAAATTCAACAAAAACCTCAGGAGGATTTCTTAACGCTCCTTTTTGACCGGGAGTGTCTCGATAGCCCGGAAATTATGACATGGGTTGATGTAACCCCATATAACTCAATGTAACATCTTAATATATCATTATTTACCATAATAAATGTTTATAAACATTTAGAACTCAAGAAGACAACTTATTTCCCAAAATATCCTTAGAGCACAAAAACACACCTTCGGGTGTCACTAAAACGCGTTTTACGCAATTACCTTGTAGTTTTTCACATGCCACGAATTATGAATCTTAAATAGGGTTAAAATGACCCTCTAAATAAACTAAAGGCAGTGTCAAACAAGGGGCTCTATAGGGGCCGATTTTCTACCTAAAAACTAGTATAAAATTTGCATTTAAAACTTGTAAAAGGCATAGAACATGGTGACTCACCTTCCCATGTGCTATAATACTTAATGGCAAAATAATTTAGGTCTCATTTGACCTCCATGCTGTCGAAATTATGCAAGGAAACACGGCCATGTTAGCTAGACAAGAATAAAATGATTAAAGCAAAAAAGTAGATCTAGAATCTACTTTTTGATTTCTTAAATTCAAGTGACCAACCTTTGCTTGTCCTTGGCTCCTAAATGTCAATTGAGAGGCTCCATTTAGGCCTTGAATTCGTTCACCTATAAGAGAAGAAGAAGACAAGCATAAACATAGAAAAATCAAAAGAACAAACCTTACCTAAATTTCCTTGTCATTTAGCTCACATTATTTTCTTCCACCTTGCCTTGTCTCATCACATGGCCGAACACATGCATAGAACATGGGCATTTATTGAGCCAATAACCTATGGAATAAAATAATGAAAAGACTAGTCAATTAACATTAAAAATTAACAAAACAAAAATCAATCAAACTTGCCTTCTCTTATTCCTACGTAAGTCTAGCCTCATTCTTTCCCTTGCACACTCCATTGCCGATTTGGTAAGTTCCCAACTCTCTCTTCTTCCTTTGAAGCTCTTAAGTCCATTAATGGAGATTTAACTTCTATCTTCATCTTTAAGGTAATTTCCTAGCATTTCTTATCAAGCCTTGAAGCAAAACTCTTCCTAGCACACCTACAAGCATTCGGCATCAACATATACTCCAAGGAGGTTGTCTAAATCAACATTAATCCAAGGAGCATCTCAAGGTTATCTTAAGGTAGTTTTCATGCTTGAAAATCCTTAAAGCACATTTTTATGTGTAACCAAATTCTACTTATTCTAAGGCTCTTTTCTTCTTCATTTTCATGAAGGAAAGTTTGTTCTTCATCCAACTTAGGTGTGCCGAATTTATAAGAAGAAAAGCTTAAGGTAAATCCTTGGAAAACTACTTACAAATCTACTTAAGATCTTTGTTAAAGATCTAATTCCTAAACTCCTTCACTTCTTGCATAAAAACCGAAGTGGAGCATCAAAATTCCCTTGGAGAAAGCTTGGAGATTCAAGAAGAGTTCAAGCACTAAACCATCCTTGTTAAGAAGTAAGTTTACTAAGCTAATCTTTATGTTTAAAGCTTGGTTAAGCTTCTAAAAATTATACAAAAATTATGTACACCTCCTAGGGTATCTAAAACCGAAACCATATGGTATAATATACCAAAAATATAATCTATAACATATATGGAAAATATTTACCTTAAGACACATTTTAATGTCATAAAAGTTACCTAGGTTACATCTTAATTCATGCCGATTTGTCAAGGACAAATAAGTTCTATTTTGAACTAAGAATCAATATAAGACATTACAATAATTTTTACATGAGTTATATGACTCATATAAATTTATGTATAATTATTTTGACATATAAATCCACTTTTATATACTATATGGTAACTATTTAATTATGGCCGAATGGTCTAAGTGAAAAATAGGTTTTAATGAGCTACTGATGTATATAAACTTATATTATAAAGTTTGGAGAGTTAAAAATATGTTATTAGTGCTTAAATGGTTAATTAATTAAGTTATGTGGCTAAAATGTAAATTTTACAAAATTTGGTGTATAAATCATAAAAGCCGAGAGTAAAAGGATTCTTGGGATAAATATGGTATAATATAAGGTTAGGAATTAAATTTATGAATTTTAGATAATTTAAACAAGTGTTAAAATAACAATTTATAAAGTTTTGGGCTATTATGTAATTTATAAAACTTATTATGAAAGTTTGGAGTTGATTATGGGCGAAATCATAATTAAGAGAATTATTAAGTTCACCTTCGAAATTTTGAGGAATTAAATATTTAAACTATAGTTTATAAGTTATTAAGTAACTATTATAAAGTTTTGGGGTGAAAATGTAATTAATGGAAAGTATATGACAAAGCCGAATTACTTTGGGTTAGTTTTGTAATTTAAGAATTTATATATATATATATATTCGGCAATTATGGAGAATTAAAATTAAAACTATAGTTTATAAGGTATTATCTAAAGATTATAATATTTTGTGGTTAAATTGTAATTATAGAAAATATATATATATATATATAGGCCGAGAATTTGAGGGGTTAAGTTGTAACTTTCGAAAGTTATAATATTCAAAAGCTATATACCAAAATATTAGTGGTGGCCTTGTAATATAATTAAATAAGGAATTAAAACTATATAATATAGTGAGATTAGAATTTAAATATAAAGTTTATGCATTAATGTGGTTGTTTTGTAAATGACCGAAATATAAGGGTAATAATTTAGATTTAAATAAATATAGGTCATGTGTGGATATTTGGAGGAATTAGAAGAAAAGAATTTTGATTAAAGGAGTTATGGAATTAAAACTATGGCTTATATAGTTATAAGGAATTTAAAGGTAACCAATAAATATTATTTATAATTAAAAGGGGAATAATGAAAACTATAAGAATATTATGTCCATGTATGGCATATAAATATAGTTGAGAAATTATAAAGTTATTATGTCAACTAGACAATTAAAAACATGTAACATAAATAGTACATGAATAAATATATATATACATATATATTAAAGGATTTATAATTAAAGCAAAAGGGGAATAACAAAATAAGTTATATATCAAATCTTAAGGTAATTAAAAGGAATTACCACACCATGTAAGTTGTTGATTAAGACTATATGATTTGGGAAAATATAAGAACACCTTAATCGTTAATAAGGTTAAGAAGTTAAAGAAACTTCCTAAGTAAGAAGAAATAAACCTCACATGAAATAACAACTAAGGAATTGTTGAACAACCCAATAAAATTATTATACAAGGGTAATATAAATTAACCCTCTCAGCTAATCCTATTCTAGGACTATACTTGACCAGACGTTGACTAGGGTATAATAAACTGCAATCTACGGTGAACGGTATGGGATTCTTACAACCTGTTTGCTACCGGATTACACCGGCTTGTGTGCTATCTGTTGTTTGAATTAACGACCAAGATAATTAATGTAAAATGTTGATTTACTCTTGTGCACTGTTGTGTTATTTTATATGCGTGAATGATGCTAACTACGACGTGTATGTCCCACGCATACAACACTACAATACCAATGGATTAAATATCTGCGCTTTATTGTACCGAGAACTTGTACACAAGTCTCTCACTAACTTCACTTTATAACCAACGTCGTTATCCTAAACGTGATAATCGACAATACACATTGTGTTCTTGATTAACGTCCTTGTATGACACCTAACAATTCTATACTACGAGAACGAGGAGCCCAGTTGGATCTAGCCATGTATGCTACAAGAGTTGTACCTGTCTCAGGTCGTCTCCTATTCAATTTACGTCACGACGGGAGTTTTGGGTGCACTATGTCACTCACCGGCTGCATACCGGAACAGTTCAAGTGGGGAGGAAGACTTCATTCCTCTCGAGGGTTCGATTCCCATCTCTTTTAAGTACAGGAGTTAACTATGTCATCTTCTGAGAGACTAATTACCCACCTTTCTATTTTAACGAGGTCACTATACCTTCACTAT
Organism: Limonium bicolor; assembly: GCA_023374045.1. Lineage (NCBI taxonomy): Eukaryota > Viridiplantae > Streptophyta > Magnoliopsida > Caryophyllales > Plumbaginaceae > Limonium > Limonium bicolor. The sequence continues at coordinate 206,826,598 of CM041778.1, forward strand.
ATTGACATACTCATATATACATGTCAGTCCCATTGTGTGGACCCGACTATTATCAAAGGATTACAGTTCATCTAACTTGACCTTCTGAAGTCTTGTTCTATGTGACATTGTTGTCCTTGTATGGATACTTGATATTATCATGCTATGCTTGTTTACAGCTTTTTAAATGAACTGCATATATTTGACAAATAGTTGGTGTGGCCCAGTAGCCGATGGGCTGCACGTTTTCCATACCGGCAATTATTTTGCTGAGCCATTTCCTGGCTAAACATTTCCAGGTACCTGAAGTTGAGAAGATTACCGCACCGAGTGTAGGTGGGGTAGACCAAGCTATGGGAGTCTACTACTAGTTATTTGTTTTACTTAATTATTGTACCTTTGAGTTTGATTCCTAGTATCTCGGGTTGTATTCGTATTCAGACCGTGACTTTTGAGATTTGTATTTGGAGTTAGCCTAGTTAGTCACGAGGGTGACTAACAGCATTGTAATACCGCCCGTTTGTTGTAATTTATTCTGCTGCAGTTTAAGTTTATTTGGGAGCGATCGTCGTTCAGGTTATTAGATTTCGGGTTGGGGTGTTACAAAAAGTGTATCAGAGCGTAGTTACGCTCTGGATGCAAGAATACACCGAGATTAGGATTTCTAAAGCTTTAGGTTACGGGTTGAGAGATAGTATAGAAAGGAGTTTAAGTTAGTTTTACTTAGACTACTATCCAAGACCAAGATTGTGACCACAGTATCTAATATACATCCATACCCTGCAGATGTCGGGAAGAGGTGGACGCCGTGAACAGGCCGCAGAGGAGCCAACCATCAGGCTGGCAGACATTGCTACTTTGATAGCCCAAGCATTCGCACAAGCGGGAGTTACGCAGCAGCAGCAGCAACCTCCACCACCACCACCAGAGAGAGGGATTGGGTGAAGAGTTTGGCTGATCTCAGACCAACTGTATTCAAAGGGCAGACTGGCCCTGCACACTTGGAGACTTATATCATGGAGATGGAAACAGCATTTGAGACACTCGCCGTCCCACTTAGGGAGAAAGTGAGGCTCGCTGCCTTTTACCTGAAAGATGCGGCAAGAGATTGGTGGAATATGGTGAAGGCCGACCACCTGGACGATCCAGCTTTCACTTGGGAAGCCTACACCGCACTACTTAGGGGCAAGTACTACCCGGCCCACACCAGGATGGTGAAGACTAGGGAGTTTGATGCGCTGGAACAGACGGGAAAGATGACCATGGATGAATACTATGCAAAGTTTACTTCACTACTCCGACTACTACCCGGAATAGGATTCTCGGACCAGATTTTGGTCGACCGGTTTTATGGGGGACTGAGTCCTCGTCTCCAGTTTGGGATGGGACCAGTCATTCCCACCAGCTTGCAGGTAAACAGGAGAAATATGACCAGTTGGAATTTTATTACCTATTATACTCCGTTATAGGAGATTTGGAAATTGATACCTTGAGATTTCAGGAATGTTACCATGCTGCCTCCGTTGTGGAGATCACATGCAAGAGAAGGGATGCTTTGAGCTCCCAAAAGAGAAAGGACGGACCTGGCGGCGAAGATGCCAAGCAAGGGAACTCCAACAGAAGGAACAAACCCTTTCAGAGAGGCCAGGGGTCCTATCAAGGGAAGGGGAACCAGACTACTGGGAACCCCCAGTCAGGAACCTACGAAGCAGCAAACTCACAGAAAACCTACCCATCTAAGGGTAGGCACTCTAACCAAACAGTTAAATTTGAAACTTATGTGATTACTTCAGTACCGTTGGAATATATAATTGACCTCAATTGTAATAGGTTCTTGACATGGCTCAAACACGGGCCAGAGGTTTGTCCGCCACTTCAACTGTAGACAATGTGGAAAGGATCACCCCGGCGTGGACTGCGAAGGGGAGAAAGTCTAGTGCCACCACTGTCAGATATGGGGACACCGAGCCTTCGAGTGCATTAAGAACCCGAAGAGTAGGAACTACCGCCCGGGAGCAAAGGCAAACACCGGCCATAAGAATGGAGCTAGCGATACTCGCCCTCCACCAACAAACCAAACTCAGGGGAATAAGGGCAAAGGCCCAGCATCGGGACCCGCCCTGCATGTTATGGACCGCTCAGACGAAGCTGGTACTTCTACCAACCCAGGTAATTCTAACCCATAAGAACATGTCATTGAGCAGTGAATGTTGTGAATGAGTGCTTGCATGCCTTAAGTGCCGAATTGAGTAGGAAAGAACTAATAAGACTCACTAGTAGAATTTTAAACCCCGTAGGAAGTTATAAGATATGCTTTCCTATCCCTCACCGCCCTCCCTAGAAGAAAACATTATCAAAGCACAAGAACCAGCGAACGAACAATGTAAGGTTATCCAACCAGGTTTGATACTACTCAAAGGATACCTAACACCGGAGACACAAATTGCAATCATCAGAAGATGTCAAGAATTGGGAGCAGGACCAGGAGGGTTCTACACTCCAGAATTTCTAGGAGGATCAAAAATGAAGCTGAAAATGATGTGCTTAGGAAAGGATTGGAATCCTTACTCAAAGACCTACCAGGATACAAGAAATGGAGATGGAACGCAAGTGCCAAAAATCCCAGAAGAATTTTTACAAATTGTGGAACAAGCAGGTAATATAGCTCAACAGCTAGAAGAAGATCTAGTTCCCAATCTAAGGGCTGATCTATGTATCATCAACTTCTATGAAGAAGGAGGCTGCTTAGGACTACACCAGGACAAGGATGAAACACAAGGGTCCCTCGATCAGGGGATACCAGTATTGTCTTTGTCAATTGGAGATGACGCAGAGTTCCTTTATGGCGAGCAGAAGCGTGTGGACCTTGCAAAGAAAATCATATTGAATTCATGAGATGTTTTAATAATAGGTGGAAAGTCAACACAACACCTTCAACAGTGATAAACACCACTCACATGAAACCAGGAAGATTAAGTTTGACTATTAGAAAGTACTAGTGTTGTAATTGTTTTTGGACATCTGAAGGAAGATCATCTCATCAATGAAGCATTATTGTTATGAAAAGTGAATGTTTTTCGACCTCCATCGTATGCCAAAGTACTTACCTAGATTCTGTTGTTAGGTTGTGCTAAGGAGACGGAAGGTGCCTTAAGTATACTTACTGAGGAGGAGGCCAGCAAGGGCGGCGCGATCCTCACTGGTACCTTTCCTGTCAATGGAGTGGCTGCATTAGTACTGTTCGACTCCGGAGCCTCACATACTTTCGTTTCGCCTTCGCTTGCGGGGAAGTTGGGGCTAGACGCTGTAGAGTTACCTGATTTTAAGGTGGCACTCCCGTCTAAGGAGAAGGTCAGTTGTACTCGTCTTTATAGAGGAGCCACTATCCGTATTAAGGAGGAGGAATTTCCCATTGACCTAATTGAGTTCAGAGGTCTAGGATTCGACGTTATAGCCGGGATGGATTGGTTGGGGCGGCACAGAGGCCGCATTCTTTGTGCAGAGCACAGACTGTTACTTAAGAGCCCATCAGGAGTGACAGTATCTTACCGCTGTAGACACCAAAAATTCTCACCCCATAAAGCAAAATTCATAAAAAAAAAATCAAAAACTCAATTCTTCAAAAATGAATTTCCAAAGATAATCCACATTTACACCTATCCTTTTATGTATTTCATTTCATTTTACTTTATTTCACTTATTTATTGTCATTTTATTTTATTTTATTTTATTTTGATTTCATTTTATTTTATCTTAACTATTTGGCCTTAAATTGTATTTTATGTCTTGTGTTCGGGCTCACCTCAAATTGTGTTAACAATCTTCCTTCTTCTTTCTTTTGTCAAGTTACTTATTTCATGTTTGTCAAAGCACTCTTTTTATTATTCTTGCAATAGGTATACAATAATGTAACGATAACCCAGTGGTGGGGATTGCCCTCACTTGCCCAGTTGAGGTTGGGCTCGAATGTGGCTGGGAGCAGCGCCAGTCAATATTTTTTGCATACCCCGATCCTGATCCCACCACTTCTCAAAACTCAGCCCAATACGGGACTTGTTGCCAAAACCCAATCCTAACTGTGCTCATGGACAAAAAAAACCTAGCCGACGCCTTCATGCCATTCATTCACATTATAAAGGACAAGAAACCCTATTCCCAAGGGGCAGAACAGTAGCCGCCTCTCTGGCATTTTCTTCTTCCTCCTCGACCTCAATCAGACCTTAAAAAAAAAGCCCCCTAGCCGACATCCGATGATATCCCCTTTTTTTCTCTTCACTGTAATCTTCTCGTCATCGGGATTTTCAAACCCAGAAAGAGTAAACAAACGACCCTGCTCGTCAAAACCACCACGATAAACACTCACCTCCATTTTCCAAAATCACATCCTCCATTGTTCATCCTTCTCTCAAGATCAAAAGGAACACAAAAAGCACTAAAAAAAGAGAGAGAACAACCGCCTTCCTCGTTCTTTCTTCATCTTCTCAAAATAACAAAAAAAAAGATGCTCCTGCTTCATCTCTGCGCGACGGTAAATTTGCAACCCAACTGGCGTCTTCTGGGTTCGCTTCAAAAGGCGAAACAAGTAGCATTCAAGCTTTCAGTCTTCATTCTATTCACTGGCGACAAGGAACCCAGGCCCTGCATCTCTTCTCCTTTTTACTCTCGGTTTTGCGACCCACCGGCGATGGAAGAACATACATACACCACCACGTTCTTCATTTTCTCCATGACGTGACTTTGCAGGCTTGGCTGTCGAACAAGAAGCATACATGCTCTATGCCCTCTTCATCTCAGCTCACGGTTTTTGCAACCCACCGGCGAACACGAGCACAGGGGCTCCTCTCATCATCCTCAAACAACTAGCTGGTGAACCAAGAGTATACGGCTCTACATTTTCTCCCGTCTATTCACGGTATTTTGCAACCTAAAATGGCTAGCAAGGAACATTTGCTCTGCTCTTTTTCAATCTATTCATGACGGTAATTTTGTAACCCAATTAGCGATGGGAGTGTATGCTCCTTCACTCTCTTCACTTGCGACATGCTCCATCTTAATCTTCCTCTTCATTCTCTGAAAATCTCGCAAACCCAGAAACGAATAACAATTTTCTGCTCATTGAACCATTGCCTGTGACGCATCATCTTCAAAAATCCACCAGTTCATCAAAAAGGAAAATTATCCTCCTCTGTAAATTTCTATTTCGGCCACCGTCTCCATCCGACCTCCACATCTTCCTTGGGGCGTTCGAATACGAGCAGAGAGATTTCCATCGATTTCCTAGTATGAAGTCTCCTTAGACGACTCAACCATACGGAGCTGAATCCGTGATTACTTTGCCATGGTTCATGTCGTTCCCAACCTGGCCTCCGTCGACTGTGCTAGTGTTTGTCGGTGGACCTGTTATGTGTCCTGCATTAGTTTGATACTTCCCCCTGTTTTGATCTTTCTATGGTGTTCTGTCCATTTCAGATTACAATCAGAGACTAACCCACATCTAATATTTTTCTTTTTGTGAACTCTTTCCTTTTCTTTTGTGAGATCTGTGCAGGAGATGTTATCGCCTGCGTCCTGGTGTCTATATTTTCAACTGAGAAGACATACATATACTGAATATTTGAGCTGCTGGTGTGGTCTGGTTTGTATATCAATTTTGATTGAGCGTGCTTACATTTTCAGATTTTAGAGTTATATACTTTGTATGAACGGTACTCTGCTCATCTCCAAGTCTGTTGGTATTGCCTAACTTATTTAGCACTGTGGGTGAACATATTTCTGCTTCATGACTCCGAGGCCATACGCTCTGCATAAGTAGGGTTGTTGATTTGTTGATCTGAAATAATCTGGCGGATAGAAATGATTAGGTTGGTTTAAAAAATGGGTGGGAAAACGAGAAGAGAAGATAAAGAATTTGTTTAATAACTATCGATTCATGTTGTAGAATTTTTGCAGGCTTGGTCGAATTAGGAGTTTAACTGATGATCTATTGCATATCTATCCTCCTGCTCGCATGGCTGTATAATTGATTAGCATTTTGGGTTTGGATTCACCAACTGGAAAGGGATTAAAGTCAACTAGTACCATGGGCTCCCACTTGAGTGATCTCTGATTAGCTCCTTTTTTCCACCTAAAACGAATATGCCGGCTTCCACTGTAGCTTCTTAATTGGGTACCCGGTAATGAGTTTTGTGAACTTTTAGTTAACTTTTCAATTACTACTTTTCATGCCTCTCCTATTGTTTAAAGTACGATTTGTTTTCGTTAACATCCATGTCTTGCCCTCCTTGTACATATGATTTGTTTCAAATTCATGACCGTGAAATGTCTCATGACTTTTGGGGCCCAAATTTCAATCTGGGCCCAACGCTTTGCTAGCCAAACTTGGCTAATACAAGTGATCCTTGAAGCCCGGTAAGTCCAGTTAAGGTCCACAATTTTCTGTGGACCTCTTTAGAAGATCCTTAGGATTATTCATAGGTGTTGTCCACATTAAGGTCGTAGTACCCGAGGGTCGTAGTACCTGTTTGTGGGGAGCACCTCTCCTAGTAAGAAAAAAACTTTCCAAACGATCCATAATCAAGAATAAAATTCACAATCAATAATCAACTCAAAATCCAATGAGTCAAATTCTACTTCTAAATCAGTCCAAAAATAAGGCCCTTTTAAGCCCAAATCAAGGCTCATTTATAAAGCCCAAATCAAGGCTCATTTCTAAGGCCCAAATCCAAGTTTGGCCCAAAATCCAAACCCGGCCCAAAAAAATTCAATTCAATTCAATTCGAGACCCAAAAATCAATTCAATTTGAGGCCTAAAAAACCATTCCAAATCAACTCATTTTTTTGAATAAATCCAATTCCAAATCAATTCCAATTCATCTCAATTCAAATTCAATTCAAAAATTCTTGTTATTTCAAGTCCAATTCAAAACTTCATTCAATTCCAATTCAACTCAAAATTCATTCAATTCTAACTCAATTCAAAGATTCATTCATTTCGAAAACCTATCTCAAATTTCGATTCAATTCAAAAATTCTTTTTAATTCCAAATAATTCTGAACTTCATAAACCTCAGACTCTCAAATACCCAAAACTCCAATTATCTCATGGACTCAAATCATCTCCAAAATCTCAATTCCATACACACTCCGATTGTCTCATAGACCTGAGCGTCTCACAGACTTTGTCATTCCAATGATTCGAATGTCTCACAGACCTGAGCGTCTCATAGACCCGAGCGTCTCACGGACCCGAGCGTCTCACAGACTTCGACATCTCAAGGTTTCAAACGTCTCACAGACCCAAACGTCTCACAGACCCGAACATCTCACAGACCTGAACATCTCACAGACTAGCATCACAAACCCAAAACTTCTCGAAACTCCGAACCCTTCTAAATATCAAACACCTCAAATATCTTCAAACCCCACAAACATCAAAACTTCTAAAACCCCAAATCCTCGTGAACTACGTAAGGTCTGATCTCAACAGGAAGTTGAGTACGTAGGCAGCCCACCTAGGGTGCGACCCCATTCCAAACAAAAAAAACCTTTTCCCCTTCTAAGGTGGCTCTCATATCTCTCAAACCTTCTTCAGCTCCCACAAACTTCAAACCATCAGACTTCAAGTCTTGTCTATTCACTCAACCTCAGACTTCCCAGATCTTCATTCTATACTCATCCGAATTCATCAATTCTTTCTCATGGCGCTAGCTTGGCAGAAAAGCTCACCTCATCCACTCTCTTTCTCTCTTCTCATCCTAATCCTATCCTTGGCTTTTAAATGAATCTCTTTAATAAGGTTTTGAAAGAAGGTAAACCCGACAATTGGAGACCGAGGTTTCCTCGGGCACCAATCCGAAGTCGTGGTCGTTGCCACTTCTAAGGGGTGTAACCCAGTACGAACCCACAACAGAATCTCTGAAATGACCAGATAAGTCCTATCCACAGGCAACAATCTCAGAGTCAATTAACGGTTCTTAGAACCCGATCTTCCTTCCTAGTTATCATAGGTCAAACTAGGTGGCGACTCTAGTCATTTCTGCCCTTAGGGCATAAGTCCGCGTGGAGCCCATTGAGAGTGGATGTAGTGCTCACTAGCATTCCCCATAAGCTTTCTGGGAAAGACGGACGATGTAGTAGGTATTTGAGGGATGCTAGAATAACGGGTTTTTGCCCTCCACAGAATGGCAGTTTCTAGGATCTAGGCTTCTCAGTCAGGACCATATTTAGATAGACCCCCCCTCATACCAAAAAATCACCCTCCATAGAATGGCGACTCTGCTGGGGAAAACTTGAGTAAGTTTTTCTCAAACTCAAGGAAGACTGAACTCCATTCAAAATTGTCGAGATTTCCCCACTTCTTTCAAAACCTTCAAGAGATTCATTTCGAAAGCCATTAGGATTGCTCTACTCCACACTTAGAGTGTGATTGGTGAGGGTAGTTAGGATGAGAGTGTGTAGTTTATACTTGACTTTGCTTGCCATCTGCGCTTTGCTTACTATATGCGCTTTGCTTGCTACATAATTGCGTGATTATGCTAGACTAACTTGCAGGAACCTTCAGGTAGGTGGGCCCATTAGGGGTCTAACTTCTTCCCTCTCTTTGCCTGCGCATTTATTTACCGCTTTTTGGTTGTGATATTGAACTGTTAGGAATAGTCCTGAGGTGGGTGCATAGGGTAGCTTAGGACATGCATTCCTCTGTGTCACCCTTGATATTTGCGGTCGGGATAAACATTGGTCCACAATTGATTCCCCATGAGCAGATGCCCTTCGTAGTAAGGATTATGCACACGAGGCGGTATGATCGTAGTATCTACGCCTTGAATACTCATGATCCTTCAACACTTACCTTTTCGAGTCAAAGCCAGCATATAGTAAGCTATGAGCCTTCAGTGTCCAGCTGCCTGGTCCAGTGTCTAGGACGGGTTTTATGGGTAGTCACCCCTTGTATGCCGCCTGTCTGACCACCCTTTTGCCTTACCCTGAAGATTGCATGGGCTCAGTTCTCCATGATTCCTCTGCACCACGGGTGTCTTTAAAGCCCAATGTCGCACTACAAATTCATAGAGGATCCCGTATTTACGGATACCCATACATGACATAGCGTAGTCAGCGAATAATTTGGACTTTAGACACACCTTATCGTGCAGACGAGGGGAGACCGGACCCCATGCAGTGCTTCCCCAAGTTTCCTGAAAAGTGAGTATGTTGTGATAATCCCCGGTCGTGGCTCGTGTGACTGTATCACTTCGGGTATCCTGACCTTTCGAACTTAAGCACTCCGGACTTTCTTGATGACGTGCCCCACAAGGCATAACAGAGATAAATCCCGAGAGATGAACAGTGAAGGGACGACGGTTCCCCCGGTGGTATGGAAGCATTGATTGACCTGGAAGGTGATTATCCCAATCATTCACACTCAGCTCCTCATTAAAATCAGCCACGATTTTTATTTTGCACTTACATCTATGTGTGATCACATTTCAAAAATGAGCAAAAATCATAAAATGAATCATGTCAAACACTCTAACGAAATATCTTCAAAATCGTTCATCTCTAATGATTTCAAAATTGTTATTTCCAAAACAGTTTTCAAAATCGGTTTCAATCAAAGTTTTCCAAAAAATAAACTTTGTCAAGCGGTTTACAAAGAACAAATTTCAAAAATCTACTGTTTATAAATGATTTTCAAACAATACTTCTCATAAATTTCATTTCAAAAACAGATTTCAAAAACGTGCTTTTTACAAACAAATTTTAAACAACATTTTTTCACGGATATTATCTCAAACTTGTTTTTCAAAACAATTTTCAAAGTTGATTTTCATAAACGTATTTCAAAATAAATGATTTGTCCCCATGTTGCAACCCGCTATTTTTGAAGTTCAACCCACCTTCAAGAGCAGCGGTCATTACCGTGGAGCGTACTAGTCATTCGTGTTTTCACATAAGTGGTGGATTTTCACAAAGAATTTGTGCTTGATCATTCACCTTTCCTTTCTCAAAAAACGCCCATCATTTTCCTCGTCGGAGCAGGTGGAGCGCATGAAGATCAACAACTGCAGTCTGAACCAGAAATCAGAGGTGTACCAACCCAAGTCAAGCGGCATGAAGACTAGTAACGATTGTTCGAGTTCAAACAGTTGAAAGCCAAAAGAACACCAACGCTGATCACAGTACCACTTTGCTGCAAGAGCCCAAAGACGAGCGAACAACCAAGAGCCCGAACTCGAACGAACGGCCAATCAGGAGCCCGCACATGAGCGAGCAGTCAGTCAGAAGCTTGAAGATGAAGCCGAAGAGTTCAGAAGAAGTTTTTAACTTGAATCCCCCATTTAATGACTTTTAGAATGGATGTATAGGTTTTCCCTAGCATTCTTTTCTCTCTTGTCAATTTCTGAATAGACTGCATGTATAGGTTATGCACCCCCCTTTGAATTTATTTAGAACATTGTGTATAGGGTTCCCTCCCTCCCTATTTTATTTGCGAATGACCGAGCGTCAAAATTCCTATTGAGAAAATCTACCATTTCGAAAACACGTGTTTTCAAAACTATTTTCTTTTAGCACATACGACTTGCTTCTTCCCATTTTCGATTAGTTCACATTCATTAATCATGCATGAATCATGCCCATCTCAGAAAAATTGCATAATCACATGTTGCATTCCCAACACATCACACACAAGCATTCATCCCATTTTTTTCAAAACATGCTAACATTCACATTTGTCATATTCTTTTTCTATTATGATGATTGTGTTTGCAGGTGAATAACCGCGTTTGCCCACGAGTGAAAGCATGACCCTCAAAGCGATAGGCAAGAAATACCAGGGATTCAAGCATCTTCCCATTCGGCATGCCATGTACATAGAGACCAACACCAACAAAAGAGCATATACCAATAAATCATACGTCCAAACAATCATATACCCAAAAAAAAATCCCAAATAAAAGAAATGCATACATCCAAAAATCCAAAAAAATCATACATCCAAAAAATCCCAAAATAAAAAACATACCTTCAAAAATCCCAAAAAATGCAGTCACTGTCATATCATGGGATCACCATGCGGGAGTTTTCACTCCCTAAAATTCCAAAATCCCAGGAGCCAATCATCGACCAAATACCATTTTGAAACAACTTCTCTCACATCACATCCAACAACTTGACCTTCTTCAGGGCTTACAATGACGGGATGAGCTTCATGAACCGCAAGCTGAATTCGGCTTAAGCGAGACTAGTCATAACCTTACCACTCATGCATTGCATCCATAAACAAAAACAAAAAACAAGCAAAAAAATCGAATCAAAATTCGAATGAGTCATTTTCATTCTCATCATTTCATGCATCCTATACATAGTAATTCCATATTACCACATCATATTGCATTGTAGATAATTGCATTTGCATACTCCCATATCGAAACGATGTCTTCGGTGAAAAGCTTGATTGATTGTTTGAACATAGAGGTTGAATCACTAAACTCTTGACCCATCAATGAACTCAAGGGTCCAATCAAAATCAGCACCACAAACCAAAGTGAGTAGTGTGTAAAGAGCGGTATTTTCCTTCGAATTTCAAATGAGTGTTTTGGACAATCCATTGAGTGATGAGGGAAGGTAAAGAGTTCCAATTGAGGTAAAACCACGAGCGACATGTGCATTCCTTCAGCACATGGAGAGGCACAAATCATAGTGAGAGCAATGTCGATAAACATGATACGAACTGTGATTCATGCAAAGATTTGAGAAGAGTAAGAAACAATCATTGAATAATGAGAATGACGAGGCACTTAGGATCAAAATCCCCACAAAACCAAAAAGCTTTGACTGCCCTGTACATAATCCCTTAGTGAGCCCCGCTGAGCCTTTCACGATAAACCTTTTTCTGTGAACTCCACAACATGCCAACCCACGTACATATACTTACTTGCCCTTGCAATAGAGGATCTCAAAGGAGCCGGAGGCATGGTCTCTCCCCCACCATCTTCACAAAAACAACAAATGAAATGCTTGAAGAAATCAGTGAGTCAATGCAACTCCAAAGCCAAACACAAAAAAAAGAACACCGAAAATGTTCAAGAAGATCGATGAGTCAATGCAACTCCAGAGCTGAAAGCCAAAATACAAAGCAGAGAACGCTTGAGAAAGTTGATGAGCCAAATGCAGTTTCAAAAAAACAAAATGAGAAGAAAGTTCAAATCGAGCACCAGAAGAGGCAAGAAGGAGAAATCCAAATCAGAAGGACCAATGATGTCCCATAGAAACCAATAAAAGGTTATCAAAACCCGTCCAATCATTCCACCCATGGCAAAGGTGAAACACGTCCTCTATTGCACAAAAGCTACACAATTCCCAAATAAATTCCCCAGTCCCATGTAACATACATCATACCCCTCAGCCCCGTTATAACCCAATAAAAGACCTCTGACTCGTTAGATGATGAGCGTTGACCGAAAGTATCGGATCTGAAACATGAATTATAAGTTTCATACTTGTTATCAACATGTCCCGTCATACCAAAGGGACCGTTAGCGAATGAGTGTGACCTAATCTCACAAGGTCTCTAGAGTGCGAGTGACTCTTCAACTGAACCACCAAATCATAATCAGCCTACCCCATTGCAGGTGAGGAATTTGTGAGGAACGGAAAGTCCATAACCTCGAAAAGGAATTCTAAGGAAAATACTGCTCTGAGCATCAAGAGTGTCATCACGACATTTGCACACACGGCCATACTCATGAAAGATTGACCCGTATCCCTCCATGAGAGGAAAGTGATTCACGCATTCGAGTTCAATAATCACTCAAGATCGAACCGGAGATGTCTTATATTCGTAAACCTTGTATTAACAGAGATATGACCGTACCCTCTCTCCCAAAACTGCATATGCATTTGGCCTCATGTTTTGCACCCAGTGTTTGCATGCATCATAGGCACTTCATCATTAACATCTGACTGGTAAGACTATGCATAGTCTCGCTGAAAGTCAACCTCAGTTGTAGTCGTTGAAGCATAACTTCCAATCAAAAGAAGTCAAAACTGGAGCCATCCACTGTCTTACGCGAGTCTCATCAACACCACTCCCAAAGCCAAGCTGGAGCCATGCGGGAGCCATCCTCAAAACACTAAGACTATCCCTAGGGCTACACAGGAGCCGATTCATCATCAAAGCCTCGCCCACAGAGAATCGAACTACGTATGGTCTGATCTCAATATGGAATTGAGTACGTAGGCAGCCCGTCCAGGGTGCGACCACATCAAAGGCGAAAACTTCCCTTTTCTCCTCGGTGTCATCAAAGTGAACCAACCAAAGTGTAGTCATGCTCAATCAGCACAAGGTCATCCCGGGCCATCCATGAAAATCCTAGAACCATGATGGGACCATTCACCCACTACAAGTCCACAACAAATCCCGTCAAACAACAATAAATCCATCATCGGAGCCATCAAGCCACTCAAAAAAAAATCTCAAGGCAAATCAAAGCCCACAAACTACCACAAAATCACCAACCAGGTCAAACCCACCAACCACCCCGAGACCATTGGTCACACCGGAGCCATCAGTGCCTACCAGAGCCATCAGCGCATACTGGAGCCATCAACGCATGCTGGAGCCATCTCGGATCCTTGAAGCCATGCCGGAGCCATACCGGAGCCATCCCGAGGTTTTGATGTTACTATAGAGCCATCTGCTCACACAAAAACCTACATCCACAAACAGGGAGTTTAATTCAATTAATACATTGGTTAATCACCTCACATCACATATCATCTGCATATACCCACAAAATTTGCTCACTATCTAACACATCTTCACATCCACCAGGCAGCTATTACGCTACTAGTGCGAGTTCGTTCATTTCATAACCCGCTAGGCAGCTATTACGCTACTAGTGTGGTCCCGCTTTTTTCCTTCACTAGGCAGCTATTACGCTACTAGTGCGAAACCGTCCAATTCATAACCCGCTAGGCAGCTATTACGCTACTAGTGCGGTCTCGCCTTTTTTCCTCCACTAGGCAGCTATTACGCTACTAGTGCGAGATCGTTCACTTCATAGCCCGCTAGGCAGCTATTACGCTACTAGTGTGGTCCCAATCTTTTCCTCCATTAGGCAGCTATTACGCTACTAGTGCGAGATCGTTCTCTTCATAGCCCGCTAGGCAGCTATTACGCTACTAGTGCAGTCCCAAGCCTTTTTCCTTCACTAGGCAGCTATTTCGCTACTAGTGCGAGGTCGTTCACCTCATAACCCGCTAGGCAGCTATTACGCTACTAGTGTGGTCCCGCCATTTTTCCTTCACTAGGCAGCTATTACGCTACTAGTGCGAGGTCGTTCACTTCATAACCCGCTAGGCAGCTATTACGCTACTAGTGCGGTCCCACCATTTTTCCTTCACTAGGCAGCTATTTCGCTGCTAGTGCGAGGTCGTTCACCTCATAACCCGCTAGACAGCTATTACGCTACTAGTGCGGTCCCGCCATTTTTCCTTCACTAGGCAGCTATTACGCTACTAGTGCGAGGTCGTTCACTTCATAACCCGCTAGGCAGCTATTACGCTACTAGTGTGGTCCCGCCATTTTTCCTTCACTAGGCAGCTATTACGCTACTAGTGCGAGGTCGTTCACTTCATAACCCGCTAGGCAGCTATTACGTTACTAGTACGGTCCCACCATTTTTCCTTCACTAGGCAGCTATTACGCTACTAGCGCAAGAGCGTTTCACACCCACCTGCTAGGCAGCTATTACACTACTAGCACGGTACACAATCGGAGTATTATAGGCTCGTCATAAGTCCTATAGCTAGATGTCAAGAGGTCTAGTTGAGGCTCTCCTAAGTCCTCGTACCTTCAATTGCATTCTAGGCCCGTCATAAGCCCTAGAACTGGATGTCAAGAGGTCCAGTTGAGGCTCTCCTAACTCCTCGTGCACCCCAAACCAATTCATTGTTAGCATTCTAGGCTCGTCATAAGTCCTAGGACTGGATGTCAAGAGGTCCAGTTGAGGCTCGTAATAAGTCCTTATGTATCCAGCTATCATATCATTTCCTGTTGCATTCATACATTATCTTCCTCCCGGTCGCATCCCAATGCACCACAAAACCGTAGTGAGAATTTTTGGCGCCCCGTCAACCTTGATCCAATTATGCAAATGCTTGCAAAATTGAATCAAGGGGAGCCATCTGTAGACACCAAAAATTCTCACCCCATAAAGCAAAATTCATAAAAAAAAATCAAAAACTCAATTCTTCAAAAATGAATTTCCAAAGATAATCCACATTTACACCTATCCTTTTATGTATTTCATTTCATTTTACTTTATTTCACTTATTTATTGTCATTTTATTTTATTTTATTTTATTTTGATTTCATTTTATTTTATCTTAACTATTTGGCCTTAAATTGTATTTTATGTCTTGTGTTCGGGCTCACCTCAAATTGTGTTAACAATCTTCCTTCTTCTTTCTTTTGTCAAGTTACTTATTTCATGTTTGTCAAAGCACTCTTTTTATTATTCTTGCAATAGGTATACAATAATGTAACGATAACCCAGTGGTGGGGATTGCCCTCACTTGCCCAGTTGAGGTTGGGCTCGAATGTGGCTGGGAGCGGCGCCAGTCAATATTTTTTGCATACCCCGATCCTGATCCCACCACTTCTCAAAACTCAGCCCAATACGGGACTTGTTGCCAAAACCCAATCCTAACTGTGCTCATGGACAAAAAAAAAACCTAGCCGACGCCTTCATGCCATTCATTCACATTATAAAGGACAAGAAACCCTATTCCCAAGGGGCAGAACAGTAGCCGCCTCTCTGGCGTTTTCTTCTTCCTCCTCGACCTCAATCAGACCTTAAAAAAAAGCCCCCTAGCCGACATCCGATGATATCCCCTTTTTTTCTCTTCACTGTAATCTTCTCGTCATCGGGATTTTCAAACCCAGAAAGAGTAAACAAACGACCCTGCTCGTCAAAACCACCACGATAAACACTCACCTCCATTTTCCAAAATCACATCCTCCATTGTTCATCCTTCTCTCAAGATCAAAAGGAACACAAAAAGCACTAAAAAAAAGAGAGAGAGAACAACCGCCTTCCTCGTTCTTTCTTCATCTTCTCAAAATAACAAAAAAAAAGATGCTCCTGCTTCATCTCTGCGCGACGGTAATTTTGCAACCCAACTGGCGTCTTCTGGGTTCGCTTCAAAAGGCGAAACAAGTAGCATTCAAGCTTTCAGTCTTCATTCTATTCACTGGCGACAAGGAACCCAGGCCCTGCATCTCTTCTCCTTTTTACTCTCGGTTTTGCGACCCACCGGCGATGGAAGAACATACATACACCACCACGTTCTTCATTTTCTCCATGACGGTGACTTTGCAGGCTTGGCTGTCGAACAAGAAGCATACATGCTCTATGCCCTCTTCATCTCCGCTCACGGTTTTTGCAACCCACCGGCGAACACGAGCACAGGGGCTCCTCTCATCATCCTCAAACAACTAGCTGGTGAACCAAGAGTATACGGCTCTGCACATTTTCTCCCGTCTATTCACGGTATTTTGCAACCTAAAATGGCTAGCAAGGAACATTTGCTCTGCTCTTTTTCAATCTATTCATGACGTAATTTTGTAACCCAATTAGCGATGGGAGTGTATGCTCCTTCACTCTCTTCACTTGCGACATGCTCCATCTTAATCTTCCTCTTCATTCTCTGAAAATCTCGCAAACCCAGAAACGAATAACAATTTTCTGCTCATTGAACCATTGCCTGTGACACATCATCTTCAAAAATCCACCAGTTCATCAAAAAGGAAAATTATCCTCCTCTGTAAATTTCTATTTCGGCCACCGTCTCCATCCGACCTCCACATCTTCCTTAGGGCATTCGAATACGAGCAGAGAGATTTCCATCGATTTCCTAGTATGAAGTCTCCTTAGACGACTCAACCATACGGAGCTGAATCCGTGATTACTTTGCCATGGTTCATGTCGTTCCCAACCTGGCCTCCGTCGACTGTGCTAGTGTTTGTCGGTGGACCTGTTATGTGTCCTGCATTAGTTTGATACTTCCCCCTGTTTTGATCTTTCTATGGTGTTCTGTCCATTTCGGATTACAATCAGAGACTAACCCACATCTAATATTTTTCTTTTTGTGAACTCTTTCCTTTTCTTTTGTGAGATCTGTGCAGGAGATGTTATCGCCTGCGTCCTGGTGTCTATATTTTCAACTGAGAAGACATACATATACTGAATATTTGAGCTGCTGGTGTGGTCTGGTTTGTATATCAATTTTGATTGAGCGTGCTTACATTTTCAGATTTTAGAGTTATATACTTTGTATGAACGGTACTCTGCTCATCTCCAAGTCTGTTGGTATTGCCTAACTTATTTAGCACTGTGGGTGAACATATTTCTGCTTCATGACTCCGAGGCCATACGCTCTGCATAAGTAGGGTTGTTGATTTGTTGATCTGAAATAATCTGGCGGATAGAAATGATTAGGTTGGTTTAAAAAATGGGTGGGAAAACGAGAAGAGAAGATAAAGAATTTGTTTAATAACTATCGATTCATGTTGTAGAATTTTGGCAGGCTTGGTCGAATTAGGAGTTTAACTGATGATCTATTGCATATCTATCTTCCTGCTCGTATGGCTGTATAATTGATTAGCATTTTGGGTTTGGATTCACCAACTGGAAAGGGATTAAAGTCAACTAGTACCATGGGCTCCCACTTGAGTGATCTCTGATTAGCTCCTTTTTTCCACCTAAAATGAATATGCCGGCTTCCACTGTAGCTTCTTAATTGGGTACCCGGTAATGAGTTTTGTGAACTTTTAGTTAACTTTTCAATTACTACTTTTCATGCCTCTCCTATTGTTTAAAGTACGATTTGTTTTCGTTAACATCCATGTCTTGCCCTCCTTGTACATATGATTTGTTTCAAATTCATGACCGTGAAATGTCTCATGACTTTTGGGGCCCAAATTTCAATCTGGGCCCAACGCTTTGCTAGCCAAACTTGGCTAATACAAGTGATCCTTGAAGCCCGGTAAGTCCAGTTAAGGTCCACAATTTTCTGGACCTCTTTAGAAGATCCTTAGGATTATTCATAGGTGTTGTCCACATTAAGGTCGTAGTACCCGAGGGTCGTAGTACCTGTTTGTGGGGAGCACCTCTCCTAGTAAGAAAAAAACTTTCCAAACGATCCATAATCAAGAATAAAATTCACAATCAATAATCAACTCAAAATCCAATGAGTCAAATTCTACTTCTAAATCGGTCCAAAAATAAGGCCCTTTTAAGCCCAAATCAAGGCTCATTTATAAAGCCCAAATCAAGGCTCATATCTAAGGCCCAAATCCAAGTTTGGCCCAAAATCCAAACCCGGCCCAAAAAAATTCAATTCAATTCAATTCGAGACCCAAAAATCAATTCAATTTGAGGCCTAAAAAATCATTCCAAATCAACTCATTTTTTTTGAATAAATCCAATTCCAAATCAATTCCAATTCATCTCAATTCAAATTCAATTCAAAAATTCTTGTTATTTCAAGTCCAATTCAAAACTTCATTCAATTCCAATTCAACTCAAAATTCATTCAATTCTAACTCAATTCAAAGATTCATTCATTTCGAAAACCTATCTCAAATTTCGATTCAATTCAAAAATTCTTTTTAATTCCAAATAATTCTGAACTTCATAAACCTCAGACTCTCAAATACCCAAAACTCCAATTATCTCATGGACTCAAATCATCTCCAAAATCTCAATTCCATACACACTCCGATTGTCTCATAGACCTGAGCGTCTCACAGACTTTGTCATTCCAATGATTCGAATGTCTCACAGACCTGAGCGTCTCATAGACCCGAGCGTCTCACGGACCCGAGCGTCTCACAGACTTCGACATCTCAAGGTTTCAAACGTCTCACAGACCCGAACGTCTCACAGACCCGAACATCTCACAGACCCGAACATCTCACAGACTAGCATCCCAAACCCAAAACTTCTCGAAACTCCGAACCCTTCTAAATCTCAAACACCTCAAATATCTTCAAACCCCACAAACATCACAACTTCTAAAACCCCAAATCCTCGTGAACTACGTAAGGTCTGATCTCAACAGGAAGTTGAGTACGTAGGCAGCCCACCTAGGGTGCGACCCCATTCCAAACAAAAAAAACCTTTTCCCCTTCTAAGGTGGCTCTCATATCTCTCAACCATCTTCAGCTCCCACAAACTTCAAACCATCAGACTTCAAGTCTTGTCTATTCACTCAACCTCAGACTTCCCAGATCTTCATTCTATACTCATCCGAATTCATCAATTCTTTCTCATGGCGCTAGCTTGGCAGAAAAGCTCGCCTCATCCACTCTCTTTCTCTCTTCTCATCCTAATCCTATCCTTGGCTTTTAAATGAATCTCTTTAATAAGGTTTTAAAAGAAGGTAAACCCGACAATTGGAGACCGAGGTTTCCTCGGGCACCAATCTGAAGTCGTGGTCGTTGCCACTTCTAAGGGGTGTAACCCAGTACGAACCCACAACAGAATCTCTGAAATGACCAGATAAGTCCTATCCACAGGCAACAATCTCAGAGTCAATTAACGGTTCTTAGAACCCGATCTTCCTTCCTAGTTATCATAGGTCAAACTAGGTGGCGACTCTAGTCATTTCCGCCCTTAGGGCATAAGTCCGCGTGGAGCCCATTGAGAGTGGATGTAGTGCTCACTAGCATTCCCCATAAGCTTTCTGGGAAAGACGGACGATGTAGTAGGTATTTGAGGGATGCTAGAATAACGGGTTTTCGCCCTCCACAGAATGGCAGTTTCTAGGATCTAGGCTTCTCAGTCAGGACCATATTTAGATAGACCCCCCCTCATACCGAAAAATCACCCTCCACAACCGCCAGAGCCCTAGAGCACCATCAATAAAAGTGATATCTGCTATATCCATGTACAAACACGTCAGGAAGCAGAAGGAAGTATATTTATGCTATGTTCAGGATGTAGAGCACGACCTTGATTTTGATCCAGATATGCCAGTGGTGTCAGAATTTCCAGATATTTTTCCAAAGGAACTTTCAGGCTTACCGCCATCCAGAGAGGTAGAGTTCTCCATTGAATTACTACCAGGTACCGGTCCCATAGCTAAGGCACCGTACCGTATGGCACCAGCAGAGATGGCTGAGTTGAAGGAACAGTTGAAGAATTTATTAGACAAGGGATACATACGACCTAGTGTATCTCCTTGGGGAGCACCAGTTCTTTTGTGAAGAAGAAGGATGGAAGCCTTCGGTTGTGTATCGATTACAGAGAGCTTAATGCAGTGTCAGTGAAGAACAAATATCCATTACCACGAATTGACGATTTGTTTGATCAGTTAAGAGGAGCAAAGGTGTTTTCAAAGATCGATTTGAGATCAGGATACCATCAAATACCTATCAGGGAGCAAGACAGAGAAAAGACAGCATTCAGAACACGATATGACCACTATGAGTTTACAGTTATGCCTTTTGGCTTGTCAAACGCACCGGCAGTCTTCATGGATTTAATGAACAGATTATTCAAAGAACAGCTGGACAAGACCGTGGTTGTATTCATCGATGATATCCTAATATATTCAAAGTCTAAGGAAGAGCATGAGAGTCACCTCCGACACATACTCGAGATCTTAAGGGAGAACCAGCTTTATGCTAAGTTCTCCAAGTGTGAGTTTTGGCTAGACCGAGTTTCCTTTCTAGGACATGTTATTTCAGACGCAGGGATCGCAGTGGACCCAACAAAAATAGAAGCAGTTCGCACCTGGCCCAGACCAAAGACAGTGACTGATATCAGGAGTTTCCTTGGGTTAGCAGGTTACTACAGGAGGTTCGTCAGAGACTTCTCCAAAATAGCAAAACCTATGACAAGTTTAATGAAGAAAGATGCACCATTCACATAGACTACAGAATGTGAGACCTCATTCCAGTATTTGAAGGATGCTTTGACATCAGCACCAGTTTTGACTATACCTGAAGGCACAGAGGGTTATGAAGTTTACTGTGATGCATCAGGCAGGGGATTAGGGTGTGTACTCATGCAGAATGGGAAGGTAGTAGCCTACGCTTCCTGATAGCTGAAGAAACATGAGGAGAACTATCCCACACATGACTTGGAGCTTGGAGCAATTGTTTTTGCATTGAAGATCTAGCGCCACTACCTGTATGGTGTCCAGATGACCGTATACTCGGATCACAAAAGTTTGAAATATGTATTCACCCAGAAGGTTTTAAACATGAGACAAAGAAGATGGGTTGAATTTCTCAAGGATTACGACATCGATTTGCAGTACAAAGAAGGAAAAGCTAATGTTGTAGCAGACGCATTGAGTCGACGAGCACATTCCTTAAATGCCATTGTGGCTAGCTCGAGTCTTATGGACGACATACGTAGCGCACAACAGAATGATCAGCGAATGATGGAGATCAGTCAGAAGTTGTCTGACGGTACATTTGAAGGAGGGAAGTACGAGTTTCAGCTACATGATGATGGACTAATCAGATTAATGGGCAGATTGTGTATTCCCAGAGACAGCACAGATATAAAGGAGCATATTCTTCGAGAGTCCCACACTTCTACCACATCTGTCCATCCAGGAGCTTCTAAGATGTACAAAGATCTAAAGAGGTATTTCTGGTGGAGTGGTATGAAGGGCGACGTGACAGAATATGTGATTCGATGTCTCACTTGTCAGAAAGTGAAATTCGAACATAGACGACCAGGAGGTATGGTACAGTCTATGCCAGTTCCAGAGTGGAAGTTTTATGATATCTCTATGGACTTCGTGGTGGGACTACCACCTACGAGAGGAGGACTAAATATGATATGGGTTGTTGTTGATCGACTGACTAAAGTTGCTAGATTTATTCCGATGAAGGACACTTGGAAGGTACCAAAGTTGGCAGAACTATTTGAGAAAGAGATTATCAGACATCATGGAGTACCAAAGACTATTGTTTCAGATCGAGATACCAGATTTCTTTCACGATACTGGCGAGCTACTCGCGAAGCACTTGGAACTGAATTGAAGCTTAGCACAGCATTTCATCCTCAGACAAATGGTCAATCAGAGAGGACTATTCAGACCTTAGAGGACATGCTACGAGCATGTGCCTTGGACTTCCAGGGTAGCTGGATAGATAGATTACACCTAATCGAGTTTGCATACAACAACAGTTACCACACCTCTATACAGATGTCACCTTTTCAAGCTTTATATGGCAGACCATGCCGCACACCATTGTGCTGGGACGAGTCTAGTGAGACCGTCATCATTGGGCCTGAGTACTTAGAGCAAGTTCAGGCAGAAGTACAACAAATCAGAAATAACATGAAAGCAACATAAGACAGACATAAATCATATGCTGATGAGAGACGAAGAGACCTTGAGTTCGCAGTTGGCGACCAGGTATTTCTACGAGTATCACCCATGAAGGGTGTATTCAGATTTGGACAGAAGGGCAAGCTAAGCCCGAAATTTGTAGGACCCTACGCTATCACAGAGCGGGTGGGCCTTGTGGCATATCGACTTGATTTTCCAGCAGAGTTGGGCAAAGTACACAATGTTTTTCACGTGTCTCAGCTTAAGAAATACATGCCTCATCCTTCTCATGTTCTACAACCAGATACACTATCATTAGAACCAACAATGAGGTACGTGGAAACACCGCAACGAATCTTAGATAGAAAGACACGAGATACTCGAAACAAGTCTATGAGCCTCGTAAAGGTTCTTTGGTCGAACCATGATGTGGAAGAGGCCACATGGGAATTAGAAGCCGATATGCGAGCAAAGTTTCCCTCTTTATTTACCGACTAGGCACTTTAGTCTAGGGTACGTGGGCGTACCCCTTTTTTAGGGGGGTAGAGCCTTTTTCGTTTGTGAGTTTATTATGCATTTTGTTGCACTTTGTCTTGTATGTGTTCTTGTGTAACACTGTATTTGAATGAACTTTGTACTTCTACTTGCTGATGTGTAATTCGTTACACTACAATGGAAAGATTATGTGCACTACGTTGTACTATTTGAAATGAAACGTGATTGTGTTTACTACATTGCACTACATTGTAGGTGTATGATATGACCTTCCAAAGTATTCCTATTGTGTTTGATGTACACTATGAACTTAGGAATATAGAGACTTGGGACTTGATCCCTAAAAACTAGATTGAGTTGTGGATACTTAACGGAACTTGTTTCCCCCACAACCTTATAATTTAGATACGAGACTTCGGGGCGAAGTCCTTTTTAAGGGGGGTAGATTGAAATACCCCAAATCTAATTAACATTATAAAACCATTATTTAATGGAAGATAATCCAAATATAAATCATTTCACGTACGCATGCAAACCCATGCATGAAAACGTTACGTAAAAATAGTCGTTTCACCATAAACGCTAAAACGCCTTAGAAACATATGATCAAGCATGACCTTGTACGACCTTCTAAAACTCAAACCAAATGGTCATAGACTATTATATGAATATATAAAAATGACCCCTAAGCTATACTTAGTCAAAAACGCAAAACGCTCAGGAGTGCTCACGCACGCCCCTTAAAGCACGAAAAGCCCGGAAGAGTGCCGAGGTGGCACGAACTCCTATAAAATTAATTATTAGAGTTCCTAACATCATTATTAACCATCCTAAATAGAACAAACGAAGTGGTTTCTCAAAATTCAACAAAAACCTCAGGAGGATTTCTTAACGCTCCTTTTTGACCGGGAGTGTCTCGATAGCCCGGAAATTATGACATGGGTTGATGTAACCCCATATAACTCAATTTAACATCTTAATATATCATTATTTACCATAATAAATGTTTATAAACATTTAGAACTCAATAAGACAACTTATTTCCCAAAATATCCTTAGAGCACAAAAACACACCTTCGGGTGTCACTAAAACGCGTTTTACGCAATTACCTTGTAGTTTTTCACATGCCACGAATTATGAATCTTAAATATGGTTAAAATGACCCTCTAAATCAACTAAAGGCAGTGTCAAACAAGGGGCTCTATAGGGGCCGATTTTCTACCTAAAAACTAGTATAAAATTTGCATTTAAAACTTGTAAAAGGCATAGAACATGGTGACTCACCTTCCCATGTGCTATAATACTTAATGGAAAAAGAATTTAGGTCTCATTTGACCTCCATGCTGTCGAAATTATGCAAGGAAACAAGGCCATGTTAGCTAGACAAGAATAAAATGATTAAAGCAAAAAGTAGATCTAGAATCTACTTTTTGATTTCTTAAATTCAAGTGACCAACCTTTGCTTGTCCTTGGCTCCTAAATGTCGATTGAGAGGCTCCATTTAGGCCTTGAATTCGTTCACCTACAAGAGAAGAAGAAGACAAGCATAAACATAGAAAAATCAAAAGAACAAACCTTACCTAAATTTCCTTGTCATTTAGCTCACATTATTTTCTTCCACCTTGCCTTGTCTCATCACATGGCCGAACACATGCATAGAACATGGGCATTTATTGAGCCAATAACCTATGGAATAAACTAATGAAAAGACTAGTCAATTGACATTAAAAATTAACAAAACAAAAATCAATCAAACTTGCCTTCTCTTATTCCTACGTAAGTCTAGCCTCATTCTTTCCCTTGCACACTCCATTGCCGATTTGGTAAGTTCCCAACTCTCTCTTCTTCCTTCATCTTCTTCCTTTGAAGCTCTTAAGTCCATTAATGGAGATTTAACTTCTATCTTCATCTTTAAGGTAATTTCCTAGCATTTCTTATCAAGCCTTGAAGCAAAACTCTTCCTAGCACACCTACAAGCATTCGACATCAACATATACTCCAAGGAGGTTGTCTAAATCAACATTAATCCAAGGAGCATCTCAAGGTTATCTTAAGGTAGTTTTCATGCTTGAAAATCCTTAAAGCACATTTTTATGTGTAACCAAATTCTACTTCTTCTAAGGCTCTTTTCTTCTTCATTTTCATGAAGGAAAGTTTGTTCTTCATCCATCTTAGGTGTGCCGAATTTATAAGAAGAAAAGCTTAAGGTAAATCTTTGGAAAACTACTTACAAATCTACTTAAGATCTTTGTTAAATCTAATTCCTAAACCCTTCACTTCTTGCATAAAACCGAAGTGGAGCATCAAAATTCCCTTGGAGAAAGCTTGGAGATTCAAGAAGAGTTCAAGCACTAAACCATCCTGGTTAAGAAGTAAGTTTACTAAGCTAATCTTTATGTTTTAAGCTTGGTTAAGCTTCTAAAAATTATACAAAAATTATGTACACCTCCTAGGGTATCTAAAACCGAAACCATATGGTATAATATACCAAAAATGTAATCTATAACATATATGGAAAATATTTACCTTAAGACACATTTTAATGTCATAAAAGTTACCTAGGTTACATCTTAATTCATGCTGATTTGTCATGGACAAATAAGTTCTATTTTGAACTAAGAATCAATATAAGACATTACAATAATTTTTACAAGAGTTATATGACTCATATGAATTTATGTATAATTATTTTGACATATAAATCCACTTTTATATACTATATGGTAACTATTTAATTATGGCCGAATGGTCTAAGTGAAAAATAGGTTTTAATGAGCTACTTATGTATATAAACTTATATTATAAAGTTTGGAGAGTTAAAAATATTTTATTAGTGCTTAAATGGTTAATTAATTAAGTTATGTGGCTAAAATGTAATTTTACAAAATTTGGTATATAAATCATAAAAGCCGAGAGTAAAAGGCTTATTGGGATAAATATGGTATAATATAAGGTTAGGAATTAAGTTTATGAATTTTAGATAATTTAAACAAGTGTTAAAATAACAATTTATAAAGTTTTGGGCTATTATGTAATTTATAAAACTTATTATGAAAGTTTGGAGTTGATTATGGGCGAAATCATAATTAAGAGAATTATTAAGTTCACCTTCGAAATTTTGAGGAATTAAATATTTAAACTATAGTTTATAAGTTATTAAGTAACTATTATAAAGTTTTGGGGTGAAAATGTAATTAATGGAAAGTATATGACAAAGCCGAATTACTTTGGGTTAGTTTTGTAATTTAAGAATTTTTATATATATTCGGCAATTATGGAGAATTAAAATTAAAACTATAGTTTATAAGACATTATGTAAAGATTATAAGATTTTGTGGTTAAATTGTAATTATAGAAAATATATATATATAGGCCGAGAATTTGAGGGGTAAGTTGTAATTTTCGAAAGTTATAATATTCAAAAGCTATATACCAAAATATTAGTGGTGGCCTTGTAATATAATTAAATAAGGAATTAAAACTATATATAATGAGATTAGAATTTAAATATAAAGTTTATGCATTAATGTGGTTGTTTTGTAAATGACCGAAATATAAGGGTAATAATTTAGATTTAAATAAATATAGGTCCTATGTGGATATTTGGAGGAATTAGAAGAAAAGAATTTTGATTAAAGGAGTTATGGAATTAAAACTATGGCTTATATAGTTATAAGGAATTTAAAGGTAACCAATAAATATTATTTATAATTAAAAGGGGAATAATGAAAACTATAAGAATATTATGTCCATGTATGGCATATAAATATACTTGAGAAATTATAAAGTTATTATGTCAACTAGACAATTAAAAACATGTAACATAAATAGTACATGAATAAATATATATATACATATATATTAAAGGATTTATAATTAAAGCAAAAGGGGAATAACAAAATAAGTTATATATATATATATATATCAAATCTTAAGGTAATTAAAAGGAATTACCACACCATGTAAGTTGTTGATTAAGACTATATGATTTGGGAAAATATAAGAACACCTTAATCATTAATAAGGTTAAGAAGTTAAAGAAACTTCCTAAGTAAGAAGAAATAAACCTCGCATGAAATAACAACTAAGGAATTGTTGAACAACCCAATAAAATTATTATACAAGGGTAATATAAATTAACCCTCTCAGTTAATCCTATTCTAGGACTATACTTGACCAGACGTTGACCAGGGTATAATCAACTGCAATCTACGGTGAACGGTATGGGATTCTTGCAACCTGTTTGCTACCGGATTACACCGGCTTGTGTGCTATCTGTTGTTTGAATTAACGACCAAGATAATTAATGTAAAATGTTGATTTACTCTTGTGCACTGTTGTGTTATTTTATATGCGTGAATGATGCTAACTACGACGTGTATGTCCCACGCATACAACACTACAATACCAGTGGATTAAATACCTGCGCTTTATTGTACCGAGAACTTGTACACAAGTCTCTCACTAACTTCACTTTATAACCAACGTCGTTATCCTAAACGTGATAATCGACAATACACATTGTGTTCTTGATTAACGTCCTTGTATGACACCTAACAATTCTATACTACGAGAACGAGGAGCCCAGTTGGATCTGGCCATGCATGCTACAGGAGTTGTACCTGTCTCAGGTCGTCTCTTATTCAATTTACGTCGCGACGGGAGTTTTGGGTGCACTATGTCACTCACCGGCTGCGTACCGGAACAGTTCAAGTGGGGAGGAAGACTTCATTCCTCTCGAGGGTTCGATTCCCACCTCTTTTAAGTACAGGAGTTAACTATGTTATCTTCTGAGGGACTAATTACCCACCTTTCTATTTTAACGAGGTCACTATACCTTCACTATATTGACATACTCATATATACCTGTCAGTCCCATTGTGTGGACCCGACTATTATCAAAGGATTACAGTTCATCTAACTTGACCTTCTGAAGTCTTGTTCTATGTGACATTGTTGTCCTTGTATGGATACTTGATATTATCATGCTATGCTTGTTTACAGCTTTTTAAATGAACTGCATGTATTCGACAAATAGTTGGTGTGGCCCAGTAGCCGATGGGCTGCACGTTTTCCATACCGGCAATTATTTTGCTGAGCCATTTCATGGCTAAACATTTCCAGGTACCTGAAGTTGAGAAGATTACCACACCGAGTGTAGGTGGGGTAGACCAAGCTATGGGAGTCTACTACTAGTTATTTGTTTTACTTAATTATTGTACCTTTGAGTTTGATTCCTAGTATCTCGGGTTGTATTCGTATTCAGACCGTGACTTTTGAGATTTGTATTTGGAGTTAGCCTAGTTAGTCACAAGGGTGACTAACGGCATTGTAATACCGCCCGTTTGTTGTAATTTATTCCGCTGCAATTTAAGTTTATTTGGGAGCGATCGTCGTTCAGGTTATTAGATTTCGGGTTGGGGTGTTACAGAAAAAGTCACCGAAAACAAAAGACATGTCTCCTATTACAAGCTCCAGTTCATATATCTAGCTAATTAGAGCTTTTACACTTAGTTCTCCATATGTTGTATTCATCTATTCGTTGAGAAGTGAGTGTTGGAGTTAGGCAGAGTTTTTCTGCCTAATCCCAAGTGTGAGATACTTTATTTTAACCCTAAAAAGTTTATCAATAAAGTTTCTCATTCTTGTATTGGTATTTTTATTGACAGACTCTGTCCATTCACCGAAAGAGTCAAAGTGTTTCAACGACTTATATCTTGGAACACTTTGAAGATGGCCCATCAATTGACTGCTTCCGCTTCCTGAGCTAGTCTGTCTGGGTCTAACATCCCAGAAAGATTACATCATCCCAATCTATCCCACAAGGTTGACTCTTTCCGTCACATTTCGATCAAGAGAGTATGTTCAAGTCTAACAACCTAGACAGACTCCGTCAGCCACACCGATCTTATAATTGGTATTAGAGCAAAGTTTGATTGACACACTCAATTTGAAGATAAACTATGAGATGGCAAAGTGCTCTTATGTTTTTCCAACCTTAACTCAAGTTGTTTTTGCACAGAGTGAAAGTTCCACATCCAGATCCACTCTATCAAGCCCCCGCCTCTCATGAGGTGTTATAGATGACCAAGACAAACATTGTTGATGAAGGAGCGTCAATGATCTACCTGAAGTTGACTCTGATGGGGGTGCACACCCAAAAGAATTTCCAAATTCAGGGAGAACATGCAATCCTTCTACAAATGCATGGATTAAGGGGGAATCACAATGGGTTTCACCATCATCGACAAAAAGGGGAAATTGTTGGAACTTTTGGGTTTTTATCGATGATGACTCAATCTACGTGCAAATGGAGTCAATGAAGTAATGTTGGAACCTTGTGTGTTACTGAAGATAGAGTCCTTCCATGTGCACGAAGTCCCTTGAGCAAAATGACTAACCCTGTTGCAACAAACACAAAACATGGTGAAAGAGTTTGTCTAACCAAGAGAGTATGTTCGATGCCAAGAGAGTCCGTCTGATACTTTATGGCTGAGCGCGCTATCAGTTATAACAACTTGTAAAATTTGTGGCCCAGGAACACGTCCAAATATCCACAATGTCTATTTGCCAACGTTCAACTTCCACTAGCCCAAATACTCGGAGCCACAACCTTAAGACAAGTCAGGTCCAAAATTTAAGGACCAGTCCCCTGATTTTTTCATAAATAACTCCCTCAACGACTCTAGAGGGTGTGTTATATAAAGAGCTGGGTTATTAGTCGCAATGTGTGCTTTTCCACCCTATACTTCCTATATAAGGAAAAAGTTACCATAAACAAGAGACATGTCTCCTATTACAAACTACAATTCATATATCTAGCTATTTAGAGCTTTTACACTTATTTCTTCATATGTTGTATTGATTTATTCCTTAAGAAGTGAGTGTTGGAGTTAGGCAGATTCTGTCTGCCTAACCCCAAGTGTGAGATGCTTTCTTGTAACTGTAAAAAGTCTATCAATAAAGTTTCTCATTCTTGTATAGGTATTTTTGTTGATGGACTTCATCCGTTCACCGAAATAGTCAAAGTATTTCAATGACTTACATCTTGGAACACTTTGAAGACAACCCATCAGTTGACTGCTTCCGCTTCCCGAGCTAGTCTGTCTAGGTCTAACATCCCAGAAAGACTACATCATCCCCATCTATCCCACAAGGTTGACTTTTTCCGTCACATTTCGATCAAGAGAGTGTCCGAGTCTAACAACCTAGACAGACTCCGTCAGCCCACCGATCCTACAATATCTGAGCAGTTTGAGAAGATGTGCGCTTTGATGAATCCGTATTTACCCAACGCAGCTATATATTGCAAAGGAACCACATTTGTTAAATACGACTTTGACTTTATTGGTCAACAGACAGTCGACGACACGGGCAAGCCGTGTGTTGCTCGGTGTAGTCCTGCCATTTGGCAGTCCAGTCAGCAGCTGACTGGACTGTTTTGCTGACTGGGCTGCTTTTTTATTATATTAATTTCAATTGGTTGTAACTTTTAAAATATAAGTCCAAAATGAAAAAAAATTATATCATTGTTCATCTAAATTCAAGCTCTTCAAAACAAGACCAGACATGAATATGTTTTGATAACTTTAAAATTTTATATTATTTACAAAATAATAATAATACATTATAAAACAAAATGATTTTATTGGTTCCAAATTTTGTTATCTAATTCACCACTTATTAGTTAATAAATCATAATATCAATTTTAATAAATCATAATATCAAAATTAATCATATCTTTATTTTAGTGTATCATCACAAAACATATAAAAATAAATATTTTTACACAATAATACAATACAAAATAATATTTGATATGTATGAAAAATACACGATTCACTATATAAGGTTTAAAATACACCATACAACAATAATAATACACTACAAAATAAAAATAATTTTTATCAGTTCCTGAAGTTTGTTATGTAATTCACCACTTATTAATTAATGAATCATAATATCAAAACTAATGAATCATATTATCATTTTAGTGTATCATCGTATACATGTAAAAATAAATTTTTTAAACATATACAACACAAAACAATATTTGATACGTAAGAATGATACGTAAGAAAAATACATGATTCACCATATAAGGTTTAAAAGACACCACACAACAATAATAATACACTACAAAACAATAATAATGTTTATCGGTTCCGAAGTTTGCTATCTAATTCCTCAGTTATTAGTTAATGAATCATAATATCAATTTTAATGAATCATAATATCAAATTTATGAATCACAACATCATTTTAGTGTATCATGAGTAACATATAAATATAACAATTTTAAACAATAATACACCACAAAACAATATTTGGTATGTAAGAAAAATAAATGATTCACCATATAAGATTTAAAATATATCATACAATATAATAATAACTACAAAACAATAATAATTTTTATCGGTTTCGAAGTTTGTAATCTAATTCCCCACTTATCAGTTAATGAATCATAAAATTAATTTTAATGAATTATATTATGATTTTAGTGTATCATCGTATACATGTAAAAATAATTTTTTTTAAGTTGTCAAAACATATTCATAACTGGTCTTGTTTTGAAGAGCTTGAATTTAGGTGAATAATGATATAATTTTTTTTTAATTTTGGACTTATATATTAAAAGTTACAATCATTTAAAGTTAATATAATAAAAATGCAGTCCAGTCAGCAGCTGACTGGACCTGCCACATCACATGACTGCACCATAATGGGTGCGGAGGGTCCGTGGCATCGAAATTGCCATTGGTCAAATGCAAAAGAAGCGCATGTACTAAATGTTGTTCATTTGTAATTTCCTAGATCACGTTTGACAAGTGCAATTATTTTATAATTTTTTTCACCGCCCAATAATTGTTTGGGCTCCTGGTCCAGCTCCGTAATTTTTTTTTCGCCAATTCTTCGCTACAAGTAAGTGTAGCCATTTGGCTACATATATCAGAGAGACGAGCACGCGCGTGCAAGGGATTGCTTTTTTTTTATCCTTTTCTTTTCACGAGGGCCACAACGCTGTTTTGTTTTTTTTTCCTTTTTCTTTTTTTTTTCTTTTTTTAAGATTTTATTCTTTTTATTTTTTATATCATAAAAACTTTAAATTGTTGTATTTTTTAATATATAAGTCCAAAATAAAAAACAATTATACTATTTTTCACCTAAATTCAAGCTCTTCAAAACAAGACCAGCTATTGATATATTTTAACAACTTTTAAAAAAAATTATTTTTACATGTATACGATGATAACGGGTTTAGGGTTGCCTTCACGTTTTAGCTTTCCTAGGATGGGTTTTGGGTGTTTTGGGGGTAGGGTAATCTATTTGAAATTTGTTCCGTACTTTATATTGTACCCTAAACCCTAAAAGGCCTTCGATGTTTTTTAGCTATCCTAGGGTGGTTTTGGGGTAGGATAATCTATTAGGAAACCGTTCTATACTTTACATTGTAGCAACTAACTCGACAGGTTTTTAGGGTTTGTGGTCGCGGGTTTAGGGTCGTTAGACCTTAAACCCGCCACTACAAATCCTAAAAATGCCTTCGACGTTTTTAGCTATCCTAGGGTGGATTTTGGGGTGTTTTGGGGGTAGGGTAATCTATTAGAAAATTGTTCTATACTTTACATTGTAGCAACTAACTCGACAAGTTTTTAGGGTTTGTGGTCGCGCCCTAAAAATGCATTCGACGTTTTTTAGCTTTCCTTGGGTGGGTTTTAGGGTGTGTGGGGTTAGGGTAATCTATTTGGAAACCGTTATATACTTTAATGTGAGAATGTACATATTTTAATGTGAGAATGTACATGTTTTAATGTGACGATGTACATGTTCAAATGTGAGAATGTACATATTCAAATGTGAGAATGTACATATTCTTTAATGAACATCTGTATATGTTTGTATGATCATCTGTACAAGTTTTCTCCCTTATATGTACAGATTTTAAACTAAGGATGTACGTATTTAATGATTTGTACAGATTTATGTGACCATCTGTATATTTTTAATACGAGGATATACATGTTTTTACGTGTGGATGTACATATTTTAGTGAACATTTGTACAAGTTCGTATGACTATATGTACAAGTTTTTTTTACGTTCTGTACACTATACATGTAAAAAATAAAATTTTTTAAAGTTATCAAAATACTCCCTCCGTCCTGAATTGACTGTCCTGTTTACTATTTGGACATGTCGTTTGACTTTAATTTTTAACATATAAGATAAATTAATTTTGAAAATTTAAGTTTTGCATATGATTCCTTACATGATAAACTATATAATACAAAATTTATTTTTATAAAATTATTTTATCTTATATGTTTAATGTTGAAGTGGAAAAACGTGCCAAAAAGCAAACAGGACGGTCAATTCAGGACGGAGGGAGTATATCCATGACTGGTCTTGTTTTGAAGAGCTTGAATTTAGGTGAACAATGATATAATTTTTTTTCATTTTGGACTTCCCTTCCATCCCATATCTCTCCAGCTGCATGCTCCTTATATTTCTGCTGTATGTAGCTATGATAGCTACAGTCACTTGTAGCTAAGACTTGCTCTTTTTTTTTTGAAATGAAGAACCAGCTTTTGTAAATGAGCCAAGGTTTGGGAAATTTTAGATCATTTTATCTAGTTTAACAGCTGACACCTGACAACATCATCCTTTAGTTCTCTCGTCTTCCTCGTAATTCTATATACACTAATATAATTATTAATCTCAAATTTATTATTATGGAAAGTATCATTATTTAGTCAAGCTTATGGCAATGCCGAATCTCCGACTGCGACGAGCGATTCACAAAGTACTGATCCAAGAGGACGGAAGTTCCTCCCTGAGAAGTCTTCGTCGGTGATTACTCTTTCTCTCTCTATCTTACTTCCACAGATCCCATCATGTGAAGCGTCAATTTACGGATCCCTTTCTAATCCCTCACCGAACGGATACCCCCATCGATGGAGCTTTCGAAGCTCCAATCCCGGGTTTCCTTCTCTTCCTCCTCATCTTCTCGCGTCCCGCCCCACAAAACCCAGCTTCATCCTCGAATGCAGCCATTCTCCTCCTTCGCTCCTCCTCCCAACTCCAAGCCCTTCCAATCTGCAACCACTAACCCCCACAAGTACCTTCTCCTATTCATCTCAATCTCTCTTCTCCCTTTCATCATTTACCTTCTTTCACTCTACCGCTCCATCCACGTCTCCTCCAAATTCACGCCCTCTGCGGCCGACGTCTACGGCCTCATCATCCACATTGACCAATACAAGTCCCACGTTCGCGTTTTTAAGTCCCTGAACGAGGGTTCCCAGACTCCTTTTGTGGGGGACGGTTCAGATTGGATGTGGTTCCCGGACGGGTATTCTGGGAATTCGGGTGTAGAGGGATTTATATTGAAGATGGTTGAGTTTGCTGAGAAAAAGATTCCAAGATCACAGCGGAAGTCGTCTGTGGTTCAGTTTCTGGTGGGTGGTGGACTTGACTATGTGGGCACGGTTGAACTTGGTATCGTAAAGGAAGTTTTGGAAGTGGGTCGACGGGTTTTGAGGTCTTCTGGGTTTTCGTTGAAGGATGAGCAAGCTACTGTTCTGGGAGGTAAATGGTCCTTATCCTCCCTATAAGGTTATTGGAAATCTTATGGTGTTCCTGTAATGTTCACCTATCCGTTGCCCGATGCTTGGTTGTATGCTTCCATATCCAAAACTAGTGCTTTCTGTATCGTGTTCTCTGAAATGTTTCAACATGGCATAGTTTTTGGTCTGCTGTACATAAACTTTGGAAAGTGGAAATTGGTTGGATTTGCGTCTTTGGATGAACTCTGCGGAACTGCTCGAGTCAGACTACTATCTGAGAATACCTATGGTGCCTTACTTTGCAGCCTTGAGCATGTCCTGTGTTTTTGCATAGCCTCTTTTCCTTGTTTATATGTATCTTCCCCCCCCCCCCCCCCCCCCCCCCCCCCCCAAATAAATCAGATCTCCATACTTCCTGGATCATAGTCAACAAGTGCATTGCCTTTTCTTTTTCTTTATTTGATGCAAATCTTTCCTTTGTTCCAAACATTCAAAATTGATAAATGTGTATCTGTCGGGCTCATGGACTCTTCCTAGAGACATTACCCGTTATATTAGTTCTTCAATCTACCACTAATCAACTTATTTGTATATCTAGCATAGTGCCTCTATTTGTGGAGATGGACTGGCATTTTAGGGGTCAACTCGGCTTTGCTAAACCTGAACTTTTCATGAAATGTTTGTCAACCTAACGACCTCATATAGTTTAAGGCTTTAAGCTGTCTTGACGTAGCTGATATACATTTTACAGCCTACTGTGTACTAAAGCACGTAGACTTCAACCCTGATTTATCTGTGCAGGTGAAGATGAAGGTGTTTATTCTTGGGTGGCTTTGAATCATATGCTTGGGAATCTGGGCAATAAACCTCATGAAACCTCTGGAATAGTGAAAATTGGTGAAGCTTCTGTACAGGTCTTTCTCCATGACATTCCAGTATCAATGCTTGTTAATACATTGGTGATATGTTTTTCCTTTTTTGCTGACATGGTGTGATACTGAATTATGCTTTTATAGGTAACTTATGCTACAAGATTAGTTCCTCGGGAGGAATCGAATAGAACTATCAGGTTGGCAGGAGTTACTTACCATCTTCGTACTCAAAGTTTGCCAGACTTTAGTCAGGTGCTTCATGTGCAATATCTTTTCATAGTATGAGCTATCTACATCATGAAAAAAGATGATGTATCTTCATATTCTTAAATCTTTTTTTTTGTGAGTTGCTACCAGAAAGACCTTGAAAGGCTGTTCATTAATTTCTCTCAAGTTTTTTCAACCCACTAAAATTATTTATGTTGGCCTTTATGATATAGTTTGTGGTTAAGCTGATAGGGATCATGGTTTATTTCTTTGGCAGGCTGCAGACTGGAAATTGTTGCAGGAGCAGCATCATCCAACAACTGTGACATCTTGTAAGATCCTGTGTGATAACTACTACTTCCCGTCTCTATTTTATTGAAGTTTTAGTTTCCACTTGCAGCATTGAAATGTCTGTTTGTCCTCAATCTCAAGCAGACCGTATTACTCAAGGTGTATTTTAGGAAATAAGTAGTAGTATCTTTTTTCTAGGGAAATCATGGAACACCATTAATTTAGAAACAAAAAGAATGTGTAAAATGACAAGGAAATATTAAAAGAGGGAGTAACAATTTGGATTGGACTGCGAAAAAACCTAATTTCTTTTGTGCAGTGGTTAATATGGGCATGGGCTCTGTTATTATGTCCGGTTTAATGCAGAATACTGCCCTAGGGTTTTCTTGTAAAGCAACCCATCCTACATGTTTGGACTAGGGTTATTGGTTAAGTAGGGGGGGGGGGGGGGGGGCGTAGGGTAATTGTGCTCTGCAGTTAATTAGTATAAGTAGGATGACAAGGAATTAGGATGGGGCATCGGTACATTGTAATCAACACTATTGGCTTCTTAAGAGGATTATGGGAGAAAGATGGGCTGATTCCTATCATAGGTATCAGAGCTGTCTTTCTTGGGCATTGAACGTTGAACGGTTTCTACGAGAAGCTGTTCAAGTTGGTGATGGAGAACATCGTGAGAGAGCAAGCGGTGATCCAACTCTAGTTATCTGTTCTCACTAGAAAACTGGAAAACCTTGCCGCAATTGTAGGGAATCTTGTTGTGGTGGTTTCATCTTTATAGAAGGAACTTGACCTCAGAGACGTGATGAAAGGGGCCAGAAGATTGAGGAAAAGATTGAGATGATATCGGGAAAAAACCTCAACCTTAGCCTCTCATATAATTGCGATCGATCTGGAGTTTGGTGCGGTGAGCGTGAATTGATGGAATAGACGTGTATGGTTGAGGAGAGGAGCAATTCGTTTTCTGGAGAAGTGTAGAATGTAGGCCTTACTTACAATCACGTGCGAGAGATGTCAGGGGTGAAATTGGTTCCGATTACCAGATCGGCCGCAACTCTATTAAATGCAAGTAGCGGAGAGACACCTACGTCTTGCTCTTCATTTTCTTCCTCCCTCAACTGTTCTTGTACCTTTCGTAGGACTCTAGATTTGGAAATTTGGTGGCGTCGACAGTAGGAGATAATCGTTTGAACGAAGGAAGAAAGGAAAAGGATAAAATAGAAGAAACGGGAGAGGAAGACATCCAAAGGACCTGGTATTCGATTTGAACAGAATAAGGAAAATTTTAATCTAGATTCAAAATCGGCATTACCAAGATTGCTGACCTTCGATGTGCTTAATTTCCCCAATCAAACTCTTTCTGCCGGTCAACCACCGAACGTCCTCAACCGAGTTCATAGACACATTGCTGTCCTCCTTCGATTGTTCACCTGGCACGTTGAAAGTTCCTACCTTGTTCTTTCTGAGTTGAAGGCTCAATAAGAACAATTCAACCTGAGTTGAGACTAGAGGTGATCATAATGTGTCCGGCCCGGCAGCCCGGTCCGACCCGGCCCGTAAAAAAGCCCGACAGGCCCGAGCCCGATTGGGCTTCCGGGCGGGCCTGGACATAAAACCAGGCCCGAATAAAAAATCGGGCCGGGCCGCAGCACATTTTTTGAGCCCGTGGGCAAGCCCGGCCCGGCCCGATTTTATATTTTTTATTATTATTTTTAAAATGTAATATATACATATTTAATTTATTTAATTTTTATATAATATATACAAAAATTATATATAATATAAATTTTAATTAAGTAATATAATATATGAATCTATATTAAAATATATTAATTAAATTTTTTTTTATTAATTTATAAAAAAAATTAAAAACCGGGCCGGGCGGGCCGGGCTTCGGCAAAACCTGAAAAAAAACGGGCCTAGCCCGGTCCGGCCCGAACATGTAAAAAACCGGGCTTGGTTTTTTAAAATAGGCCCGACGGGCCTAAAATTTTCCTCCGACCCGACGCCCGAACCCGGCCCGCCCGAATGATCACCTCTAGTTGGACTCACGAAGAACAGAGATGACGAACAGAGAAAGAGCGACTCGAGTATCAAAGGAGAGAGCTTTAAATGAAATTTTCGTTACACTATCACGTAGACATAAATATACTCTCACAACCACGTCAAGAACACGATCTCGATAGAAGCTTACACGTAATTCAATTCCTCACCCCTTTCCTAATTGAATTACTATCCCCGATTACAAGTTCTTTCTCAATGATAATAATATCTCAGAAGCATACAGCTTTCTCTTCCATCTAGGTATTTATACAACTTTCAAATTATATCTCTAA
The DNA here is from genome assembly GCA_023374045.1 of Limonium bicolor. Taxonomy (NCBI): domain Eukaryota; kingdom Viridiplantae; phylum Streptophyta; class Magnoliopsida; order Caryophyllales; family Plumbaginaceae; genus Limonium; species Limonium bicolor. Next base: position 206,864,708 of record CM041778.1, read on the forward strand.
ATAACAATATCTGGGATTTATCTAAAAAGATAAATAAAATCTTTCCTAATGAGATATAATCGGATATGATCTAGATACGATAAATAAGATTCTATCTATTGAGATATATTCGATAATATCTAAAACTTATGAATAAAACTCTGATAACAACCTCCTGATTTTTGGCATTCTGTTATGCCTTTGACGTCAGTTCACGACTCAGCTTCTGTGATGCGGTCTCAGTTTGTAACGAGTTTGTCCATTAAAATAATACACTAACAATTTCTCCCTTTTTAATGTGCCAAACTCTATGATTCTTGAACTGATGTATGTCCCCCCTTAGTCACTGCTTCATTGCTTAGTGTATTGAGCTGAGGTAGTTCTTCCATTGTCGCTGCCCAAAAACTGTTGTCTGTAACCGAGAAAGTTTCCCCTGAATTGTTGCATCTCTCTTCATGGCCATACAGGGTTAAAGACATATATATGTGTTCAAGAGAAATTTCTCCCTTTTGCCTAATAAAAAGAAACTTGAGATTTCAATGTGGAGCTTTTCGCACAATAAAGGATACTTATTGTGCCAATCTTTAGGTGAAAGTATGCAGGTTGATCCTCAGGAAGTGCATCATGATCTTATCACTGAGTAGAAGATGACAAATTTGAGAGGGGAACTGGCTTCTTGGTGAGTCTGAGAGGACTCAGTAGGCTTAGGTACCCAGATTTGTTTGGGCTCGTTGCAGGCACATACTTATAATGGTTGATAGGAACCCACATTTTTAGTGTGATCTATTATGTTTGGGTGAGTTTTGTCTTGATGATTTGTCAACGTGTCTCAACAATTTAGGACATCATTTGATCTTGTGTCCTAATTGATGATCGCACCTACATGAAATCAGTCTCGACTTAGATTGCACAGTTTGAGTCTTCATCTTTGTTGTCTTAAATTGAGTGGGTATCTCAGGTTTAAATCCCAAGCCGCATTTGTCTGAGTTGTTCTTCATCAACATTTGATTCAGATTAACCTTTCCTGTATACCAAGTAGGGTTAGTCTGCGCTTGAAGCTCTAACTTCCTATTTGCATTTGCTACCATGCCTGAAAAAGTTTCACATTCCCTTTTCAGTGATTTGTTGCGATCAAAAGAGAATTCATCTCTTGTTGTGCCCAACATGGAAAAGTGAGAATTCTAGTCTTCAAAGGACTGACAAAGTTGATTCTTGGCTTATCCAGAATCTTGATGACACAATTTTCATTTTTAGTCGATGACTTACTCATATCTTCCACTTTAGCCTTGAGTTATCTGTTCTCAGTATCATGTTGATGTTTTAATACTTTTATCTCTGAGATGGCAGAGGTTAACATAGTGATGTAGATTCAACATGATGAGGGCTTACCTTTTGTTCTTCGAGAATTTGCTTCCAGTTATCCTTCATCATCATGCAGAGATCAGTGCATGGCCTTGTGCTAATAAGGTCATCATCATCTGTTGTTGCTGTCATGCACATTTGTGATTCCTCTTCTGGTTCTGAGGCTGTGACTGAGGTGTCTTATCCCCATGTATTTGCCGCTGTGTTTTAGAGTTTTTTTGGCCCTCATCTGAGAATTTTCCTTCTGCTGGAATGATCGATCATTTCTTTGTCTTATACCAATTATACTGTTGGTTTGACCGTCGTTGTCCACCAACTTGCATCTGAATTCGATTTACAATTGAAGTAATTTCCTCATTCACATCAAAATCCTCAGCCTCTGACTCTATTGCAGTATCACTTGCTTTCAAGGCCAAATCCTTAACTGGTGCTGATGAAGTAGCTATTTCTCCTTTCATCTTCCCTTCATAAACCATGAGTACAAAACTAAGTTCTTCTAAGGACATGTTTGACGGATCCTTTGTAGTCTCGAGTAGTGTTGTGTAATATAGCCAATCCTTACCCAAACTATTAAGACACTTTTCATTGATTTCATTGTTGGAGAGCATTACTCCTACAACTTTCAGGTCACCGAGTATTTTATCAAATTTTTCTAAGGTTTGAGTAATGGACTCACCTTCTTGCATCTTAAAATTATCAAATTGCTTCTTAAACTGTTTCTCTTTAGCCTTCTCGATAGAAATCTGTTTTTGTATAGGCTGTTTTGAGAAATTCCTAGACTTCCTTTGCAGTTTGTATGCCAAGAACCTTCTGTTGGTCTGCATCTAATAAAGATGAGGCTATTACTTTGAGAGCTTGTTTGTTCTTACTCAAGAGCCTTTTGTCGTTGTCGTTCTAGCTTGCCCTTGGCTTGTCTTTTGAAACTCCACCTTTAGTGACTTTAAGAGTGTGATCTTCTTCATTCACTACCATCCACAAGTCAAGGTTGACCCCTATCAGCTGATCCTCTATCTGCTTGCACCAATACGAGTAGTTGAATTTTGTAAGCTTAGGAGTCTTGACATAGTAGAAACTCATTCTCGATCTCCCCAGAAGATTTCTCTTCTATCGTAAGGGGAACCCGCTCTGATACCAATTGAAAGTTCCTACCTTGTTCTTTCTAAGTCGAAGACTCAATAAGAACAATTCCATCTGAGTTGAGACTCACGAAGAACTGAGAAAGAGCAACTCGAGTATCCGAGGAGAGAGCTTTAAAAAATTTTTTTGTTACAGTATCACATAAACATAAGTGTACTCTCATAACCACGTCAAGAACATGGTCTCGACAGAAGTTTACACGTAATTCAAATCCTCACCCCTTTCCCAATTAAATTAATATACCTGATTACAAGTTCATAATAATATCTCAGAAGCATACCACTTTCCTTCCATCTAAGTATTTATACAACTTCTAAATTATATCTCTCTAAATAAAGATATTATGGATTTATCTAAAAAGATATATAAAATCTTTCCTAATGAGATATAATCGGATATGATCTAGATACGATAAATAAGATTTTACTTACTGAGATATATCCGAATAATATCTAAAGCTGATAAATAAACCTCTGATAAACAACCTCTTGATTCTTAGGTATTCTGTTATGCCTTCCTGTCATGCCCTTGATGCCAGTTCATGACTCAGCTTCTGTGATGTGGTCTCAGTATCAGTTTGTGACTGAGTTTGTCCATCAAAATAATACACTAACACCCGTGTGAGAAAAGAACACAGGAAGAGATTCTTTTTGCTGCAGGAAGAAACAACAGAGGTGAGAAGGATGTAGGGAATCCATTTCCTCAATTCTCACAGCAATTTCAATCTCTTGGTTGCTTTGGGGGAGGTGGGGAAACAAACAAAGGTGGTCATGCAGCAGAACCGGGAGGGCAGAGAGGATGGCATTTTGTGGCGCGTTGGCAGCAATGCAGACAGCGAAGAGGGGAGAGCTCACACCGCCACGGTCCGGGTTCAAACGCTCTGCGGCAGCTATCATGTCATCACCAAACTTGCTCTCATCGTTGGTGAATATTTGGGAACCATCTTCTGTTTTTATTGGGTTTGATTCACACTCTTGCTGGTGAAATTCTGCGATGTTCAGTCTCCTCTGGTTAGCTCGCAACGCAGTTTAAAAAGGAATAAAACGCTTGCTGGTATGCAGAAGTTGGAAGAACGACATACTTGTTCTCCAGAGTAATAGACCCATGCTACGCTGGTCTGCAAAGTTTAAAATTCTATCGCCTCTAATACCACCATGGACCCTTATGGAGTTCCTTGGACTTACACAATAGGACTTCTGATAAAGTTACTGTACGTGATCCTTTTTTGCCTGCTCCTCAAAGACCTCATTGTCAAGCAAATTGCTGAGCAAGCTGCTTCTACTGCATCAAAGCTGCTTCATCGTTTTCTCTTGGCTGATTTCTTTCTTCTTCCAACCTTGAGGACAAGGTTGTTTTAGGGGGGAGTGATGTTAGGACTGGGGTTATTGGTTAAGTAGGGGGACTTAAGGGTAATTGTGCTCTGCACTTAACTAGTATAAGTAGGATGACAGGGAATTAAGATGGGGCATTGGTACATTGTAATCAAGACTATTGGCCTCTTAGGAGGATTACGGGAGAAAGATTGGCTGATTCCTATTACTACATCTATGGGTTTTATGGTTTATCTGATAGAAGTGAACATCTCATTCTTTTGCTTCTAACTGGGTGCGTCAAAAATTTCCCATGATTTATTATCACATTTGGATCCAGTAAATCCATGCATCCCAAAGGGGTACGAGGAAGCATCACATACAAGCGACGTGCTAATTGCTGTATCACATGCTGCTGGAAACTTTTCTCGATGCAGATCTCAAGTCAGAGTGTTACTCAAGGCAAGGAAAGGTAACTCTTTGTTTTTGTATTGTTCAGAAGTCTTCTACTCTGTCTATTGTGTTCGTCGAGCAACATAAGAAAATAATCACTTAAGGAAAAACCGCAAACTGTTGTTTAGTTTCTGTCAAGAGTGTAAGATGAAGATTGAAGAACCATACATGTGGAAAGCACTAGAGATGAGCGAGTGTTGACATGGAGGGACAGACTTGACTTCTTAGCTTCCAGCATTTTGTGAATAGTGAACCAGAAGGACTAGAAGTTCTTTACCTACATCATTGATTCTGCAGAAGCTTTTTTTTGCTACATATGGAGACGATGCCATCCATGTTTTTATTTTTCATGCAGGACAATGCTCATCTACTACATGCAAAACAATGCCAGCCCTTCCTATGGAACTAAAAGGGAACACTGACACACCAAGGAGTTTCTTTTTGTCTTCTAAGGTATTATTTGTGGCCTAATTTGCATGTATACTATTATAGGGTTTGATATGTATATATTACCTCACTCGTGAATGGTGATCCATCATTATTAAGAGTAATTATTTGAACTTTATCTCCCTTTCGAAATGGCAGCTTCTGGGGTCAGTCCCCATGAATGCTTTGACAGAATTAGAGGACAGTGGTCGGCATTTTTGTGAGGATAGTTGGGATAATCTGAAATCTCGTCATCAAGACACTGATGATGAGGATTTGTTGAGAAGTTGCTTTTCCCATGCTTATGCATTGTCTGTGCTACATGACACCCTTGGCATTCCTAAAGAGAAAAAGAGGTAACACCATCGTTATTTATATTGTGTTACGTAAGATTAATAGTAGCAAAGACTCTTGTGTTCACTGTTCGCCTATAAATTGGCTTAGCCTACCGAATGGACAATGCCTTAGTTTTCAATTCTACTATACTGTTAGTATTGTGTGTGCAATTTGAACATCAGTGATTGGAAACTGATAAATGCGTGGTTATCTTATTTGCTGTAGTAGGGTGAGTTTGAAGACCGAAACACTGAGAGTTCCAGTTGATTGGGAACTCGGAGCATTTATTTCCCAAATGGTATCAGAACCGCTGAAGGGGCTGAAGACAACAGAGATTCAGGATCAGATTGTTGGCCATGAATCTATTACTTATTTCACTCTGTTTGGAGTTCTGCTGGTTATAGTGTCCTTAGCAGCAATATTTGTTATGAAATTGCGAAAACCACAGTTCAAAACTATATACGACCTGGAAAAGGGACGATACATTGTCACCCGTGTAGCAGGATGATGATCAATCAATTGGGGTCGTTTGCCCTTGTTACATTCTCTCCCCCAAGTGAATTTCTTTTGGAATAGTAGAGAAATCTTGTACAGATAGCTAAATATTTATTTTACAGACATTGAAGGTGTACTTCTGTATGTTCCACGGATTCTTCTCTTGTAGATTTTTCTGTTAGGATGAGAAAGTAGAGAAACTTTTTGTGCAAGCGCAAACCGTTTGATAATATGCTCATGTAAGTTGGAAGGCAACTGATATGTTCATGAACATTTGATATACATTAAAAGTAGAATCACTCCCTAAGGGCAAAACTCAAACAAGGAAGTGATGACAAAAGAAAATGGCCGAACAGAGATGACCCCAAGTGAACATTCCTCTAGTCCAGAAAATTAATTTGGATTTGTCATGCGTCTGGCAAACCCTGAGTCTCTGTTACAACTTGAACACTACTCTCTTCTTCGCTCACGACTTCTTGTTTGAGATTCTCGACCTTAGAAACAATAAAGATTGCTAGATGCGTATCTCCTGCACAGTAAAGTGGGAAAATAATTTCAGCAAAAAGAATCTTATCACATGATACAGCAGTAACACTTGTACGGATGGAGCAAAAAGGTCTTACCAAAGGTGACTCGATCGCCGGGCAAGACGGGGATGATTTCTTCAGGATTAACCCTCCTCTCATTCACATAAGTGCCATTGGTGCTACCTAGATCTGTGATGTAAAGTTTCCCTTCTTTCTTCTGCAGCCGTGCATGCAAACCAGAAACTGCGGACCGGCGTTTTGGGCAAGCGAGAGAATCAAAATTCACAGATTCTACTCTTCTGCTTGTTTTCAAATGCCTTCCCACTTGCGGGAGAAAGAAAACAATGTATCAAACATGCAATGGAGGAGAAAAGGGAAGCACCTGTTGCTACGGGAATGACCAAGTCCGCCTTATCAGGAACACGCCCAACAGTCACCGAGCTCTAGATATGATTGATTTCAATTAAAGGGAGACCGAAGTTACAGGTGCATATGTGATTCCAAATGGTGATGATGATCGACCAGTATATATAGCAGTTATGTATAGTAAGGATCGTAGTTTATGAATCATAAAACAAGAACTTACGGACACTATTTCATACGCCCCTGGCCGTGCAACCTTGACGCCAATGTGCTTCCAGTCTCCATCTCCTACACAAACAAACGGCCATAAGACCATCACTTGCAGCGACCATACCTCTCAACTGCGACTAATATCGATATAAATTAGGAGAAACACAAGAATTTCTAGAAGGACTAACCTACAGGCTCAAGAAGCCATTTCCATCCATCATCCTCGCCAGTACCACCACTGGACGGTTGATTGCTGCTTAGAGATATAAACCCAGATTTACCCCTTCGGTTTTGATTAGTTTTGGTTCTGATCCCCACTCCAGCATATTGGTGTTGAGGTGTCAGGTGCAGCCCGATTCTTGTGAAACCTAAAGACTGGCAGCAATTATAAGAGGATGAGGAAAACCTAGCGTTACTGGTGCGGAATGAGGAGAGGCGGACGACGGAAGAATAGGATAGAGACTGATGAGCGGCGGTTAATTCCATTTTCTGTTCTCACTTTTGCCGCTCTGAATATGGTGGAATTTGCATTGCTTGCTTCTCGTCCTGTTTAGGCTGTTACTGTGATTTGGCCGAGTTATTTTGGCCACTAGCTGTTATCAGTGGAGAAAGATCGAGAGATGGCATTTTTTATGGCTCTCGTACTTGGGATTACAGACAGATGTGGATAACCAAAATCTTAAAGCAACAGCAGAGCAGCAATCCTTTTGCTTTCTACAACGAACCCGGTCCAGCTGTGTATCCGTTGGATATTGAGCTCTACAGCGATTCGTGGCTTACTTGGGGGTGCGTAAAGGGGGCGGTACCAAAATAATTGAACTTTTTTTCAGATTTGATCAACGTATTTTTTAATCGTTTTACAAAAGTTCGGTTATTTCGGTTAAAACGGTTATCCGTAATAAAGTACGGTTCAGTTAACGGATATTGAAATCCAAACTTCGGTTATCCGTAATAACCGAACTTTTATAAATTTTTTTCTAAACCTAATAATTTTATCTAATATTTTATTTTTCACTCAATTAGGTTTAGATTTTTATTATTTCGGTTAATTAAGAAAGTTTGGGGTTTTTTGGTTATTTTAGGCAAGTTCGGTTATTTCGGTTATTTTCGGAAGTTCGGTTATTTCGGTTATTTCAGAAACTTAGGTTATCGGGCGGTTAACGGTTATTAGTGTAACATAAAAAACGGTTATCGGTTTAAACGGATATTAGTATTAAATTCGGTTAATTCGGTTATAACCGAAATAACCGAACACTGTACTTTTTTTTAAACTTTGGTTAACGGATATCTGTTTTAACCGTTTGCTCACCCCTAGCTCTACGGGATTTAAACATAAAGCCTTGACCACCTTTTTTTTTGGGTTGATTGCTCAAAAAGCCCAAACTTAATGCTTGAAAACCGTCTTCAACATTAATGTTGGTTTTGCTGCGTTTAGGTTTTCCGGCCTACATAGAAACTATAACCTGAGTACACAATTACAGGCATGCCTTGTTCAATTGCTCACAATTAACGTCGTCTATCCAAGGTTGTGAAAAACGGTACAGGAGTTCAATACGGACTAATGAGAGTACGTGATACAGAAGTATCAATATGGATAAAACGGGGAATAAGTACGGATGAAATATTATATATTTAAATAACAAAATATTTATAATAAATATTTACTAGTATGAAATATGTTTCTCTTTGTACATAATATTTGTATTTGTTATTAATACCTTAAAATTTTATATGTATATATTATGAAGTTATCACATTCTTAACCATAAGAATTTTGTAGAAGTTTTGTTGAGTGATATAATATAAGTTACATAAGTGAATTTTATGAAAAAGTCACACTATTACTAAGTAGAAAAAAAGAACAAAAAATAGTAGGATAGAAAAGTTATTGGTATAGTTGTAATTTTGCCATCATAAATATTCAATTTATAGTTAATGAAGGTGGTGCTTATATCATTTTTTTAAAAGTAAAACCTTATATAAGGTCAACATTATTTTCATTTAGATATTTAATAGAAAAAATTATTCTCTTTTTGCTCCTGTCAAATTGTTGTCGGGGTTCGATCTCTGAATTGTTGCTCTACAATCCTAGATGAACAAAAATCGAAGACACAAGTAGTTCACAATCATGAAGAGGGCTGTCACGTAACCTAAATTGAATATACATCAAAAATGAGGAAGAAGCATCAAAATTGTACCATTTGAAAGTCTAGCGGTCATTTGCATGTGAGACAAAAACTGTAACACCCCTAGCTTGTAATCTGGTCTTTACCACTTAATTAACACAATTGGTCTAATCTTAAACTGAACATTATAGCGGAAATAAATATAAACACTTTACTAACATAGGTGCTACCGCCGTTACCCAACCATGTGAGTAACTAGATTTCCAATACGTCCATACAATATTCAACAACGCTGTGATGACAAAGAGATAGTCTAATATAAAATACAACTTTAACCCAAAAGACGTGAGCAATCTAACCGTATTACTTGCTTATACATGATTCATACATCCAAAATTATAATACAACAGTATAATCAAAGAGTAGTTTACAACTAACTACCCAAAAATATCCCGCACTCCAACTTCAGTCTTGATCAAATACCTGTAATATGTTTGCCATAAAGGTTCAGCACAACAGCTGAATATGCTAAGGTGTAATCTTCATACATCCTTAAATTCCTTAAGTTAATTAGTCGAGTTGTCATGCGGTTCATTTACATGCTATTTTGTTTTACAGATATATAGCAAAAGGAACTGTAAATACAATAAATAAACATTCAACAGTTCACCCAAATATAGCACACACAGTTCCACATATAAATTATGCATACAAGCAAATAATAACAAGTACATACAATAACAATACGAGAGTTTGTCTCTTTTGAATGGTTCACGTTTATTCGGCCTTCAAGGCCCCTTTCATTCGTTATTCATATTGACGAGCATGATTGACATCTCGTACCAACTTGTAACTAGTGTGCGTTTACTCATTCATTAAACCTTTAATTCATCAAATATTGACAGACGTCGTGTTGAGACAGCCCGTTTGTATATTCCATACTCCTTGTTTATTTGGGCAGTAGCCCGCACCAACAGTAGTGCCCTCTGACCAACGATCCGAAGATCTCTGGATTTTCTCTTTGCCTTCGGAAAAGCGTCTTTAACCGTCGGAACCATGCACCAACAGTAGTGCCCTCTGATCAACAATCAAATGTGGCTCGCTAGATTTCCATATTGAGTGGACCCAATTCGGTAATCCTTTCTAGTGATCACTATGCGCAACCAGGTAACCAGTGGTTCCCCTGGATTTCCCTTTATAACCATTCCTTTCCACCATGTGATTAAGTTTACTTAATTCTCTTACCTAGGGATGTCAATCTTGACCCGAACCCGAAATCCGACCCGAAACCGACCCGTAAAAAGCCGGGTTCGGGTTGAGATTTTTGACCCGAAATGATTTTCGGGTCGGGTTCGGGTTGGGTCATTGAAACCCACTTCGGGTTCGGGTTGAACCCGCTAACCCGTAACCCAAAAAAAAAATTAATTAAAAATAGAAAATATGTTATATTTAATGACTTAATTAGTATTTAATGATTACTTTATGACTAAAATAAACATTTAACCGATAACATATGATTATATATTGTACATAATAATTAATTAATATTATAGTATTATACTTTTTATTAAATAATGCAAAATTTTAAAAATAAAATAAATTTTTGAAAAAACGGGTCGGGTTCGGGTCAACCCGCTCCAGGTTCGGGTTAAAGAAGTACAACCCGCTCCGGGTTCGGGTTGACCAAAACTATTTTTGGGTCGGGTTCGGGTTGAGCTCAACCCGACCCGAAACCCGATTTTGACACCCCTCTCTTACCTAAGATATACTCTTAGGTTATAGTAAATATATTCTCATATAGTTGCCTTTTAGGTCTTACACATTACCTAGAGGTCGTCTAGGTTATTTTCTATTCAATTACATGTGCTCGCGAGGACGGTATTGCCAAACCTCTGCCTAAGTTAATTACCTAGGATGATTAAGGATAATGTAATGTATCTCGTTAATCGTTTATGAGCAGTATTCCATAACCAATAATCATAACTTGATTCAAGTTCATATTCAATATTGCCTCAGTCCGAAAGACGTACGCGCACAATTAATATCGCGATATAGTCGGGTAATTAAATTCATATAAACATAGCGATATAAAGCACACATATCGCTCTTATCAAGCTTTCACACAATCATGCCCGAACCCAAGGAAATCCCCAGGAGCAATCAGACCACATAAAAACATACTGTTCACCGACTGAGAGGTATGCTGACGTCCTAGCATGTGTTGTCCTCTAATGTACTTAGCTCTAGAAAATACCACTAAGTGTTAATACACTATAATTCAATACGTTTGGTATTCTAAGTAACTACTAATTCTCCCGGTATTTAACCCCATGATGAATCAATCATCGTTACTCTAGTTATTCAACAAATTCAGGATTAGTTATTTAGTTAAGTATGTTAGTAACTAACATGTTGTATTATGTTACAACTTTAAATTTAATTCTCACATATAATAACTCCTTTGGCCAAGGGTGTATATATTTATATGTACATATATATATATATATACATATTTATATAGTTATTGTTACTATATGATATTCAATATAATTGACCTTTAAGTATTATTAACCTTTGGCAATTAAATTTCCGCTTATATTGTGAGCTGGTCAACTTGACCCTCTTGGTCAATTTGATTGACTTGGTCAACATATACAAGTCAACACTACTATATATTCCATAATATAATTCCTTGAATATAAAATTCCATTATTTTATGTAACTCTTCCGACGGTCGGGCGTGCAGGCCCCCTGCACAATCGTTTGTGTAGTCTATCCATGTGGCACTTCAGTCAGCATTGGACTGTTTATATAGTAGATAAGTGAGAGTAAAATATATACAAACTTTAAATGGTTGTAACTTTTGAAATATAAATCCAAAAAAAAAAATTTACACCATTGTTCATCTAAATTTAAGCTCTTCACAACATTAATCATGGACATGTTTTGACAAGTTTAAATATATACATTAGTTACATGTATATATCTATACGTATCATCTAGATTTATGATTTACCATATACAATTTAAAATACACCATACAATAATATTAATAATAATAACTACAAAACAATAATGACCCATTATTTATTACGAATTTGATATGTTAGGAAAATTTATGATTCAACATATAAGGCTTAAAAATATCATACAAATCATAATACACCACAAAATAATAATAATAAAACATCACAAACAATAATGATCCATTATTAGCTCTGAAGTTTGTTATCTAATTTACCATTTGTTAATTAATGAATCATAATATCAATTCTAATGAATCATAATTTTAATTTTAATGAATCATTACATCAACTTAGTGTATCATCATAAACATATAAAAATTAAACAATAATACAACACAAAACAATAATTGGTACATAAGAAAAATACATGATTCACCTTATAAGGTTTAAAATACATCACAAAACAATAATAACACACCATAAATTGATAATGATTTTTTATCGGCTCCAAAGTTTGCTATCTAATTTACCATTTCTTAGTTAATGAATCATGATATCAATTTTCATGAATCATAATATCAAAATTAATGAATCATATAATCATTTTAGTGTATCATTGTAGATATATAAAAATATTTTTTTCAAAGTTGTCAAAACATATTCATGTTTGGTCTTATTTGAAGAGCTTGAATTTTGGAAAACGGTGATATAATTTTTTTTCATTTTGGATTTATATTTTAAAAGTTACAACCATTTAAAGTTTGTTACATTAAAAATATTACACAGTCAGGCGTCAGCATGATTCATGACACATTAGTGCCACTTGGCACAACCCGTACAATAGTATAGGCGGCCTGCCGCACTATCTAATTTTTCTATACAATGACATTAAGTCTTTTATGTTTTAATGTTACACAATAAAACTCCCATCTTATAATAAACCCCACCATACTTATTTAATTCCCCAATCATGTTATATATATATATATACTCCAAATATTCATACTCCACTTATTATGAGTTATAAAATCTCTTTTAATTCATAATACTTCCATTATTTTATGTAAGTTACAAACTCCCTTTAGTTTGTATTATTTTCACATACGAACATTTAGATCTTATATCTAATGTTAATTAATATGATTCCCAGCCATATAACCACCCTTTTAATTCATCACATTCTCAATCTTGGTATATAATTTATAATACCTTATATATTCTTATATTTCAATATAATTTATAAAATCCCGATAATTAAAACTAACTCTATATAATGACATTATGATCATATTCTTAATGCTATGTCATGTAATCTTTCAACCTTATATTATATTCCTCCTAAACTCTCTATAATTCTCGACATAGCACCCTAAATTTTCATTATTACACTTTTACCCATAAATGTTATCTAAACTTATAATTACATTATAAATCATATCTTATAATTCTAACTCCTTATTGATTTATTCCACGGTGCTATTCTAACTCCTTAATATTACCGAACAGCCCCTAATGTCATTCCTCAATTTTTGAACCATTTTTCCAAAATTACAAAGTGACCACATAGTTTTACAAACCTTACAATTTAATCCTTAACTTATACCTTTTATAATGTTTTAACATAATATCCAACTTCCACCCAAAATTTCCTAATAATTCCAAACAAACCTCTTGTTGGTTCGCTCTGATTTTTACACCAACCTTTCTAGAATTACATTTTGACCCCATAAGTTTTCCAAAACTTACAAATAACTACTAAACTTTCCTTAATTCATATTTTCACCATTTAATTCTCTTAAGTGGTCAAACCATTAACTTTCCCTCCAAAGTTGACCAAACATTCTGTCTTGACCAATATTTTTTGGTATTTACACTTTGACCCCCCTAATATCCTATACTTTACATTTAACTCCTAATTTCTTCCAAAATTTCATTAATCTTTTCTTTCTCCTAAGTTGATCAAAGCCCCAAAGTCCACCCAAGTTTGACCCTAAATTTGGCCTTAAGCCCAACATTCCAGAATTTATGAAATGACCCCACATATTTCCTAGGGTTTTCACTTTAACCGCTTAACTATACCAAAACTTATATTTTGCGTTATTCACCAATGTAGCCACATACTCTCGGCTATTTTATTATATTATAACCCCAACTTTATTTCATCAAAACCTATAACCCAACTATAGGTATATCACCACCACATCATTAAATAACTCCTAAGGTTATTTAAAGTATTTTTTGGCCCTTAATCCAATCCCAAATTTTCCTAGAGTCTACCAACTCTTTAAGTGTACTTAGATTTCACCAGATTTTCGCCCATATCTTAACCTATGCTTTTATAACATATATTATATGAAATACCCAGTAATTAAAAATAGTGATTTATTAGGCTAATGAATAATTTAGAAGCTTAATTAAGTATAAATAATCATGAGGGAACAAATCCCGAAGAAAACGGATCCTTAAAACGGATTAAAATCACTAACGAACCTTAAAGCGCGTTTTTCGAGGTAACCGGGAAAACATGTCTTTAAGCGGGTCAAATAGACTCGTAACAATTTTGGTCAACTAAATAATCATTAATAAATATTAGTGAAGCTTTAGAACCAATAAAATCAAGGAAACGAGAAATTAGTAAAAACTGTCAAAAACGGGAAGTTGTGGGGTAGAAATATAAATAACCAAAACTTATGTGTCCATTTTTAAAATAAAAAGTGAAGTTGTGTGTGTGTGCTAGTGCCAGCCGATGGCCCCCCTCTCACACACTCTATTAATTCCTTTCATTTCAAAAAGACAAACAAAATTAAAAGCATAAAGTGAACGCCCTCACCACATTCTCTCTCCTCCTCTACTACCCATTCCCCTCCTTCACTCAATGTCTGCACACTCATCCCCACTCTCTCATTTCTTTCCTCCTTTTCCCTGCGCAGCCTGAAGCTTGAAACACACAACACAAAAATGCCACCTTCTCTCCTCTTGTAACCCCCTCAAATCTCTTCCAAAATTACAAAAACTACACCATTGGAATCCTCTCATCACGAGCTACGATTCTCTCTTTTCAAAATCCGGAAAGGAGCATTTTCGTTTCATGGGTAACCCCATTTGGAGCTTCAAGACCACCATTAGAACCACCTCATTCTCCTTGTTCTTGTGAGGTAAAAACTCCTTGAACTCCTTGTTTTTCAAGCCTTAAGGGCAAAACGAATTTTAGACTAAACCCTTGTTTGGTCCCTTGTGTTCTAGCCGATTTTGGCTTTGTTGGAGGAGAGGAAACATTGTTCTTGAGCTAACCCAAACAGCTCCTACACCCTTGGAAGGTAAAAAAATTCTAAACCCTAAAATTTACATTAGAACTCAAATAATGTTTAAGTTAGTTTAGTATTGAAAATATGTATGTTGATGGGCTGTAGCCTTGGAGGTTTGGTTTGCAAACCGGTAGAGAGAGAGAAGGAAGGAGAGAGAAGAAGCAAAAAGAGAAAGAGTCTAGAAGAGAAACAAGGTAATTATACTCTTTTATGTAGCCTTGTATATACATGTATGTAACAGATTTTTAGGAAGCTAAAATGAGTATTGTAATTAGTAGTGTAGTAATAGTGTAATGTGTAGGAGAACATAAGTATTTTGAACCTTTAAAAGACATTTAAAACTATTGAAACCTAAATGGGAATTGAATGTAATGTGCAGGAATTTCTAATGTTGTTAGAGTGGTATTTGTGTATGAGAGATTGAGCATATTTGTATTGGCTTTAAACAGGTGGAATAGGTCATTTACATGAGTGAAACAATGTGGTGAGAATATAAGATTTCAGGGGAGGTTATGGCAAAATTTGTCTAGGATTAGAACACTTAATGAGTTAGAAACTAGGTGAATAATGTAGGTGTAACAGATTTTGATTGAGGAAGATAGAGGGTAAGTTGAGAGAGATAGTTAATGTAGTTATAATGTATTAGAGGTGCTAGAAATGCAATAGAGGGAGATGTAGAAGAGGAGTGTAAGTGTTAAAATCTGTAGCATAATGCAACTAGAGAAGAAACTAGGTGAGTGTTGAAAAGAAACTTGGAAAATTATGTGAGTAATTAGTATAGAATTGTGTAAGGAGTTAAGGAGTGAACTAGGGTGTATTAAGAGGTTTAATTAGTGTTAAAACATGTGGGATTAAGTGTAGGAACAATGGGGAAGTAATGGGTAAAGAGAGGACTGAAAACAGAAATAAAAATGCAAATACTGGGCCGGACCGATCTTGCGACCGGACTTGCAAGTTCGGTCGAGCCCAGATTTACAAAGACGGGAAAGCTTCTGGAATCGACCGAACTTGCGACCGGACTTGCAAGTTCGGTCGGACCAGAAAATTCTCCCGTCTGTAACCTACTGGAATCGACCGGACTTGCGACCGGACTTGCAAGTTCGGTCGAGCCAGAAAAATTCACCGATGAAACCTTCTGGAATGGACCGAACTTGCGACCGGACATGCAAGTTCGGTCGGCCAGAAAAATTCCCGTAATGCAAGCTACTGGAATGGACCGAACTTGCGACCGGACTTGCAAGTTCGGTCGGGCCAGGAAAATTCGGTAATGTGAGCTACTGGAATGGACCGGACTTGCAAGGTCGGTCGCAAGTCCGGTCCAGTAAAAAAAATATATTTTAAATTAATAATAATATATATATATATGTATACCCACATATGTATATATGTATGTACATGTATGTAAGCATGCCAGTATTAAGTAAGAAAATAAAACTTAAGGTAATGAAAAATAAGTAAGTAATGTGTAAGTGTAAGAAGTATAAGGACATAGTAAGTATGAGTTAAATTAATGATAGTTAGATTAATCATTCAATTGTATGTATATAATAGGACTTGAATTGTGACACCGAAGGACGTTTGGAATCACGTACAACGGTGAACGGTATGGATTCCTCATGCCCCGTATGCTATCTTGGTTACTCTGATTTGTGTGTTGTGTGCTAATTGATCACCAAATAAGATAAATGCACGAATCGGAGTTATCATGTTTACTTGTGAATATGTAGTGTTGTATGTTGTGAATATTTCCTTAAATCTTAGTTTGTATAATTCATGAAATGTATGGATGATAATGAATGTGTGTATGTATGTTGTATTGCATTGTGACCGATAGTGAAGTGTTTGGCTTCTAACTTATTCCTAACAAGCTAACCAATCTAACTTAAATTGGTAATTAAATTGGAATGAGTAGAAGTCCGATATAGTTTCGGCCACGCGTGAGGATGCGGAGTCACGAGAGGTTGGCTCCAATTCCTGACTCTTAAACTGGTCCGCGGCCCAAATCCCTTAAGTGGGTAGCATCCCGGATTGGTGAGTCAAGTAAATCCCGGAGGTGGGACGGCGTAGTCCCCAGGGCCGGAGGTCCCGACGACTTAACTTGAGTATGAGTAAGTAAGTAAGAATGAGTAAGTAAAGTAAATGAAAGTAAGTAAGTGTAAGTAAGAAAAAGTAAGTAACGAGTAAAAGAGTAAAAGCATTCCGATTAACCCGGATGCATAATTTGGCTAACCTTGTGAAGGTAAGTAAGATGCGTGTTATTATATTGTTGCTTGGAATGTGTAATGTATTGAGCATGATTGTATGTGTATGTAAGCATGTATGTATGAAATTAATGAATCACATGTTTAGTGGACGTCAAATAGTCGGCGTGCCCTAGCTAGCACGCGGTATATGCGGAGTTTATACGCAGCGTTTGCTGAGCCCTTGGGGCACCATTTTTACTACACGCAGGTACTCGCGAAGGATGAAGATGTGAAGACTTAGTTTTATTTCTTTACCTTCTTTTTGGATTGTAAACAATGATGCATGAATGGTGTACTGAGTAGTACACGGCTGTAAGTTTTTGTTAGCCGGTGTACCATGGGGTACACCTTTTTGGATAGTGGAAGTATTGGATTGGGGTATAGATGAGTAGCTTGTAGGAAACTCATTCTTTTGGGAAGTTTGAATTGGGATGTAAACGAATGCACTTAAATACTCGGTGATCCATTGATGTAAGTATTTGGTATATGGATTTTGGTAAGTAATTTAGTAGCTCGGTACACTATGTGCATCAGACCGTGACTGTAAGTAAGGTAAGCCTAGCTAGCCGTATGGGCGGTTAGCGGCGTTGTACCACCCGCCGTAGTAAGTAGTAAATCCTTGCGAACTCGTAGGATTAATAGGACGCTTAGATGCAAGCTGGGATTAACGGTTGGGGTGTTACAAAAAGTGGTATCAGAGCGTGTAACGCTCTGATGTCGTTAGTTACCGAGCATAGGGGATTACCGAGTTAGGATTTCAACCGTCTTAAGACGGATACTTAGAAACCTAACTAGGAGCTACCATTGCTAACAATGGATACCCTTGACGTTCCTAGGAACGATACTTTGCTTAAATTCCAAGACCTTTGAGTCATATCTTGCGGAGCCTAATGAAACTGTTAAATATTCAGATGTCAGGAAGAGGTCCAGGTCGCCCTAGAGGAGGGGGCAATGACGGACCCGGCGCGCAGACGATAGCTGAGATCGTCGCCGCCACGGTAGCACAGATGCTACCACAAGTTATCCAAGCCGTGCAACAAACCCAACAGAACCAACAAACTCAAGCGGGGCCAATCCCTCCCCCGCCACCCAGAGAAGCGAACTGGGTAAAAGCTGTAGCGGAACTTCGCCCTCCCTGCTTTAGGGGCGAGAGTGATCCGGCTAAGCTCGAAGCCTATATCTCCGAGATGGAGACGGTTCAAAACTCGAAGCTCCTGCTGGAGTTTGAGTCAGAGTTGCTGCTTATTATCTAAAGGATGCTGCTATGGATTGGTGGAAGCTAATCAAGCATGAGCACGTTAGTGACCCCACATTCGATTGTGAGTCCTTTGCATCACTCCTCCGATCCAAGTACTACCCGGAGCACGTGAAAACAAAGAAAAGGCTAGAGTTAGACGCCTTGAAAATGACAGAGAAGATGTCTGTCGACGAGTACTACCACACTTTCACTTCTATCCTCCGTCTCCTCCCTGATCTAGGATACACCGGCCAGGTGTTGGTCGATCGCTTCTATGGCGGTCTGAGCCATCGCCTTCGGTACGGTATGGGCTACACGAGATTTACCTCCCTTCAGGTAAATATCAGTTAACCCTTAGTATCATTTCAATTCCTTGAATTCCTTGAACCTTTCCTCATCTTTTCTTAAATAAGAATCCCGGCTAATACCTGAGATTTCAGGAGTGTTATCACGCGGCTTCTCGCGTTGAAATCACTTTCCAATTAAGGGATGAAGAGACCGCGCTGAAGCGCAAAGCCAACAACAGAAACACCAGTACTGAGGAGCAGAACCAGGGGAAGAGTTGGAAAAAGAAGAAGGGGAATTTTTCAGCAATCCCAAAAGAAATCCCCAGGTGAGAGCAGTGCCCATGCTGAGCAGGGCAAACCAGTTGAGCTTCTTCAGCTTGGTTATTCTGCACCGGTGGCAGCAAAGCCACTGAGATCACACCCACCAAAGGGTAAACTTCTATTCCTAAATCGTAATCGTACAAGTAATGTATCTAGTATATCCACGCACACATGTGCTAACCCTCTAACCTCAGGTTCTAGCTCCGGTCCGCCAAAACCTTCTCCGATGGCCGCACCTATGTGTGCAGGAAATGCAACCAGGACCATCCTGGTAAGGACTGTTATGGGAGGGAAATCAAGTGCTATAGCTGCCAAATACCCGGTCACACAGCCAATAGATGCCCAGAGAGCACCAAGCCAAAGGGGAACTTCCAAACTACAAACAGAGGGAAGGCAAGGAGGTTGCATCTGGCGATGCACCGACCCAGCAGGCACCACAGGGACAGGGATCCCGGGGACCTGCGGGGTGCACCTCAGAGGCAGCCTGTCCTTCATGTGATTGACCGTGATGGGTCCGGTTCTAAATCCGGCCCAGGTAATAATCTAAACCTTTAATCCTTGAAGTAGCATGTCTAAGTGGAGTAACTTTGAGTGAATGCATGAGTAAATAAAATGAAGTGTGTATTAAGCATGAAATGAAGTAGTTGAAACTAGTACTCACCGTAGACGAAATTTGTAACCATAGGAAGCTTTAGTATCTGTTACCCGATACCGGTAAACTTGAATCAAGAAGAGATCGATCACCAACCACGACTACACCAACGAACAGTGTCAGGTCATCCGACCAGGTATGATCTTATTAAAGGGATACCTGACACCCGAAGCACAAATCTCAATCATCCGACGATGCAACAAGCTAGGAACGGGTCAAGGTGGATTTTATACACCCGAATTCCCCGGTGGAGCGAAGATGAAGCTAAAAATGATGTGCTTGGGAAAGGACTGGAATCCTTATACCAAGACATACCAGGAGACACGAACACAAGATGGAGCGACGCCACCGACAATACCACCAGAGTTTCAGACACTTGTCACACAAGCAGTAGAACTTGCACGACAATGCGAACATGAACCGATCCCCGCACTTGGAGCGGACCTCTGTATCGTAAACTTCTACGAGAAAGAAGGACGACTTGGGTTACACCAAGACAAGGACGAGACAGCGGAATCTCTTGAACAAGGAGTGCCCGTAGTGTCTTGGTCCATTGGTGATGACGCCGTATTCCTGTATAGCGAGCAGAAGCGTGTGGACCTCGCACAGAAACTGGTATTGAGATCAAGAGATGTCCTAATCATGGGCGGAAACTCTAGGATGCTGTATCACGGGATCAACAAGATCAAGTTGAATACGGCACCGCCGGCAATAATCAATGCCACACACATGAAACCAGGACGCCTGAACCTTACCTTTAGGAAGTATTAAATTCATAGTAACATGTAATGTATTAGTAACGTGTATTAAAGACACGACATGTATGATGGTTGGTTTATCAATAAAGAGCAGTGTTGATTTAGTTCCACTTGTGTCCACCATCAATACTTATCCAATTGTGAATCCAATAGGTTGTGGACTCGGTACCGAAGGTAACCTGAGCATCCTCACCGAAGCACAAGCCGGCAGAAGCGGCACCATCTTAACGGGAACCTTCCCAGTGAATGGCATCGATGCCAATGTGTTATTCGACTCCGGCGCCTCTCACACCTTTGTATCACTATCTTTCGTGAAGAGGTTGAAGCTAGATGCGGATGAGCTACCGAACTTCATGGTTACTCTCCCATCGAAGGAGCGAGTAAAGTGCACCAAATATTATCAATCAGCCACCATCGAAATAAACAACGAAGCGTTTCCCATTTCCTTCATCGAATTCAATGGATTGGGATTCGACTTAATCATCGGAATGAATTGGTTGGAGCGGCACAAGGGTAGAATCCTCTGCGCCAAGCATCGTTTGCTGCTCAAGAGTCCTTCTGGGGTTACCGTATCTTACCGCCAGAGACCGAGAGAGCCTTCGACCACACTCATATCTGCCATGGCTATGTACCGGGAGCTCAGAAAGGGCCAAGAAGTGTACCTGTGTTATGTACAAGACCTGGAGAGAGATCCAAAGTTCAGTGACGATGTACCGATAGTATCTGAATTCCCTGATGTATTCCCTAAGGAGCTACCCGGCATGCCACCACCGAGAGCAGTGGAATTCGAAATTGACCTCTTGCTAGGTACCGGTCCCATTGCTAGGGCACCGTACCGCATGGCACCTGCAGAAATGACCGAACTAAAAGAGCAGTTAAGAGACCTTCTAGACAAAGGGTTTATACGCCTGAACGTATCACCCTGGGGAGCACCGGTTCTCTTCGTGAAGAAGAAGGACGGTAGCCTCCGACTTTGTATTGACTACCGCGAGCTGAATGCGGTCACAATCAAGAATAAATACCCACTACCACGTATCGACGACCTATTCGACCAGTTGAAAGGAGCCTCAGTCTTCTCCAAGATCGACCTCCGTTCAGGGTATCATCAGATTGCAATCAAAGAACAAGACATTGAGAAAACGACATTCCGTACCAGATATGGCCACTACGAATTTACAGTGATGCCATTCGGTTTGTCAAATGCACCAGCTAAATTCATGGACCTCATGAATCGACTATTCAGTGAGCAGTTGGACACTTCAGTGGTTGTCTTCATTGACGACATACTTGTATACTCCAAATCAGCAGTGGAACATGAAATTCATTTGAGGAAAGTACTAGAGACACTGCACGAGAACCAGCTGTATGCGAAGTTCTCCAAATGCAAGTTTTGGCTTGATCAGATATCATTCCTTGGACATGTCATCTCGAGCGCAGGTATCTCAGTTGACCCTTCTAAGATAAAAGCTGTATGATCATGGCCTAGACCCAAGACTGTCACCGACATTAGGAGCTTTCTTGGTCTAGCCAGTTACTACCGGAGATTTGTAAAGGACTTCTCAAAAGTCGCTAAGCCATGACTACACTGATGAAGAAAGATGCACCATTGTATGGACAGATGACTGCGAGTTATCATTTCAGAGCCTTAAGGACTCATTGACCTCAGCGCCCGTCCTTACTCTTCCAGAGGGCACAGAGGGATTTGAGGTATACTGTGATGCATCAAGCAAAGGAATGGGATGCGTACTCATGCAGCATGGCAAGGTTGTAGCTTATGCCTCCTGCCAGCTGAAAAAGCATGAGGAGAATTACCCGACTCACTATTTAGAGTTAGGAGCCATTGTCTTCGCCTTGAAGATATGGCGACACTATCTCTATGGGGTAAGCATCACCATCTACTCCGACCATAAGAGCTTACAATATGTATTCACACAGAAAGAACTGGATTTGAGACAGAGAAGATGGATGGAATTTCTTTCAGACTATGACATTAACTTGCAGTACAAGGAAGGGAAGGCAAACATTGTAGCCGACGCCCTGAGCCGTCGAGCACACTCGCTCCATTCGCTACTTGCTTCTTCTAGCTTGGTTGAAGAGGTGCGAGACGCTCAATTGAGCGACCCTTACCTAACCGAAATCAGACAAAAGATCGAGAATGGTACATTCGAGAAGAAAAAGTATGACTTCAAGCTACATGAAGATGGTTTGATTTGGTTGAATGGCAGGCTATGCGTCCCCCGAAGCAATGCTGAGCTAAGGGATCACATCCTGCGAGAGTCACACTGTTCCACATTGTTAGTCCATTCAGGAGCCTCCAAGATGTACAAAGACATGAAGAGGTACTTCTGGTGGTCTGGAATGAAATCAGATGTGACAGAATTTGTATTGAGATGCTTAACATGCCAAAAGGTGAAATTTGAACATCGTAGACCGGACGGAATTGTACAATCTATGCCAGTTCCGGAGTGGAAATTTCATGATATCTCCATGGATTTTGTTGTAGGACTCCCACCTGCCAGGGGAGGACTCAACATGATCTGGGTTGTAGTCGATCGCCTTACCAAGGTTGCCAGATTCATACCGATGAAGGACACCTGGAAGGTAGTAAAGCTAGCTGAGCTTTTCGATAAGGAGATTATCAGACACCACGGAGTCCCTAAGACTATAGTATCTGACCGCGACACCAGATTTCTTTCGAGATACTAGAGAGCTACAAGGGAAGCGTTGGGTACAGAATTGAAGTTGAGTACCGCCTTCCATCCTCAGACTGACGGTCAGACAGAAAGGACCATCAAGACACTGGAGGACATGCTTCGGGCATGTGCCTTAGACTTTCAGGGGAGTTGGTTAGATAAGCTTCATCTTATCGAGTTCTCGTATAATAATAGTTATCACGCCTCGATTAAGATGTCGCCTTTCCATGCTCTATACGGTAGACCTTGCCGTACACCCTTGTGTTGGGATGAGTCAAGTGAAGCGGTCATAATAGGACCGGAGTATCTTGAGCAAGTGCAAGCTGAAGTGCAGCAAATTTGAGCTAATATGAAGGCAGCCCAAGATAGACAGAAATCCTATGCGGATGTGAGACGACGTGACCTTGAGTTCGCTGTGGGCGACCAAGTGTTCTTGCGCGTTTCACCTATGAAGGGTGTCTTCCGTTTTGGTCAGAAGGGCAAGCTAAGCCCAAAGTTTGTAGGGCCGTACACTATCACCGAAAGAGTTGGATCCGTAGCCTACAGGTTAGCACTACCTGAGGACTTGGGGCGTGTCCATGATGTATTTCATGTGTCACAACTCAAGAAGTATATTGCTGATCCTTCTCATGTTCTAGAGCCCGAGCACTTATCCATTGAGCCAAACATGAGATATGTTGAAACCCCAGTGAGAATCCTCGATAGGAAGACCAGAGACACTCGCCATAAGTCTATACGAATGGTGAAGGTCCTATGGTCAAACCATGATGTCGTAGAAGCGACATGGGAATTGGAAGATGCCATGAAGGCTAAGTACCCACAGTTGTTCATAGACTAGAGAGTCTAGTGTTTAGTAATACGGGTACAGGTCGTACCCCTTTTAAGGGGGGTAGAGCCCTTTTGCTTTTGCATTGCTTCGGGGTAAGCATTGCTTAGTGTGTAAGTATTGTAATAAAATTTGTATGGCAAATGTAGTGTAAGTGAATTTGGTACGTGTATGTATGTGTAATGTGTAGTGTATGAATGTATTTGTACGATGTATGATGGATGATGTTTGTGTAATGTGTATTGCGGATTGTAATGGTGTATTGTGGAATGGTATGTATGGAAAATGTTGAATTGTGTATGTGAATTGAGTATGATGCTTGAAGTGTGTATGTTTGCAATGTGGAAGGAAGTAAACACCTCATAGGTGTAGTAAGACACATTAGTGCAATTGGTTGCCTAATGAGTAGAATTACCTAAACCATTAACCTTGAGCAACTTTGAGGGCAAAGTTTCTTAAGGGGGGTAGATTGAAATACCCCGTAATTAAAAATAGTGATTTATTAGGCTAATGAATAATTTAGAAGCTTAATTAAGTATAAATAATCATGAGGGAACAAATCCCGAAGAAAACGGATCCTTAAAACGGATTAAAATCACTAACGAACCTTAAAGTGCGTTTTTCGAGGTAACCGGGAAAACGTGTCTTTAAGCGGGTCAAATAGACTCGTAACAATTTTGGTCAACTAAATAATCATTAATAAATATTAGTGAAGCTTTAGAACCAATAAAATCAAGGAAACGAGAAATTAGTAAAAACTGTCAAAAACGGGAAGTTGTGGGGTAGAAATATAAATAACCAAAACTTATGTGTCCACTTTTAAAATAAAAAGTGAAGTTGTGTGTGTGTGCTAGTGCCAGCCGATGCCCCCCCTCTCACACACTCTATTAATTCCTTTCATTTGCAAAAAGACAAACAAAATTAAAAGCATAAAGTGAACTCCCTCACTCACATTCTCTCTCTCCTCTACCCATTCCCTCCTTCACTCACGTCTGCACACTCATCCCCACTCTCTCATTTCTTTCCTCCTTTCCCTGCGACAGCCATGGAAGCTTGAAACAACTCACAAAAATGCCACCTTCTCTCCTCTTGTAACCCCCTCAAATCTCTTCTAAAAATTACAAAAACTACACCATTGGAATCCTCTCATCAAGAGCTATGATTCTCTCTTTTCAAAATCCGGAAAGGAGCATTTTCGTTTTCATGGGTATACCCCATTTGGAGCTTCAAGACCACCATTAGAACCACCTCATTCTCCTTGTTCTTGTGAGGTAAAAATCTCCTTGAAACTCCTTTGTTTTTCAAGCCTTAAGGGCAAAACGAATTTTAGACTAAACCCTTGTTTGGTCCCTTGTGTTCTAGCCGATTTTGGCTTTGTTGGAGGAGAGGAAACATTGTTCTTGAGCTAACCCAAACAGCTCCTACACCCTTGGAAGGTAAAATAAATTCTAAACCCTAAAATTTACATTAGAACTCAAATAATGTTTAAAGTTAGTTTAGTATTGAAAATATGTATGTTGATGGGCTGTAGCCTTGGAGGTTTAGTTTGCAAACCGGTAGAGAGAGAGAAGGAAGGAAGAGAGAAGAAGCAAGAAAGAGAAAGAGGAGTCTAGAAGAGAAACAAGGTAAATTATACTCTTTTATGTAGCCTTGTATATACATGTATGTAACAGATTTTTAGGAAGCTAAAATGAGTATTGTAATTAGTAGTGTAGTAATAGTGTAATGTGTAGGAGAACATAAGTATTTTGAACCTTTAAAAGACATTTAAAAACTATTGAAACCTAAATGGGAATTGAATGTAATGTGCAGGAATTTCTAATGTTGTTAGAGTGGTATTTGTGTATGAGAGATTGAGCATATTTGTATTGGCTTTAAACAGGTGGAATAGGTCATTTACATGAGTGAAACAATGTGGTGAGAATATAAGATTTCAGGGGAGGTTATGGCAAAATTTGTCTAGGATTAGAACACTTAATGAGTTAGAAACTAGGTGAATAATGTAGGTTGTAACAGATTTTAATTGAGGAAGATAGAGGGTAAGTTGAGAGAGATAGTTAATGTAGTTATAATGTATTAGAGGTGCTAGAAATGCCAATAGAAGAGGGAGATGTAGAAGAGGAGTGTAAGTGTTAAAATCTGTAGCATAATGCAACTAGAGAAGAAACTAGGTGAGTGTTGAAAAGAAACTTGGAAAATTATGTGAGTGAATTAGTATAGAATTGTGTAAGGAGTTAAGGAGTGAACTAGGGTGTATTAAGAGGTTTAATTAGTGTTAAAACATGTGGGATTAAGTGTAGGAACAATGGGGAAGTAATGGGTAAAAGAGAGGACTGAAAACAGAAATAAAATGCAAATACTGGGCCGGACCGAACTTGCGACCGGACTTGCAAGTTCGGTCGAGCCCAGATTTACAAAGACGGGAAAGCTTCTGGAATCGACCGGACTTGCGACCGGACTTGCAAGTTCGGTCGGACCAGAAAATTCTCCCGTCTGTAACCTACTGGAATCGACCAGACTTGCGACCGGACTTGCAAGTTCGGTTGAGCCAGAAAAATTCACCGATGAAACCTTCTGGAATGGACCGAACTTGCGACCGACATGCAAGTTCGGTCGGCCAGAAAAATTCCCGTAATGCAAGCTACTGGAATGGACCGAACTTGCGACCGGACTTGCAAGTTCAGTCGGGCCAGGAAAATTCGGTAATGTGAGCTACTGGAATGGACCGGACTTGCAAGGTCGGTCGCAAGTCCGGTCCAGTCAATATATATATATATTTTAAATTAAATAATAATTATATATATATATATATGTATACCCACATATGTGTATATGTATGTACATGTATGTAAGCATGCCAGTATTAAGTAAGAAAATAAAACTTAAGGTAATGAAAAATAAGTAAGTAATGTGTAAGTGTAAGAAGTATAAGGACATAGTAAGTATGAGTTAAATTAATGATAGTTAGATTAATCATTCAATTGTATGTATATAATAGGACTTGAATTGTGACACCGAAGGACGTTTGGAATCACGTACAACGGTGAACGGTATGGATTCCTCATGCCCCGTATGCTATCTTGGTTACTCTGATTTGTGTGTGGTGTGCTAATTGATCACCAAATAAGATAAATGCACGAATCGGAGTTATCATGTTTACTTGTGAATATGTAGTGTTGTATGTTGTGAATATTTTCTTAAATCTTAGTTTGTATAATTCATGAAATGTATGGATGATAATGAATGTGTGTATGTATGTTGTATTGCATTGTGACCGATAGTGAATGTGTTTGGGCTTCTAACTTATTCCTAACAAGCTAACCAATCTAACTTAAATTGGTAATTAAATTGGAATGAGTAGAAGTCCGATATAGTTTCGGCCACGCGTGAGGATGCGGAGTCACGAGAGGTTGGCTCCAATTCCTGACTCTTAAACTGGTCCGCGGCCCAAATCCCTTAAGTGGGTAGCATCCCAGATTGGTGAGTCAAGTAAATCCCGGAGGTGGGACGGCGTAGTCCCCAGGGCCGGAGGTCCCGACGACTTAACTTGAGTATGAGTAAGTAAGTAAGAATGAGTAAGTAAAGTAAATGAAAGTAAGTAAGTGTAAGTAAGAAAAAGTAAGTAACGAGTAAAAGAGTAAAAGCATTCCGATTAACCCGGATGCATAATTTGGCTAACCTTGTGAAGGTAAGTAAGATGCGTGTTATTATATTGTTGCTTTGGAATGTGTAATGTATTGAGCATGATTGTATGATGTATGTAAGGCATGTATGTATGAAATTAATGAATCGCATGTTTAGTGGACGTCAAATAGTCGGCGTGCCCTAGCTAGCACGCGGTATATGCGGAGTTTATACGCAACGTTTGCTGAGCCCTTGGGGCACCATTTTTACTACACGCAGGTACTCGCGAAGGATGAAGATGTGAAGACTTAGTTTTATTTCTTTACCTTCTTTTTGGATTGTAAACAATGATGCATGAATGGTGTACTGAGTAGTACACGACTGTAAGTTTTTGTTAGCCGGTGTACCATGGGGTACACCTTTTTGGATAGTGGAAGTATTGGATTGGGGTATAGATGAGTAGCTTGTAGGAAACTCATTCTTTTGGGAAGTTTGAATTGGGATGTAAACGAATGCACTTAAATACTCGGTGATCCATTGATGTAAGTATTTGGTATATGGATTTTGGTAAGTAATTTAGTAGCTCGGTACACTATGTGCATCAGACCGTGACTGTAAGTAAGGTAAGCCTAGCTAGCCGTATGGGCGGTTAGCGGCGTTGTACCACCCGCCGTAGTAAGTAGTAATATTTCCGCTGTGAACTCGTAGGATTAACAGGACGATTAGATGGCAAGCATGGGATTAACGGTTGGGGTGTTACATTATACCTTAAAACTCATATAAACAAGCCTAAACATTTGGCCAACGTAAAAACTATAACTGAAATAACCCAAACATTAATCACCTTAATTAATAAGGGATTAATTAAATTAAAGGGTTTAAACCTATGTTTAATCACTAAAGCGAAGGATAATTAGCCAAATTCACTAAGGAATTTTATAACCTCTAAACATACATATATAAACAAATATGTATAGTCCAAAAATGAGTTACATAAAATAATGGACTAAAGAGGGAACATTAATAAGGAGAAATCAACTCCTAAAGTTAATGTAACATTTAACACATTATTACATGAATTAAGAACACCAACATCAAGAGTGAATCAAAGAACATACTTTAGCTAGTCACAATGATAGTAAAGTATACCAATCACTCAAAAACACAAATTAACACACTTTAGGACAAAGAAATCATGTTGGGCACAAACCAACACATGATACAAGTCCAAGTGTACAACATATAAGTGCCACCTTGCAACATTAGGTAGAAAAGTATTTTTTCATGAGCCTTAGTCACCCTTTACTAGTCATGACCCATCACTCTTTCATTAAATCAAATGCAAGTCAAACTCTCCCTCTCTCATCCTCCCATTGAAGAGATCATACCTACTCTTCTTCCTCTTGATTGTTCTTCATTCTCTTGAGTTCTAGAAGAATACATCCATGGTGAACTAGACCCACTCCTCTTTTATACTCAAATAATCTCTCTTTCTTAATCAACACTTAGAGCACAACACAAGCTCTTATCCCGTACTAAACAATGGCGAATTCCTACAGTTTTGGAGCCTCAAATTCAACAAAAAAGTCATGGAAAGAGCTTAACAACGATCAACCAAAGTTAAGGTATTAAAAGATGCGTTAAGGTTCCATCTTTTCCTCTGATTAATTAATGCCGAAAATTACCACCCTCTTACACTTCTTTTATTGATAATCTTAAACATGAAATGAAGCTCCATCTAGCTCATTGTGTTGGACGAAAGTCAAGCTACAAAACTCTTCAAAGGTGACTTCAAAGGTAAGTCTTAAATCAAGGTTTTGAGTAATTCTACTACCTTTTACTCTTAGATCCACCCAAGATCTAACTCCTTGCATAAAATCTCAAGGTTGCCGAAAATTTGAGAGAAAAACTCACTTGGAGCTTCTAAGGTAATTCTTTCTTCTTAAAGCACATTTTTGTGCTTTAAGCTCTTGTATATGTTAAGGAGTCCTATAGACCCTAACTTTGTTCCTCTTTATTGTCTTTAAATATGACTGAAACTGGAGTTCAAAATACTAAATCCGTTCCATGAGCAAATAGCCTTCAAAGGTGAAAAAATCATCATTTTACAAACCTAAACCCTAATCTAAGCTATGAAACTCCTAAGTCATCAGCTACACTATTGTTTGATGCAATAAAATAACTCCCCCTATCAAATAATTAGGGCCGTGAGTGAAGAGCGTGGAAAACAAAGCTTGGATGATCAAAGGGGTAAGATTTTACCTTAAAGCACCTTTTTAAGGTTTTAGGTGTTATTGTTGTGGGGATTAATATATGGCCAAATAGAATCTGATAAATATGGTCTATTACGACCTAAATATGAACATAAAATGACATAAACATATCTAGTTATGTTAGGGGATGAATTAATGACTTAAATGTCATAATTATAAAGTTTAAGGGCCAAATATGTAATACACCAAAAATATTGGGTTTGGGAAAAATAAGGCCGAGACCTTGTGTGTGTTTAAGTGTATTTTTAGCACATTTAAGGTTTAATTTGTGGTTGTTATGTTGGCCAAATGTTTAGGCTTGTTTTTATGAGTTTAAGGATATATTATATGCTATAAAAGCATAAATTATGATATGTGATGCTATAGGGTAAAATCTGGTGTTATAAGTGTTAAATGAGTGGTTTGGGTGCACACAGAAATTTTGGTATGCCTTGGAAAGTGTTTGGATGGAATCAAGGGCAAAAAAGTACATTAAATAACCTTGGGAGTTATTTAATGATTAATAGTGATATAACCTATAGTTGGGGTAAATGATTTTATTAAATAAAATTTGGAGTGCTATGTAATAAAACAACCGTGAGGTTGGGGTCACTTGGGTGAATAAAGGAATTTATAAGTTTAAGGAGTTAAATTAAAATACTAGAAAGTGTTTGGGGGCCAATTCATAATTATTGGAAATCTGGGGTCAAGGCCAAATTTATGGTCAAACTTGGGTGAACTTTGGGGCTTTGATCAACTTTGGAGAAAGAAAAGATTAAATTGTAATTTTGGAAGAAATTAGGAGTAAAATGTAAAGTTTGAAAAGTTTGGGGGTCAAAGTGTAAATTCTGGAAAATTATGGTTTAGGCGGAATAATTAAGTCAACTTAGGAGGGAAAGTTTATGGCTTGACCACTTAAGAGAATGAAATGATGAAAATATGAATTTAGGAGGATTTAGTAGTCATTTGTAAGTTTTGGAAAACTTATGGGGTCACGTTGTAATTTTATAGAGATTGGTGTTAAAATCAGAACAGACCAACATGGGGTCTGTTTGGAATTATTAGAGAGTTTTGGGTGGAGTTTTGATATTAAAATGAAGGAGTATAAAAGATATAAGTTAGGAATTAAATTGTAAGATTTACAAAAAATGTGGTCCACTTTGTAATTTGTGAAAAATGGAGTGTAATTGAGGAATATTAATTGGGGTCTGTTCGGTGATTAAATTAAGTTAGCATAGCACCTTGGGATAAATTAAATAAGGAGTTAGGATTATAAGATATGGTTTATAATGAAATTTTAAGTTTAGATAACATTTGTGGGTAAAAGTGTAATTAATGATAGATGTCGTGCTATGCCGAGAGTTAAGGGATTTTAAGGATTGTTATAATATAAGATTGAGGGATTATATGACATAGCATTAAGACTATGATCATAATGTTATAATATGGAGTTAGTGTTAATTATAGGAATTTTACAAGTCATATGGGAATATATGAATATATAAGGTATTACAAATTATATACCAAAGTTGAGAATGTGATAAATTAATAGTGGCATTTATATGGTTGGGAACCATATTAAATAACATTAGATATATGATCTAAGTGTTAGTATGTGAAAATAATACAAACTAAAAAGAGTCTATAATTTACATAAAATAATGGAATTATATTAAGGGATATATATAGTAGCGTTGAGTTATATAAGTTAACCAAGTCAACCAAATTGACCAAAGAGGGTCAAGTTGACCAACTCACAAAATTAAGTGGGAATTTAAATACCAAAGGCTATAAATACCTTAAGGTCAATTATATTAAATATCATATAGTAACAATGTCTATATGAATATGAATATATATATATATATAATATATATCATACACAAATATATATTCAAGGATAAAAGAGATGATATATATAAATCCTAGGTTGTAACATAATACAACATGTTAGCTTCTAACATACTTAAAGGATTAAATGACTAGTCCCAACATTATTTAAATAACCCAAGTAACGATGATTAATTAATCACGGGGTAAATACCGGGGGTTTTAGTAATTACTCGGATTACCAGATTATATTGAATCATAGTGTATTAACACTTAGCGGTATCTGCTAGAGCTGAGTGCATTAGAGGACGACGCTTGCTAAGACGTCTACTCTTCTCTGCGTCGGTGAACGGTATGTTATTGTGTGGCCTGATTGCTCCCGGGGATTACCTTGGGTTCGAACATTATTATGTGATGTTGCTAAGAGCGATATGTGTGATATTATATGCTTATATGATTTTAATTCCGACTATCACACATTTATTAACTGTGCGCGAACGTCAATTAGACTGAGGCAATGCCTAAAGTAAACTCGAATCGAGTTATGATTATCGGTTAACGAAATATTGCTCACTTACAATTAATGAGATACATCACATTATCCTTAATCATTCTAAGTAATTAACTTAGTTAGAGAAACGATAATACCTCTCTCATGAGCACATGTATTCAAGCATGAAGATGACCTTGATGACTTCTAGGTATTGTGTAAGACCTAAAAGGCAACTACATTGATAATATATTCACTATGACACCTAGGGTTGAACCTTAAACAAGGAGAATAGGTGAACTTAATCTTATAGTGAGAGATTGGTGATTATGGGAAATCCAGAGAATCCTGGTTGCGTTATGATCACAATAGAGCGGATGACTGTTACAGGTTCACTCGTATATTATTCCAATAGATCAGACTAATCGTTGGACAGATGCCCTGCTGTTGAGGACGGCTTCGGCCCTTGGTAACCCTCAATCTAATAGGGAATAAGGAGGAATCAGAAGCCCTACTGCTGGGGACGACTACGACCCTTGGTGACCCGCCATTGAATAGTAGTATGCAAATAACTGATTAAGGACATGTCATCTTCTAACATAACGAATGTCAATGGTTAAGAGTTAAGTGAATGAGTAAAGACACACTATTTACAAGTGAGTACGACTCGTCACTAAACGCTCGTAAACATGAACAACGAATGAAAGGGCCTTGAAGGCCGAATAAACGAGAACCGTTCAAAAGAGAAAACCTCGTATCGTTATCATTTGTACTTGTTATTATTTGCTTACATGCACAAATTATAATTGAAACCGTGTGTGTCGTATTTGGTGAATTGTTAGATTTATTACCATATTTATGGTTTTGCTATATACTGCTAAAACGGAATAGCATGTAAATGAACCGCATGACAACTCAACTAATTAATGTAAGGAGTTTAAGGGTTCATAAAGGTTACACTTTAGCATATTCAGTGGTTGTTCTGAGCCTTTATGACAAACATATTACAGGTCTGTGATTGAATATCGAAGCCGGAGTACGGGATATATTATGGGTGGTTAGCTACGAACTACCATTTTGTTTATGTTTCGAATTATGTTTTGGATGTACGGTTAATGTATATGGAATGGATACGATTTAGATTGCTCACAACTTTTGTTAAGGTTAAATAATAAAGTAGTATATCTCTTGGTCATCACAGTGGTTATTGTATACGGTAATTGGATGATTAGTCTCACATGGGTGTCTAACGGCGGTGACACCTTTGTATTTGAGATTAAACAATTGTATTTATTTCCCATTGTGGTAGGTCATTGTATTATGCTAATAACGGTATGT
The DNA here is from genome assembly GCA_023374045.1 of Limonium bicolor. Taxonomy (NCBI): domain Eukaryota; kingdom Viridiplantae; phylum Streptophyta; class Magnoliopsida; order Caryophyllales; family Plumbaginaceae; genus Limonium; species Limonium bicolor. The sequence continues at coordinate 206,898,254 of CM041778.1, forward strand.
AAGTAACACACCTACCGGTAATCCAGTCATTATCCCCTAATCTGTCTCAATCACCAATTCCCAAGCAGCGGAATTCCAATACAACCGGGGGTGATACAATGCCGTTAGACACCCACGTGTCTAACAAGACCAATCCAATACAACAATTCAAATACAATATCGGTCTAATGGATTATTATACCGATTACTCTATACAAACGATACATTCCTTAATCAAATCTCAATCCCAATGCAATCCTCAATTCCATAATATACGAATACAATATCCATTCAATACTATACCGAGATTCTACAATCATCAAGTTGCCGATAAAAATCCGGGCTTACAAATCAACATTTCAAATAATTACAACCTTCACTAATCAACTACCTATGCTTATATAGCAACCCCGTCCTACTCTCGAACGGTGATCAGCTTCAATGTACCTGGAAAATAAAAACGGTTCCCCTAGGGGCTCAGCAAATTGCTGCATATGAAATTCGCATACCCAGCGTGCTAACGGGGGTACGCCGACTATTTGGTCGAGAACATGTGATTCGTTATCATTCAAACAACATGCAAGGCAACAATACATTATATATGTATGTTAGCACAATCAATATTCATCAAGGGTTAAGTTAACTCACACATCAAGGGTAGGTTTAATTTATCCTATACTTAGGCCTTGGGGGTTTCTACCTCATTATGCCTTAATCAATTCTTCATTGTTTTACCCACTATCTTGGGTTACACTTACTCAAGCCCTACTATTCTCAATCTCAACTCACTTCTCGATTCTCAAATCTCAACTCTCAAGCTCATTCTCATTTTCTCAACTAAATCTCAAATTCTCAAATACTCGACTCAATCTCAAGTCTCCACTCAACTCAAGTCTCAATCTCAATCTCAATTCTCCAATTATCAATCAAATCCTCAATTCAACTTCTCAATCAAATTCTCAAATCAAATACTCAAAGGTATCTTTTAAGTCATTACCCATGACCTCCGGGCAGAGTCATACACAAGACTCTACACCGGGCTTTCAAATACAAACGGAACTATACGCTTAGCTCCTCAATTCTCAAATGTCTGTTTCTCTACCGGACTACTCAAATTCCCAACACTCCTCTCTCAAAGTTATAATACAATCTCATGGATTAGCCTAGAAGTATCTCTCTCGATATCCTCTAATAGCTTAGGGAAATTTCCAATGTCTAGTATTCTCAGATTTAAGGGTTCCCCTAACGTATCGAATACTCTCATGTTCGGGACATTGTTTATATTAGTCGGATCCTCTCATTGTGGGTTGACTATCTTTCTAAGGGGTTTGGTGATCCCTTACCATTCTTTACTTCTCTCAAGGTTCATGTCTTGAACAAGCATCAATCCTCTAAATAGAGGTTCCCTATATACTTCCATTAATAATTGTTTTGTGGGTTAAATCAATTCGGTTCACTAACCGTTATCGGGAGTTTACTAATCCCCATACAATTCTCTCACGTTCTAGTGAGTTTATAGGTTTCCATTATCGTTATTCTTAATTCAATAGTTTTGTGTGTTTTCACGTTTTCGGTAATTTACGGAACGACTCTTCCTACGAGTCGCTAATCAAACAAAACTCATCTAGGAGTCGGTCTCTAACACTAAGTCAGACCAAGCAATCATTCAAGTATGGTTAGTTCATACATCAAGCATCAAGATACATAATCAAGCAATAATCATTTTCATGCTTTTATCTTGATAAAGCCAGCACACAAGCAAACAAGCACACAAATCAGTGTAGCACCGTTAGCATACGGGGCATGAGAAAATCATACCTTACACCTTGGTTTAACTTTTATCGTGTCACCTCCCATTGCTCGGTTCACACACGATCCTCTGATAATATTTCAAACATTGCTATTAATACCAAGCTCTTACGGTACGTAAATAATTACTACTCCCGTACTTACCTCGTTGTCCAGTTATACTTAGTTTTACTCTTGTCATTTTATGCTCTTACTTCTCACTCATTTCCAACACTTGTTTATGCTTCTTAGGACCTTTACACATCACCAAACAAGGCCTTAACAACATCTAAAACAAATACCAATCAAACCCACATCATTTGAACACTTTAAAACACCCTCGGGACAATTTTGGAGGTGGTTCGGGACTTGGTCCTTACCCTAAGTCCCGGACCAATACATTACCAAACTCTCGGCCAAAAAAAACATGTGGTCCGGGACCTTGTACCTAGGTTAAGTCCTGGACCAGGTGCAGAAGGCAACTCTTGGCAGTTTTAAAGGTGTGGTCTGGGACTTCACTAAGGACCTAGGTCCCGGACTATAGCAGCAGTACTCCAAAATTGACAGTTTTGCATTGTTTTTCCCACTTCAAATTTCAACCAATCATTTCCTAATCTTTCCACATGTTTCCTACATGTTTAAACACACTTAAAACACTCCTTAAACTCCTTAAATCATTGGTCCAACCCTTACTCCAATTCTTGCTCTATTTCACAAATTTCAATTCTACATTTGCAATTTGCACACTAATCTTCTAAAAACATTTCCATGACAGTTTACACTCCTACCATTCATTACCAACTCATCTAATGACCATAACCATTCATTCCTAGTCATTTGCATTATCTATACCCAAGTCCATCCTTTGTTTCTCAAGTCTAACACTCTTGTTCATCCTTAGCGAAATCCATGACTTTTCTACCACTTGTGCTACAGATTTTTGTACTACCCTTTTTAGTTCTCCAACTACCATTCCATGGTTATCAATCAACTCTACTCCACCATATAAACACCTAGGTCCTCCAATTCACCAAGTCACCTAAAAACACTTATTTCCTACTAAAATTTTGCCATAGTTCGCCTATAAACCTAACATATCCAACTTCATCAATCTTCACCTAATTCAATCCTAAACTAGCCACATCCACAAGGGATCCTACCAGCACACAAACTCAATCCAAAATTCACCCAAAATCTCTCCAAACAACAATATCAATATATATAATCAAATCACTTGGCTCAAAGGCCCTTAGTTCAAACAACAATTCACAAGTTCTCTCGAACTTTCACCAAACACATTACTAGCACAAGTTTTGGTTTCATTCCTTTAATCAACCATCCCAAGCTCTAAAACAATCAAAATAAACATTGAGGTGGAATTCTTACCTTAAGTTTTCCAAGTTCCCTTTTCAATTCTCCTATTCCTCTTCCTCTTCTCAATTTCGGTCAAGTGGGCAATGGAGTTGCCAAACTCCATCCCAATCAACCAAGGAACACAAAATAAGTATAATTAAAATCCTAAACCCTTGGAATAACACTAATTCAATGAAAATGGCTTAAAGCACAAAAGCTAGAGTTTTACCTTTGGAGTTTTAGAAGGGGTTTTAACCCTTGAATCAAGAAGGGGGTTCCACCACCATTGGAAGGTTGAAACAAAGCTCAAAAAATAGAGAAAAACAAGTCATAACAAAGGGGGAAAATCAGCCACACTAAAAGATGAGGGAAACGTGAGTTTTTCTTGGAGATTTTTACCTTGAATGAAAGAGGAGACTCTAAGCTTCAAGAAAATGCCATCTTCTTCACAAATGGGGGTATACCCATGGAGGTCAACTATATCCATTTGAGATTTTGAAAAGAGAGGATGATCGAGCTTGGTGAGAGGAAGAAGAATATGTAGTTAGTTTTTCATTTGGAGCTTTAATGGAGCTTGTGCAAGGGAGAGAAGGCGAGGAAGCCATGGATGTTTGGTGAAGAATCTCAAAACCGTCCCAGCACGGAGAGAGAGGGAGAAATCGACAGGGAAAGGAAAAAGGAAAGACAGGGAGGAAAGAAGGAAAATGAGAGGAGAGAGAGAAGGACTCCCCTTTTCTACTTTTTCTTTCTTTCTTTTCTTTTCTTTCTAGCTAAGTGTGTGTGAGGGGAGGCTGATTATATGCTAAAAAACGGCCCCACTTATACATATGAGCTGGATCGTCTTTTGTCTTTTACAGAAAACACTCGTTAATTTACCCGGTTTTAACACTATTCACTAACCGGGCCCGTTTTCCGGATTTTTCTCGTTTCTTTAATTTTAATGGTTCGTAAGCTTCCATTAATGTTTAATTATAGTTATTTGGTGAACTATAATTTTTACGGGTCCATTTGACCACTCAAAGTCACGTTTCCGGGTTTTCTCGAAAAACGTGCGCTAAAACTGTATTAGCGGTTATAATTCATTTTATGGATCCGTTTCCTTCGAGAATTGTTCCTGTATATTAATTAGGCCTAACTAAGCCTTTGGAATTTATCTAGGACACTTGTCGAGGTCGTATTCCTCCTATGGTCACGTAACGCTCATTTTAGCGTTTTTCGCTTTTTAAGCGTTTTCTCTTTTCTTTTGGATTTATTTTCTTTACCAAAATTCTTTAGGCACTAATAGGCCCTCAAATATCACATTAGAGTAATTTAATCACCCTAATTAAGTTCGGGTATTTCAATATACCCCCCTTTAAAGAACTTTGCCCTCAAAGTTAGTGAATCTAATATAGTTAGTCACATAGGTATTCTATGCTAAGGTTATAACCTCTATATAACCTGCCAGACACCCAAAGGTCTGACCCGATGTATACCACACATCCAAACAGCATGTCACTGTATGCATAGCAACCAAAAATATTCTTTTTCTAAATGGGGTCCATCCACAGATAAAGAAGGCACACAGTCCTCTCCCATATCGAGTGATCCCTCAGGTACCGGTCACATTTGAACACTTATGCTTTCTGGTTCACGGTTGTCATGACTTCGGGCACTTACGCTCTCTGGCCCTACGGTCCTTTGGTTCTGATCAAATTCATTTACACATCTAGAGATCCTCAGGCTACAAATTGGGTACTCTCCCCCGACAAGACTACTCATATCCTGATGCCCTTGGAAAAATACAAAACACACACTACAAACGTCCTACCGGTCACTTAGTGCCGTTGCTCGTTCGTTGTAGTGGTTTCAAAACTAATCATCACTCCCACCAGCTCACAACTAGTCTTACATCCCTGTTTTCAACCCGATACCGGCGCCTAGCCATGGAAGGTCCAACTAGCACCCGTGAGAGTGGTTTCAAAACCAGTCCTCTTTCTCAAGTTTGAAGAAAATCATTTGTGTCAAAATCAGTTTGGGAAATTCATTTTGAAAACTAAATACAACTCCAAATTCCAATTTATGTTAATTTCACCTATTACTAGTGTGATTACTTGTGGCCACTTATAGGGAGCTTCAGGACTCATTCGACCCCAATGTGATCAGCATTGGTGTTGAACTATCCTTCCACCCCAATTTGTGTTTAGTTTCCCTTGATCGCTAGCAAATCAAGTTCCACCTCCCACCTCAATTCACACAATCAAATAGTCAAACATTATTTCATTTTCAATCTTTTTATCTTTCTAGTCATAATCACAACACATACATTTTCCAATTTCTAGAATTCTTTTCCTCACTTATTAATCATCTCATCGATTATTACTCAAGTTATCGCCAAATAATTTACCTTGGAATTTAATATATATTATATGTCCAATTAGTTTTCTATCCTCCAATCATTCACAAGTAAAATCCAATCAAGTCACCTAGGGGACTTAATTCCCACTAGGTTCAACATCGGTTTCATACCGATTTATGCTCATCAAATTCCTCAAACATACTCATTTCTCAAAACCGATATCATCTCGGCTACTATCTCATACTATTACCAATCGGGGTTCTCATTCCCCTGGAGTTTCTCTACTCCTTTCCACTTCTAATCTCGCAAATAACCATATTTACACGATGAGTGAATACAAATGTTTATGTAACATAAGTATCAATCATCAAAACAAATTCTTTTACGCTATGCACATTGTAGTTTACACACTTATCAAGTAAAACTTACACTTCGCGGTTTTTGCTCTACCCCCCTTAAAAAGGGATTACACCCACGTAATCTACCATGTGCCAATGTTAGACATTGGTCTAGGCGTTCAGCCGTCATGGAGTGGTTCAGCTTCCAAGCGGTCTATGATCCAATATTCCTTGGTCAAAGGGTCTTAACCATGTTGTTGGTTAGTCCCTGGACCAAGAATTTTCATCGGAGTTGTTCAACTCTTAACCGGGTTCGGTTCTAGCCTTAGAGGCTTCAAGGCATTGCTAATTAGCCATTTATTCACTAGGTATATCAAACCTTAGAATTCTGGGCCCACTAGCTTCTGCTGTGTGACCCTGATAACTTGGATTTATTCACCCTTAATGTGTTATACATTACGCTTTTATCCCTTTTTATCTTGGGAATAAGGTTCATCAATCAAGCGTGGTATTACTTTACCATACGCGAACTCAATGAGCTTCAGGTTTTCTATTCAACTTGCTGGAAATCTATTGTACATACTGTTGTGTACTTCCGTGATTATTCACTTGGTTCTTCCGACGTGTTATCGGTTGAGGTTGAGCCACTACTTAGCTTGTAGTGCTTCCTCTGTTGTCAATGGTTTCTGAATTATGCCAGTTCATCTGGTTTTGTACAAGTGTCCTTTTTCCTTGTACGACCTTGCATTTTCTATGCATCGGTCTTCTAAACGTTCATGGGTTTCCTACCGCTTTTATTCCGGTGGTATTCACCTCTTGTGATTGTTGGTGTGTTCTACACCCTTCGTGCTTATTTAGCCTTAGGCCGCATGGTTTGTTTCTAAGTTTTCGCTTAACTGACTTATGCCATGTTCGTTGGTGAAATGAAGAATTTACCACGATTGACATTTTCCTATATTCCTAGCTATCCCCCTAGATTTTTTCCAGTACAAGTGCAATACCAAAACACTCAGTCCTATAGAGTGTAGAGGCGTAAACCCTTGGCAGTAAATCTCTTATGCAATTGCAATTGGAATGAACATTGCTTCCTTTGTGAGGTGCTTCATCACTTGGTGCAGACTCCTAGCTTGTTGTCCGGTCTGTCTGCCATCTCGTATTTAACAACTCCATAGCATTGTGTGATTACTGAGGTACATTGGTCGCTTACTGCGCACCATATTCGTATTTGCTTATGACCTTGGTTTCCATGGCATCCGCTATTTCATTAGCTTCCGCTCATGTGTTTCTACCATGTAGACAATGGTTCACCATTTACTTGGCTGATTATAGAATATGACATTCTTTTATATCTCTGAGCTCCTTGAGCGTTATTGATTTTACTCTTCAGGTTATACCCATACAGTGTTTCTTCTAAACCGGTTACTCTTCGGTTTTCAACAATTGCTATAACAGCTTATTCCCACATTGCTCGGCAACCATTGTGTGCTCAAACTTCACTACATTAGTGGTTTTGAAAGAGATGTGCACCGCTCTCGCGGTGTTATAATAACGAGTGGTATCCTCGTTCGTTAGTTATTAAACTATCTTACTGGTGCCGTTCTTGGCAACTCTCCATATGGTTCACAATGGGTTTTGCAACCGTTGAATTATGTATTATAGTAGGTTTATGGCATACTAGCCACATTGCCTAGAGCTCTGCTCATCTTAGGTTGTTCACAAGCATTGTTTCTCCGTATACCATCAAATGGCTTGGAGGTATTACTGGGCCCCATGATAGGATCATTGCATCACGCTTCCGTCCGTTGGATGCCCTTTAAGTATCTTGGTATTGATCAGTACCATTTTTTAATTTAGGGTATCCCTTATAAGTGGGATCCCTTCGGTGTTCTTACTGAGTGTTCGTTCCAATTCTTGTGCTTTTATCATGACATTTAGTTCGACACCCTTCGAGGATTGCTCCTGGATGTTATCAAGTTATGCCATTACCTTTGGCTAACTTATGAGTATGTTCCACTGATTTCCCGCCTTGCGGTTCTGGATTTTGAATTGTCCCGTTTAGGGTTGTAATGTCTCCCATTCCTATGGTAGACCATGGATACTTTCCTTATGTTCTTGACCGGTTTGATATCCTCTTCAGTGATGAATGGTATTCTCCGGTATCTTATATGATCACTCTAAGTATTTTACCTTGTCCATTGAACATTGGCGTGTTCATGTTAGGTATTTGCCTTACCGGGTTTAGACCGGGTATTCATTCCGGCTATTTCACGCATTTGCTTCAATATTCTTTGACATGTCTAATGTCTTTACTCAATTGTTAGTGTCTTTCGCACTTCTCAACTCTTAATCATCCTCCTGGAGTGAGTTCTTGACTCCTTTAGCTTTGTAAGCTTATCTGGGTTCTTCGATCGTTCGAGGTGTCCAACTGTTTTGGTTTGAATTTACCTTATGGTCCGTAGAACAGAGTCGACTACTTCCCGTATTTCATATACTATCTGTATACATACGTGGGGTACCATATTGGTACGTTACCACTTACCTGACTAACTCACAAAAGGGCCTGTCAGGCCCACAAGCTCCTTCGGAGTGCGGCCGTCCCACATCCTGTATTTGGGTACACTCGTAGTGCTCGACACACGCCTAGGTGAAGTATTCTATTTTCAACTTCTCTTGTATCATTCTATGATAACTTACCGTAACTCCTTTGGTTTGTTTTTTTTTTAAATCTGAGGTTAAAAGAAAAGTTGGTGATTGAAGAAAATCTGGGTTTGAAAAGAAAAATTTATGGCTTCACCATGTCTGGGGGTCCTGACCAAGTCCAGCTTCTCGCGGACTGGTATGTTCTTAACATAATGGTCAGGCCGCTAGGCCTTTCCAAGGTTTCGTTCTTCAAATTCTTAGGATTGGTGATCCAATGATTGCTTCACTGTCGTGGTGGTACTTAGTAAGTACTTGTTGGTCATTAAGCGCTTTCCAAATGGTCCCGCTATTATTGCACTTGCCTTGGCAAGTGCGCGGGTAGGTCGGTTTTCAGGTTAACATATACCGGTTACGGTGCTGTTTCCATCCGAATTTGGTGGTTGTATAGGATCTTCCATCGATCTTTTGATCTTGTTGATCAATCTCCTGAGTAGCTTCTCAGTGTTCTTGACAAGGTTGTCGTTAATTCGGGTATTACTGCCCTTTTGGCGTTATAGGTTTGGAGTTATCCAACCTTGACTAATTCCTTAGTTGGTTTGTATAATGTTAATGGTAATATCAAACGCTTACAGCCCGCAGCCTCTCTTGTCTCGGGTTTGTTACCCCGCCTTCTCGCTTCGTTGTGCGGTTGTACTCTTCTTCTTGCCGGCTACACATGGTTCTCGCGACTGCGAAGCACGTCGTCCCATGGTGCCGTAAATTCCATTATCCTGTGGTTGGGATTTCCAATCATCCGCCATTTAGTGCGGTTGTCGTCGTCCAAACGGGAACCATCTCCGGGATTTCCGGTTCTCGGAATCTACCGTATGATAGGTTTTTTCTCTTACAAGATTTATTTTTACAACTGCCAGATTGGGTTTACAGAGTGTGAGAGGTCTTTCCATCACCCTGGCGTTCTTGTCCCAACTTTACATGTGGGATGCGGTGGATGGGTATGGTTATGTAGGTATCCAGATCACACTGGAAGTTCCTAGCTAGCGTACCTCACACGCTAACGCTCAACCCTTAGCCCTAAGCCTCTAATTCCTAACTCGGTATTTTCCTAAACTCGTATTTCAACCATTAGAGCGATACTTCGCTCGGATACCACTTTTTGTAACACCCCTACCGGTAATCCAGTCATTATCCCCTAATCTGTCTCAATTACCAATTCCCAAGCAGCGGAATTCCAATACAACCGGAGGTGATACAATGCCGTTAGACACCCACGCGTCTAACAAGGCCAATCCAATACAACAATTCAAATACAATATCGGTCTGATGGATTATTATACCGAGTACTCTATACAAACGATACATTCCTTAATCAAATCTCAATCCCAATGCAATCCTCAATTCCATAATATACGAATACAATATCCATTCAATACTATACCGAGATTCTACAATCATCAAGTTGCCGATAACAATTCGGGCTTACAAATCAACATTTCAAATAATTACAACCTTCACTAATCAACTACCCATGCTTATATAGCAACCTCATCCTACTCTCGAACGGTGATCGGCTTCAATGTACCTAGAAAATAAAAACGGTGCCCCTAGGGGCTCAGCAAATTGCTGCATATGAAATTCACATACCCCGCGTGCTAACGGGGGTACGCCGACTATTTGGTCGAGAACATGTGATTCGTTTTCATTCAAACAACATGCAAGGAAACAATACATTATATATGTACGTTAGCACAATCAATATTCAACATAGAATACATACACTAACTCACACATCAAGGGTTAGTTTAATTTATCCTATACTTAGGCCTTAGGGGTTTCTACCTCATTATGCCTTAATCAATTCTTCATTGTTTTACCCACTATCTTGGGTTACACTTACTCAAGCCCTCCTATTCTCAATCTCAACTCACTTCTCGATTCTCAAATCTCAACTCTCAAGCTCATTCTCATTTTCTCAACTAAATCTCAAATTCTCAAATACACGACTCAATCTCAAGTCTCCACTCAACTCAAGTCTCAATCTCAATCTCAATTCTCCAATTCTCAATCAAATTCTCAATTCAACTTCTCAATCAAATTCTCAAATCTCAATCAAATTCTCAAATCAAATACTCAAAGGTATTTTTTAAGTCATTACCCATGACCTCCGGGCAGAGTCATACACAAGACTCTCCACCAGGCTTTCAAATACAAACAGAACTATACGCTTAGCTCCTCAATTCTCAAATGTCTGTTTCTCTACCGGACTACCCAAATTCCCAGTACTCCTCTCTCGGAGTTATAATACAATCTCATGGATTAGCCTAGAAGTATCTCTCTCGATATCCTCTAATAGCTTAGGGAAATTTCCAATGTCTAGTATTCTCAGATTTAAGGGTTCCCCCAACGTATCGAATACTCTCATGTTCGGGACATTGTTTAGATTAGTCGGATCCTCTCATTGTGGGTCGACTATCTTTCTAAGGTGTTTGGTGATCCCTTACCATTCTTTACTTCTCTCAAGGTTCATGTCTTGAACAATCATCAATCCTCTAAATAGAGGTTCCCTATATACTTCCATTAATAATTGTTTTGTGGGTTAAATCAATTCGGTTCACTAACCGTTATCTGGAGTTACTAATCCCCGTACAATTCTCTCACGTTCTAGTGAGTTCATAGGTTTCCATTACCGTTATTCTTAATTCAATAGTTTTTGTGTGTTTTCACGTTTACGGTAATTTGCGGAACGACTCTTCCTACGAGTCGCTAATAAAAAAAACTTATCTAGGAGTCGGTCTCTAACACCAAGTCAGACCAAGCAATCTTTCAAGTATGGTTAGTTCATACATCAAGCATCAAGATACATAATCAAGCAATAATCATTTTCATGCTTTTAACTTGATTAAGCCAGCACACAAGCAAACAAGCACACAAATCACTGTAGCACCGTTAGCATACGGGGCATGAGAAAATCATACCTTACACCTTGGTTTAACTTTTACAGTGTCACCTCGCATTGCTCGGTTCACACACGATCCTCTGATAATATTTCAAACATTGCTATTAATACCAAGCTCTTACGGTACGTAAATAATTACAACTCTCGTACTTACCTCGTTGTCCCGTTATACTTAGTTTTACTCTTGTCATTTTATGCTCTTACTTATCACTTATTTACAACACTTGTTTATGCTTCTTAGGACCTTTACACATCACCAAACAAGGCCTTAATAACATCTAAAACAATTACCAATCAAACCCCCATCATTTGAACACTTTAAAACACCCTCGGGACAATTTTGGAGGTGGTTCGGGACTTGGTCCTTACCCTAAGTCCCGGACCAATACATTACCAAACTCTCGGCCAAAAAAAAAACATGTGGTCCGGGACCTTGTACCTAGGTTAAGTCCCGGACCAGGTATAGAAGGCAACTCTCGGCAGTTTTAAAGGTGTGGTCTGGGACTTCACTAAGGACCTAGGTCCCGGACCATAGCAGCAGTACTCCAAAATTGACAGTTTTGCATTGTTTTTCCCACTTCAAATTTCACCCAATCATTTCCTAATCTTTCCACATGTTTCCTACATGTTTAAACACACTTAAAACACTCCTTAATTTCCTTAAATCATTGGTCCAACCCTTACTCCAATTCTTGCTCTATTTCACAAATTTCAGTTCTACATTTGCACTTTGCACACTAATGTTCTAAAAACATTTCCATGATAGTTTACACTTCTACCATTCATTACCAACTCATCTAATGACCATAACCATTCATTCCTAGTCATTTTCATTATCTATACCCAAGTCCATCCTTTGTTTCTCAAGCCTAACACTCTTGTTCATCCCTAGCCAAATCCATGACTTTTCTACCACTTGTGCTACATATTTTTGTACTACCCTTTTTAGTTCTCCAACTACAATTCCATGGTTATCAATCAACTCCACTCCACCATATAAACACCTAGGTCCTCCAATTCACCAAGTCACCTAAAAACACTTAGTTCCTACTAAAATTTTGCCATAGTTCGCCTACAAACCTAACATATCCAACTTCATCAATCTTCACCTAATTCAATCCTAAACTAGCTACATCCACAAGGGATCCTACCAGCACACAAACTCAATCCAAAATTCACCCAAAATCTCTCCAAACAACAATATCAATATATATATTCAAATCACTTGGCTCAAAGGCCCTTAGTTCAAACAACAATTCACAAGCTCTCTCGAACTTTCACCAAACACATTACTAGCACAACTTTTGGTTTCATTCCTTTAATCACCCATCCCAAGTTCTAAAACAATCAAAACAAATATTAAGGTGGAATTCTTACCTTAAGTTTTACAAGTTCCCTTTTTTATTCTCCTCTTCCTCTTCCTCTTCTCAATTGGAGTTGCCAAACTCCATCCCAATCATCCAAGGAACACAAAATAAGTATAACTAAAATCATAAACCCTTGGAATAACACTAATTCAATGAAAAGAGCTTAAAGCACAAAAGCTAGGGTTTTACCTTTGGAGTTTTAGAAGGGGTTTTAACCCTTGAATCAAGAAGGGGGTTCCACCACCATTGGAAGGTTGTAACAAAGCTCAAAAAAGAGAGAAAAAACAAGGCATTACAAAGGGGGAAAATCGGCCACACTAAAAGATGAGGGAAAATGAGTTTTTCTTGGAGATTTTTACCTTGAATGAAAGAGGAGACTCCAAGCTTCAAGAAAATTCCATCTTCTTCACAAATGGGGGTATACCCATGGAGGTCAACTATCTCCATTTGAGATTTTGAAAAGTGAGGATGATAGAGCTTGGTGAGAGGAAGAAGAATATGTAGTTAGTTTTTCATTTGGAGCTTTAATGGAGCTTGTGCAAGGGAGAGAAGGTGAGGAAGCCATGGATGTTTGGTGAAGAAGCTCAAAACCGTCCCAGCACAGAGAGGGAGGGAGAAATCGACAGGGAAAGGAAAAAGGAAAGAGAGGGAGGAAAGAAGGGAAATGAGAGGAGAGAGAGAAGGACTCCCATTTTCTACTTTTTCTTTCTTTCTTTTTTTCTTTCTTTTCTTTCTAGCTAAGTGTGTGTGAGGGGAGGCTGATTATATGCTAAAAAACGGCCCCACTTATACATATGAGCTGGATCGTTTTTTGTCTTTTTACAGAAAACGCTCGTTAATTTACCCGGTTTTAGCACTATTCACTAACCTGGCCCGTTTTCCGGATTTTTCTCGTTTCTTTAATTTTAATGGTTTGTAAGCTTCCATTAATGTTTAATTATAGTTATTTGGTGAACTATAATTTTTACGGGTCCATTTGACCACTCAAAGTCACGTTTCCAGGTTTTCTTGAAAAACGTGCGTTAAAGCTTTATTAGCGGTTTTAATTCATTTTATGGATCAGTTTCCTTCGGGAATTGTTCTCGTATATTAATTAGGCTTAAATAAGCCTCAGGAATTTATCTAGGACACTTGTCGAGGTCGTATTCCTCCTATGGTCACGTAACGCTCATTTAAGCGTTTTTCGCTTTTTAAGTGTTTTCTCTTTTCTTTTGGATTTATTTTCTTTACCAAAATTATTTAGGCACTAATAGGCCCTCAAATATCACATTAGAGTAATTTAATCACCCTAATTAAGTTTGGGGTATTTCAATGTAAGATGAGATTACGAGTTAGGGGTGTTACAATAACATAAACTTTAAATATGTTATAAATGTCGATAAACAACACCCAACTCTTGGCCATATCACTTCCAAGTCCTTAAGTTTCAGATTTTTACACATTAAGCCCTTAAAGTTTATAAACATGACATTTAAGTCATTATTTCATTAACCAACATAACTAAACATGTTCATTATTAGGTCAATATTGACCATTCTTCATTGTTTGTTCTCGACCATAATTGATCACCCCCATTTAAAACACTTAAAACACTAAAATGTGCACAATGGTAAACTTACCCTTTCATGCTCCAAATGTTGTTTTCACCTCTTGTATTCTAGGCCCTATATACATATAAGAGGGAATGTTTAGTTTGTACACAAACCCAAGGTTACACAAGTGGTTTAAGCACTAAGGCTTGAACTAGAGGCTTACCCTTCTTTAATGTAGATTTTTTTTAATCTTCCACTTGGAAAACCTTGCTCTCGGTCAAACAACACCCAAATGGGTTCACTCACATTTGGCCATGATATTAAGAAGAGGAAAAGGCACAAGGTTAGGGTCTTTAAGACGCCATAACATAAGCAAGAGTTTAAAGCACAAAAATGCGTCTTAAGAAGGATGGATTACCTTGGAAGCTCTAGGTGATATTTTTCACCAAAATTTCGGCCAAACCTATGAAATTATGTATACGATTAGATCTTGTGTGGATCTAAGAATAGAAGATAGCATAAGCACTTAAAACCTTGATTTATGACTTACCCTTGAAGTCACCTTTGGAGTGTTATTACTCCTTGAATTTTTTACCATCAAAGGAGCTAGATAGATCTTTATTTTATGTGTGAAAAGATGAAGACAAGGAGTGTAAGAAACTAGAATTTCCGGACATTAAAAAGTTAAAGGAAAAGATGGAACCTTAATGCACTTTTCTTACCTTAAGCTATCTTAGATCATCCTTGTTGTTCCTTGTATTTTTCCGAATTTGTTGGCTCGGAAATTTGTAGATTTGGCCTTGGATGGAGGAAGCTTTTTGTGTTCTCCTTGTTTAGTTGATGAGGAAAGAAGGAAAATTTGAGGAGAAAGGTGAGGAAATGTTAACTCACCATTAATGTGTTCTTCAAGCTCTCAAGGAAAAGATGAAGAAGCTCAAGGAGGAAGAAGGCTCTTGATTTTGGCCAAAAGGAGGATGAGAGAGGGAGATTTTGACTGGAATTTGATTTAATGAAGAAGTGATGGGTTATGACTAGTAAAGGATGACTAAGGCTTCTTAGGAAGATATTCTCTTCCAATGTAGCAAGGTGGCATGACCATGTTGAGGATTTTGTCGGCCCTTTCTTATTTAAGGGAGTGTTTGGTTCAAACTTTGTGTATTAATATTGTAAGGTGTCTTATAATGTTCTAAACTTATATGTTGTACACTTGGACTTGTTTCATGTGTTAGTTTGTGACCAACATGATTTCCTTGTTCTAAAGTGTGTTAATTTGTGTTATTGAGTGATTGGTATACTTTAATATTCATCGTGACTAGTTAAAGTATGTTCTTTGATTCACTCTTGATGTTGGTGATCTTAATTCATGTAATGATGTGTTACATGTTATATTAACTTTAGGATTTGTTTTCTCCTCATTTATGTTCCCTCTTTAGTCCATTATTTTATGTGGGGTTTAGTGCCCATTTTGGACTATACATATTTATTTATATGTATGTTTAGAGGTTGTGAAAATTCCTTAGTGAACTAGGTTCGCCTTTATCATTTGATGTTTAATCTTTTTATTAAACTCTTTCTTTTAATTAATTCCTTGTTAATTAAGGTAATTAATGTTTAGGGTATTTCAGAAACCCTAGAATATGCTGAAGAATGAGACAACATAGTTTAGTCGAAAATAAGAGAAGTGCCCGCAACGTCGATAGCGTCCATTTTTCCCTGAAATAGGAAAGGAAATTTCGTAAAATCATGAACATTTCCATCTTAACATATAAGCCCAAAAATGAACAACTAGTTTCCAAGCCAGCGAATCGTGGATCATTAGAGCCCACCCGATGATACAATAATCTGATCTATTTGTTGAGCTCAATAACTTAGCCCAGGAATGAACGAATCTTAGAGGGAGATTTGGTGGGCAAAGAGGCTAGGAGGTTCTCTGATATTAGGAGAGAGACAGAGGCTGTCTTATGGTTAGAGAGTGGATTTGTGTTGGAAAATAAGTGGTTTTGCACCACAATTATTGCAGTCATATGCACCAGGTACAACCTTGTTATCATATATATATTGATGTTGAGGCCGACAACAGTTTCACATGGCTACCATTCAGAGATAATAATGGAAGGTGTCGTGTGTTCACATGGGTGCTTTACATGTGTCATGTGGGTAATCATTTCATATGAGTTGTTATGCCCAATGATGCACCTATACCTCACTTACTTTTGTTGTGGACGACAATTAGAGATTCCTTAGCTGGTTAGGATCAACCCTACCTTGAGTGGATTGTAGAGTGGAGGTACATGTATCCACCATGTGGTCATTATACAACATGAGTCACTACTTTAATAGTGTCGTGTCGCTTGTAAATGACACAACTTTGAAATATGCACATATATACTAACAAATATATCTAGGTCACAAAGGTAGACATATGCAATTACTTTGTTTTAATGTTCATATATATATATATATTTGTGTAAAAGGTTTATATAAGATACATTTTACAAAAGTAGCCGTTTATTACAACCGAGTAGTATCTTGTGCAATTTTCAAATTTATTGAAAACTAGCAATTATTCTACAGGAAAGTGTTATATTGTGAAATTTATCGATGCAGGGGTGGTTTAGTCCTTTTCCATGGTTTTGAATGGTGTAGTTAACAGAAAATAGGATGGGGTCTAATTTGGCGAATAAGGTTAAAACTCAGTGTTCATGGTTAACTGATTCATGGTTTACTCTTTTTATAGAAGATTCATTTCCATTATAATAATCCTATAATTTTATAATGCTACAAATAATATAAAAACTAACATGTGCAAAACATGAAATGATATTAAGACTATTTTCTATAGTTTATGCGCATCCATTCTTACTCAAAAATAGACTTTGAGCAATTGTTTACACAGTTCTACGAAGGTTCCTACATTTGTACTTTTTAGAAGATTGTTATTTTGTTGTTTTTTAGTTGTTTTTGAAAATGTTCAAATCAAAGTTGTTAAAGTTGGACTTATATATCAAACAAATAGAGGTAGCTAGTAATGCGGCAACTTGCTACACTCATTCTATCACAAAGATAACATAAGTTATGATATTGTTAGTAATAAAGTCTAACTACTAAATTTTTATTTGTTTATGATACATATGGATTCGAGAAATTATAAAATTGCTCTAAACAGTTAATTCAAATGCTACTAAGTAACATCTTTAATCAAATGAGTGCTGAAAGTTAGATGAGCCAGCAGTAGATTAAAGATGAATTAAGTTATATCAGTGTTGAAAGTTTAAAATAGAGTAAATAAAAGTTTTAAAACATCTAGGTATCTATCACCCCTCTATAATGATGGCATAACTATCCCTTGTCGTGCCACCCCCGCTAGGACCCCTTCCTTTACCACCCCTAGAAGTAGATCTGCTAGATGTCCTTGTTCCCTGAGTCTGCATCATGACTCTGAAGTGCTGAAGTTGTCCTATCATCTGGTCAAATGAGTGCTGAAACTAAGAAGAGTCGTCTGAAGACATCTGCGCTAGCCAGCCATCAGGGTTGGAACCATAAAGTACGGGTCCATCACCTACGCCATATCCATAAGCACGACTTGCGTACGTAAATATAATACATAGTTAGAAATTAATTCCTTACCATTGCTTGTTGTATCGTACACAAGTAAATGATATAACCACTTACATTCGGATCAAAAGGCTGGGATGCAGCTCCACCATAAGGGATGGGTCTCTGGTGCATCCACAGGAGGTACCACTCCATGTAGTCATCATCGACGTTGCCTCCAGGGTAAGCTCGTCGTGGGTGGAAGAAATTGGTGTCATACATGATGGAGTGGTTATTCCACAGTGTCGGGGATGTGACGTGTACAACCAAGTAGTCTCTGGTTGTTCTCATCCAAGCCGCTTAAAATGGACACGGGGTGACATGGAGGGAATAGTCTAGACCATGCTGAACTACCTCAAACACCGGTTTGGATGATAAGGCTCGACAATATCCATCATGTGAAGATGCTCAAACCATTGGGATGGATCATGCTGGATGCTCCACGAGTCCGGCCCGAATGTGGTCCATACAACTTTATAATTTCAATTTTTGACTGTATTTATCAACTAGTTCTAACAAGTTTATAAAGAAGGGATAATTATAAAGTCATTGTACCATATTAGGTCTGTCAGAGGGTGTCCAAACAGTGTTGGTACTCCAAGAGCTTGCTGTGGTATGAACTATTTCGGCCCTTAATCCTTACAAACTTCAACGAAGATGGGGCAGTAGAGGGGATATTCTACATCAGAAGGCAACAAACATTTGGGAAGTACTCATAGATCCAACACTGCAACACTTGTAAAATTTTAATATTCTTGTTCATAAATTTAGTTGTACATGTGGGTGAGGGAATCAAGTCGTTCCAACATTATACATGCAGTAGGATAAGACACCCTGTGATGGTCTTCATCTCAGCACGAGAAAAGACTCCCAAGTTATCTGTACTGGTAGGACATTATAGTAGTGCCCCACACATAGTCTGAGATGGATTCGATGTTCCGTAGAGGCCAACAAGTGTAGGGGCGCATCCTGTCATTACTCTTGTTAGGGAACAATATGCAACAAAACAAGTAGAACAGATAGCCACAAGCCTCACAAGCAGACGTGGAATCTGTGTGGCCACACCACCATTCCCCAACCTTTCTGTAGGGGACACCACCCTTATGATACCACCTCTGCTCCTTCATTACATTGACTGAAAGAAGGCCTAGCACCTCAACAAGTGCAACAAGTGTATGGTCTAAAGTCAGCTCTGGCGGTGTTGCACCTCTGAGCAACTCCTCGGGGGCCTCAAAAGTAACAACTATACCCTAAATTGATAGGCCCATGATGTGAATAGACATCATGCAGAGTGATCATTATCCCACCGAATCGTAGGTGGACGGTATTGGTGTCCGGTTGGCACCTCTTCACAAAGGCTGATATCAAAGCCGAATCAAAATATTTATGGGATCAATCATAAAGAAGCGCTAATCCACTGGATCTCACTACCTCCTTCCCTCTATAAGTAAACGTCAAACAACCACACTCCTAGAGATATAACAAATTTATAAGTTTTCATGTGTATTGTTTCTATTATTTACATTCACTTTTAAAGTATTTAAATTTTAATACTAATATATCCTCATACTAGGTTTATGTTTTATAATACTAATAAAAATGACAAATATAAATATCTTTAGCAAATTATAACCTCACGCTTAGTATCCATAAGACTATCAATAAAAATTGACAAGTCTAAGCATTAAGGATAAAAACAATATAAACAACAAATGTTATAGATACATACCACTCCTTGCCGCACATCGAGTGCAACATGTCCGCCAAAGCATCGTAGTAGGTTGCCATCTAAAGGACCATTGGCATTCGGGACGCACTCTGAGGTGTTGAGCCAATCGCTGGGTATCTGATCCTAAACCGGTGTCTCTCCTCCACTGTCAGCTGGTGCAACATAGCCGTCTGGATCAAGAAGAGCTAACTGCTATCTGGCCGTCTACTGATCCTCATCATTGTCATCATCATCTGACGCAAGCTGCCTCCTTGGTGACATAAACTCCTGATAAACAGGAGACATGAGAGTGCTCATGGAAAGCTGTGAAAAAGCTAAGAGGAGCATCATCAGGGTGGGGAGATGAGGCAGCAGCTGACTAGGATGCAGATGGCCAGTCCGCACGGTTGTTGGACCGCCTCTCCTCCATCATGCGGTCCCGAGCAAATATAGTCACCCTCTTCCTCTTGGGTGCCCCAATAGTAGTATAATCTCCTGGTACTTGTTTATCTTTTCGGTTCATGTAGGTCGATTGTACTCCTTGACACGTCCCTGACTGGTCCTGGAAGTGTCGTGCAGTTGTCGTTAGATAGGTAACAAGAAGTAACTTGAGGTAGGTAAAAGATAGGGAAGTAATTTTAAACCAGATTCCTCTTTCAATTGAGAATCACACCATATTAATTCACTCAATCTCCCTCCATGCCCACCTATGGACTACGGAAGGTTTAGAACTTACCACCAAAGTCCTTCTATATACCCTGGTCGACACATGACCCCTGATCGATACATGACTGACAACCTCCCAATAGTTCGCCGACTGTTCCCTGACTGTCCAAGCTACCTTTGTATACTTAACACTTTGAGTTTTCCCTTCCACTCACTCACTCTGCCACTCTATTACAAGACTTTAAGACTCACAAAGGAAACTGAAAACTCTAAGTTACAAGCCTAAGCTCTCTAGAAAATATTAAGCTATGTTTCAGCAAATATGACTCTCTCAGCACCCCGCCTCTATTGGAAGCTGGGTTATCTTTATAGCCAATGTTGATTTCTTCTTGTTGGTGGATCCCAAAGCTTGTTGTTAAAATATATGATGTCTATACTTCTTAGTGGCTTAGCCACTATTACGCCAGAATGGGGGACATACAAGAATCACTTTCCAGAAGACATAGTAGAAAAAGCAGAAAGCGACAACTGCTTTTTCTGCACTGTCGTTTGTCTTCTTCTTCCTTGTCACCCATGCATTTGAATATTTGATCTTGGAAGATCGATTTATGCAGGTTGACGTTGCTAGGCATGTTGGACAAGGTGTCTAACTTCAATACTGTATTTTGCTTTATTTCCGAGTGAGTATCTTTGTCTGCCGTTGAGCCTCGCTTGGCGCGATCGTGGATATGTGCCCGATTGTTGGGAACTAGTCAGAATGATAGAACCCGCTTGTAACATTTATACAAGCAATCCTGATAATCTTTATTTGCTTAAACACTTAAACAAATACATTAAACCGCATGGATGGTTTACTATCATAAAACCTAAAGGAACTTGACTTATTAACAGTTCATCTAATAATAAGAGAAAGAATGAAGCAGTCATTTACAAAAATAAATAAAAAAAGGGGTATCTTTTTTCTATCTAAATAAACGATAGTGCACAACATCCACAGGGACCAAAGTCTTACCATTAGAAGAACTGATAATCAATCATTTTATACTACTTTGTGATGCGAATTTAGATCATAAATGACATATAAAGCTTGCAATGGGTCATTTGCGCAAAGATCAGTCAGTTGTCCAAACCCAAAGGCTTAATGTACTTGCCGTTTAAAAGGTAAGTCCCTACTCTCAAATGGACCACCCATACATCCTTGGGTTTCCGTGATACAATCCTGCAACATGCATTAATAGTCAGTGACAAGCCAACCTTACATCTCAACGCTAGTAGTAAACAGTGACTTGTTAGTAGTGCAAACATTAAGCTTCTTCGGTCTAGGCTCCAGGCTAATATTTATTGATTTTGATGCAAAAGCAATTAATTAATGAGATGAAAACTAATTAAAGTACCTTTCGACATCTTCGGGATTGATCATGAAATACCCCTAACCTAACCTTAAAAACTTAATTAAATGATCTACTAATGATAAATGGTTAATAAACATGTAATACCATTGGGGAACAATCTAAAAGATCTCAACAAGGCAAAACATGCTTTAAGATCGGTAAGGCCAAAAATGTGCTTTAAGACACCATAAAGATTGTATGACCTCAAATAGGATCCAAAGTGGATTCCTAAGTATTGTAATGAAGTAAGGAACACAACAAAACTGTTCTCAAAGAAAATAGAGCTCAGAAACACCCTGTGACACAAAATGTGCACTAAAACACCTTAAAGCACATTTTTGTGTATGAGCTCTAAGATAATGACTTTTTGTCATTTTAAAGACTGGAGTATATCATTTATAATATTAATGTGACATGATAGACTATATTTTAAAGTCTAAATCAAAGTTTAAAAATTAAAAATCAAAATGGGCAATTTAGTATGAATAGTAACCCAAATAGTGCATTTTTAAGCAATATTGACTAAGTATGGTCAATGGTCAATGAATGACCATCTTAGCCCTTATGAGGTCGGCAGGCAAGGAGTATGGAAGACAGCACATTCAACTTTGACACAAAATATCTAATTAAATTGATGAATCATCATTACTATTACATAAAATAACATATATTAACTTAAAAGGCAAAGTTAGCTTAATTACCTCATTCTCTTCATTCCCAGCCGACACAGCAGCTCCATCCTCCATTTGCTTCTCTAAAACCGTGGATAACACACCAAGAACAGAGAAGAACACCTTGATACCTAGGTAAGCTTAATTAGTCATTTTATGTTCATTTTCTTCACAATTCTTTCCTCTTTCCATGGAGCAAAGTATCAAACATTTACATCAATGTTCTTAGGTTATTTTGGAGGTTAAATGGAGGGTATATCTCGGCATTGACAAGGGAATAAGGTGGAGAAATCTAATCTTGTTCTTAAGGTATAAAAATGTGCTTTAAGCACATATCTTTTGATTCCCTTCAAATCCAGTTATGAAACTTTATTTTTAAGCTTATAATCTTCATATTAACATACTTATTCAGTTGGTACATCAAGAGCTTCAAGGTATAGCCAGATCCAAGCCAAAAACACCATTTTAGGCATTTTAAACAAGGTAAAAATTAGCCATCTTCTAATCTGAGTTATACCAGTTTAAAGCTTGGTTTTAGTAGCTATTTTGATGCTCTTGAACTTCTGTAAATTTAGGCCGAAGTCAAGCTTTTTTACCTTGGTATTCTAAGGTAAATTTTACCTTGAAAATTGACATTAAACACTTCTAATGGTTAGATCTTTCTTGGAGACTAATCATGCCTTAATTGCTGTTTGAAAACATGTAAACTAAGCTGTGGAAATATTATCTCCAAACAGCCGTGGCCAAACAAGGCTTAGTCTTGGCAAAAACAAGGTATAAATCACTTAAACCTACACTTGGTATATTAATATGTGTTTATACATATTTATATAAATGTGCCATGAGTGAATGGTATTATTAAGGTCTTATTTTGACCTAAGGTGATTAAGAAATGGTTTAGTAAATTTTATAACTAATTAATTAGCATAATTGTCAAATTTAAGACATTATGTGGAAAATTGGTAAGTATTGAAAAGATGTGGTAAGGGCCGAGAGTTTAATGCATTTTTGGGCATTTATGTGTAATTTATTTTATAAGATAATGTTTGTAATAAGGCCATGTACTTTAGGCCATTTTATTTATGCATTTATAAGCTTTTAATTAAGTTTAGGTGCTAAATATGCATTACCGCATATTATTGGGGTTATAGTGTAAATAAATTAAATTTGGGGGCTATATATTAATAAAGCCAAAAATTAGAGGTTTAAAGGAGTTTAAATAAAAATTATAAGAATATATAAAGTTTTGGGGTTAAATGGTAATTTCTGAAAATATATGGGTATAAACCGTAATTTGTGGAGATTAATGGTCAAAGAAATATTAAGGTGGTCAACCTTGACCATATGGTAGGGTTTGACCAAATTAAATAAGTTAGATAACTTATTTAAGGTTTTATAATAAGATAAGTATTTTATTGTAACAATTTTATACATATGTGGTATATATGTTATTACCGAAAGTTAAGGGTGTATAATGGTATTATAAACACCCATGGGCTATTAGGAATTTTTAGGAATTTATTGGGTTGATTTTGGAATTAAAATAAACTATATATGTATAATATATAGTTATTATGTCATTATGAGACTTTGGAGAAATATATGTGGTGGTATAGCAAATACCGATTATATATGGGTTAGTAAGTGTATATAACCCTTTGGTGAAATTTGGTGATCTTTAGAATATTATAAGAGTATTCAATAAGATATGTGTATAATATATAGTTTTAATGCTATTATAAAACTATATGTTATAAAATGGGCCAAATGGCAATTATAGAATAATATTGGGTCTATTCGGAATTTACAAAAATATAACCATGGGTTATACCATTTTATAAGTTAAAAATGTTATATTAAATTATATATATATAACATGTTATAAATAATGGGGTGATTTTGTAAATAAAGGAAACTATGGATTATGAAAAAAAATATAAGGTTTTTATATTGTGCCCATGCGGCAGTAATAAATAGTTTTGCAAAAAAAACTATATGTTATAAATTAAAGGGAATAAAGATATCATATTATTTGATATTAGTATATGGTATAACATTACATAATGTTATGTGGTCAAAATGAAATTTTAATTAATTAAAGGGCTGTACCGAATTATAAAAGGTTGGAAAATGAATTTTAGACTATGGTCTATAATGTTATAACAATTATATGGTTTAGGTGGAATTAATAAAAGTAAGGACATTCACATTAAGTAATGTGACAAACTATAAATAAATAGGATTTATAAACTAAGGTATTTGATTAAACCTTGGGAGTTGTAATGATACAACATAAAATGTTACATAATATTAGGATAATAATCTTAATATAAGTTGTATAATATAGTACGAAGGGAATAATCATCTAATAAAAGATGATAAAAATGTAACATATATATAATAGAGTTTATAACTCATGGAACTTACCTATGTGGTAAATATATACATATACAAGAAAAATGTATATAAGGATGAATATATATTATGGTTAGAAACCATATAATGTAATGGTGGTGGTTATTACAAAAAAATAGTTACAAACTACAGGTTATAGTTTTGGAATGCAAATATAATTTGCTAAAGATAATGGATTATATAATACAATGTATTATAATGGATGGTGGAAAAACAAAACCTTAGGAAAATAAATACTAAGGTGAAATGTATAGTATATGATTAAGATATACATGCAATATAGTGATAAACTATATGATATACAAATGTGTATTAAATTACATGCGATAATAAATGTTTAAAGTTAAGTATATTAATATACTCGACGTAATCACGCATGAAATATGACGTTTTTCCAAATCCCGAGTTAAACCTAAAACCCGACAAACGTTTATAGTTAACAACGGGGAATAAACCGGGATGGATTAGTAACGGTACGGGGTGCCGTAGTGTATTGTTAGTACGAGATGCTGATGCATAGTGTGATGCATATTTATAGATTGTAAGAGGCGTCTCGAGGATCGCCAGAGAATTTAGCAGATTCATACTCCACGGTCTTATAATCCCGGTGCACGGTATGTTATTTTTGTGGCTTGATTGTCTCTGAGGATTTCCTCAGTTCAGACATTGTGTGAAAATCTGTGATAAGATTGAATGTCTGCTTGTGTGAATTAATATGCTTGAGTTGCGTATTAATGCTGCTTTATTATTATTACTGTTGTACGATAACAGTACCGTTCGTATATATGAACATATTATAAAACGAACTAGCGGCAATGATGCTATCTTATATGTGTAATATAAGGAACGTAAGTAAAACGTTGTAGCATTAGGATAATATATATATAATATCTGAGACTTATATACGGAGCATTGGCCTCTTTAACGCCGCTCTCGTATCTAGCACTGGATCCCGAGTCGACATACTCAGGATTGGACTACGACCTTAGTCTGCTGTGTTAGGAAAAAAAATAGTAAAACGATGCGATGGTATAGATAAGTTTATCAAGGATGTGGCTCTTGCTGTGAACTGTGATCAATTAACGATACCAGGATACCGTGTGGTAACCGTAAGTATCTGGATAAATTTCCAATGGACTACAGATGGTTCATCGGTCGGAGACTCTACCGCTGCTGGAGTGGCTATTGTCGTGGGTGACCCGCCATAGAAGATGGGTAACTTAGAGACACGTCGTTCTAACGAGACGTTATCATTAGACACGACTGAACAATTACGAACGACTATATTAGCTCGTACATTAGGCGAACATTATTTGGGCTTGTACGCCAAAGACGGGAAATTATACTTGTTTATAATTCTCGTTGTTTTGCCTTATTGCTCAGTGGTTATGCTTTGTAATTATGTGTGGTATGTTGGTGGATTTGTTTGAACGAGCCATTTTGCTCATATTGTGTGTTGTGAACTGGTTGAGTCGAGTCGCTGTACTCATGTGTAGATTATGGTGGATTGTTTGGTCGAGTGAGTCGCCATACTCAATTATGAACTATCAAGTGTTTGTTGGAATGGAGTCTCTGCACTCATATAAGCGTTGTAACGCTTTCAGTGGTTTATTACGATGCGATGTGTGAAGCCGGGGGCTTGTTGGTTATTTGAGTTTACTGCAATATATATGTTGCTTTACAGTTTTAAAATTAAACTACTTGCATGAAAATGAATTGCATGCTCTCGACCAATTAACTGAGGGTCCGAGGGGGCATGACAGTCATGTAGTAGCATACTCAGCAGGGGCTGATTCCATACCACAAACAACCATTTTTGCAGGTATGCAGCTTCCGGTGTCGACAAAGAGAGGGACGCGCTGGGTAGTTTAATTACAGTTGTTTTAATATGCACTGTTGCATTTTGATACGAACTTAGAAACGTGTATAGGATTGGGATACTTAGAATGCTCACTGTGAATGTATTTTATATATTGGTTTGGGAAGGTTAGATCTATCTCTTGTTGTCACTATAGGAATTTGTTTCGTATTTATGAATTTATCAGTAAGCACATTATTACTCCCATGGGCAAGTGAAAACGGTGACACCAGTAGTTCAATTGTTGAGATGACCGCTGTGATTACAGTGTTAAATAAGATGATTAGGAGCCGATTAGAGTAGGGGTGTTACAAAAGTGGTATCAGAGCGGAGTACCACTCTGATGACAAGAGATAGTAGGATTTGTACAGTGAGCATAGGTTTTGAGAATACGAGAAACGATGTGAGGATAGGTGACCTTGCGGGGTTGATGCAATGCTTAAGGCTTGCACACCATAGCCGTAGAGGCACTTCAATATTAAACGACCGAGACTACGGTATTTGACCGAGTAAGGTCTAACCCGTCCTCTTGACATATGTCAGGGAGAGGTCTGGGTAACAGTACTAAGGAAGAACACGGAGCAGCGGATGGTGGTGAAGGTTCAGCAACCCCAAGTAACGCGAGGACGGTATGAACCACTCGCACTTGATGGGAGAACATCCCGGGAAATTTGCAATGGTACCCCACCCGCCGCAGCCCGTACCTCAAGTACTATCTAGTGAGACAATAAAATGGGAAACACCACATAGATAACTCTCCTGATCGGGAAGACCCGATGTGGATGCTAAGAGGATTATGTTAAAAGTAGAAAATAAGACTTTGTGTTTTGATGTAATGTTTAGGACCGGGGGTCCTGGTAATGACATAATGTCTACCATACGAGGATGAGATAAATAATAAACCGAGTTTGAGGAGAAAATTCCTGTAGGACTAATGGGGCTAGCTTGCTATAAGCAAGGCACCCTGTCTTACATCCAGGAAAGCACCGATGGTGCGCTTGGGGGCAAAGAGGTGGAAACGACGAGTAATGATTAGTTTATGAGATATGTAACAGACGGAAGGAATTACCTTTAGAAGTCTTACCCGAAGCGAGTAACTCTAAAACCATGCAACACTGAAGGTTCAAGATGGCCCGACGTGCATGAGGAGAGATCATGAGAACTGTAGAAACAAGAACTCGCTAAGTCGCTATCATGCAACGCCTCGTGAGGAAAGTAAGACCTTACTACCACGGTAAACTTGTGGGAACGAGTGCGGGGGTGAGACTGTATTAATTTGAATAAGAACTTTTGACTAGAACAGAAACCCGATTAGGGAATAGCACTGCACTGACACACCGTACTGGTGGCTCAGTCTGCATGGCGCACTTGCCACTGCAAGTGCCACATTAACCAAAGTATTAAATTTCAACCTGCCTTGTGCACTTGCTACAGCAAGTGCAGCAACGGTAAACTAACCCTAAAAGACCGAGTGGTCCAGGCAGTTACCAATAAACACTAAACTTTTATGTGAGTCCGTAATGCAATGAAGTGGGACATAGCCTTCTTGTAGGCAGGGTACGAAACCCTTGGGTTGGAGGTCGATAAAACCTCGGGAAGACCTAGCCGGTCTAACCATTAAACCTGAAAATAATACACCATTTAGTAGAGTATTAAAAGGGGAGTAAATGAGAATAACGATAATTAGTGCCTACAAGCCTAACCCTAGTGCCGGTATGGACATTAAACGTCAATCATTACCGGTGGGGAGTGTCAGGTCTTCAGGACCAGCATAACCATATTTAGGGAGTGCGCGACACTTGTGGTTAAACCACTACCATTGAACATTGCCAGAGGGCAAAAGTGAGCTATATGAGCCAAGACTCTAAATAAAACCTATCCGATTGAGTGGATGAAAATAATAGACAAGTATCGTTATGGCAAACTATTTTGGGTTGTAAAAAAAAAAAGATTAGGCAGATGCGAACGTGCAATAAAGGGGCCGATGTTATGCCCACCACACACACCTGATGTGTTGTGTATCCATAGTGCTGCTAGACTCCCGTACGGAGGGCAGTGGATATTAACTAAACAATGAATTTGTCGAGGGCGGAGGATACCCTTAGTACCACCAAAATGACCCAAAACTAGGAGAACAAAGGTGATGAATCACAAATGCTAATTAATATCAGGCTAAAAAGGGACTACGATAAGACAGGAGAAACACGATGTGTCAACCCTTGTCATGGAGTCCATATTACAACAGAGGGTGTAACCCAATGGATTGGGTGGAGTTTTAGAACTGAAAACTCATATCTGAAGGCGTTAACAGCCTAGGAGTGAACGGGAGAGATAATAAGTAGTTACTGATCCAAACTCACAGATACTAGTTGACGAGCATGTGGAAAACCAGTATTAGGGCGATAAGTCGCGAACACCTATCTTAGAGAAGGTAAGGAAAATACATTAATAAGGGAACCCAGAGAACCCTCTAGGGCCATCCTAACACTAAAAGTTAAGAATTGGAAGTCTAGTTACTCCAACATGAATTACCAGGACTAAGAGCATGATAATCACCAGGTACGAACACTACGAGTGCACTAAACGAGACATGGGACGTCCACACTCCTAGGAGCTTGTGGGCCTGACAAAACTTACATTAAGTTAGTTGGGTAAGTAGTAATGTATCAGTATGGTATCCCATGTATGTAAACGAGTAGTGTAAGGACCCAGGAGGTAATCAACTCTGTGTCTAAGTCAGTGAATGGAATCCTGACTAGGTAAACCATGAATTAACGAGAGAGATCTCAGTCAAACTAACAAGGTAAAAAAAAATCAAGGATAGCTTGATAATAAAATGATATAAGGACGCAACTCCATAGTGGATGAGTTAGAATACAAGTTTTGAGGATTTTAGTAAACGAGGAAGCCAAGGCCTATTTTATGGTAAAGGCGAGGTGAACCCATGAATGAGAAGAGGAATTGTGGTATCTTAGGAAGTTATACCAAAGAAACCTTTGTAGGGTAATAGATGCTACCCAAAAAAGGGGGGCACGGAAAGAGTTATATAATGCGCTGAGAGCGCTGCGATGATGTCGCATGAAACAATAATACCACATGCTCAAGCCATAAAATGTTAGTATGTTAGTACCAATTAGGGTTGAACAGAAAACGAATGCCAAGCTAAAACCCACAGTCGTATTGTATGTTTACAACAGACGAAGGGCAAAAGCGACCATTACAAGAGATACTCTAAGCTGGAGATTAGATACTCCACGCAAACCGCAATAGCGGGTAACCGTCTAATCGACTGGTACATGGTGCGCAACAAGCGACCATTGTGATAACTGTTAACAGAAATATGTTGGTGAGAAGAGAACATGGAAGATCAGATAAACCAATGGATTCCCCTAATCGAGAAGAGGGATGAACCATATTGTGGGTACTAAAATACCAACACACGAGGGATACGGTTCACACTAGCAAAAGAGGACCTACAAGGTACCTAAGGAACGAAATAACTTGGAGTCATGAGGCGCCAGTTAGTTGCGCATATCAGACTCGTCTTGAGATTTTGGACACGACTACTACGAGCACTAGGCGCTAGAGCATAGCTCGACAACCCTTACACCGAAGGTTAGTTCGGTAGGGTGGAATGAACTCTTGGGAATATACCATGAGCATGTATAGAATTCAGGAAGACTGAATAAAAAAAAAGCTAGTCAAATAATTAGCGTGTGTAATGATGATACCACGCAGCGATATAGTTTCCTCCATGACCATAATTATGGAAGACCGTGTAGAAAACACCGTCACGTGGAGTAGAAACCGGCATGAAGCTGTTACTTAAAAGGGTTACTTAACCCTAAAGTAGTTGGGCATACTGCTTGCAGAGCGAGTGGACCCATAACGCATAGGTTAGACATACCTAACAGATTTGGGAAAACAAACGATGTGTTTACATCTCCCGATCAAACCATACATGAATATTCCATATGAGTGGAACATCTTGTACTTATTACTTCAAGATGACATATTCATATATTACGTGGGCGTAATCCCTTTAAGGGGGGGGGGGGGGGGGGGGGTAGAGCGATTGTGCACGCTTAAAATATACCGTACGTACGAGTACGTAGCGCATGGTTCACATGCTGCAAACTATTATTGTACGTAGAGTACAAGTATTATGATTGTGTTATATTACTCGAGGTAATATGTGATGTATTATGTGTATGAACATATATATATATATATATATTTTAGTTCGCATTAGTTGTGGTGAATAGGAAAGGGAGATAGAGTGTTCTTATCCTATTTCCAATTATTATGCAACGTTGCGAACATTAAACACATATACACCTAGCTTGTTAGCTCTGATGTGAGAATTCAAGTAGGACTATCTGTAGCTCTGATGAGAGATTTCAGATAGAAGGAGTTAGAAGCTCCGTATTATGTGATTTGTGACTCAGTATGAAACCGATTGTTGAAATGCGATGAGTGAATCGGCATGAGACCGATGTGTAACCTAGTGGAAGTAAATCCTTTAGGAGTTGTATGAATAATTATAAGTCAAGAGAATGGTACGTGGTTAGGATACATGATCCTACATGCCAAGGACTAGATTAATTACACTAGTTGACTTGTGTATCTATAGAACACAAGGTGGCAAATATCAAGAGGAAACAAGATTAGGAATGAATAAAACAATTAATTGATGGAAATTGACGTGGGAAGTTGAACTTGATCCTGGTCCGATCAAGCAAAACCGAACACAAATTGAGGTGAGAGATAGTTCAACACTGTCACCGACCACATCGGGGTTGAATGACTCTTGAAGCTTCCTACAAGTGGACATAGATATGAATAGAAATTGGAATTAGGGCGTCACTCGAAGAGCCGTGGATCGTGGAGTCCTTCGTCATTAGACCGGTGTGTCTGCGAGTGACATCACCCAAAGAGCCGTGGACCGCAGAGCCCTTTGTCCTTAGACCGGTGTGTCTGCGGGTGATTAAGGAAATTAGGTGATACTGTTCGAGGAGCCGTGGACCGCAGTGTCCTTCGTTACTAAACCGGTGTGTCCACGGGTGGTTGACGTTGGTTAGCATGGGGTTGGGGATCGTCAAGTCCTGGTCGTTATGACTGCTTCCCTGTGATTTGCCATCGTTAAATATATGCACACACATACACGCGGAGTGATGTAGAGGTATCCTCGGGAGATACTTGCATATGAATAGGGGTGCGTGGGGTACCCCTTGTGAGACACCTTTGAGTACTTCTTGTTGGTTTTGCACCTTGTCTAGTGCTGTGTATGATTGAGTTTAGCACCTTGTCTAGTGCTGTGTATGATTGAGTTTTGCACCTTGTCTAGTGCTGTGTATGAATGAGCTTTGCACCTTGTTTAGTGCTGTTTATGAATGAATGTGTCATGATTATTGACTATATGGAATGAGATTATTGCTGTATCAAATGTGATACATATAGACTAGATCTGAACGTAGTGGGATGTACTCCCTAGTGATGATATGTCTATGATTACTTAGTGGAACTGGATTCCTTAGGTGAACTGTTGATGAGTAAGGACTTCGGGACGAAGCCTTTTTAAGGGGGGTAGACTGAAATACCCCTAACCTTAAAAACTTATTTAAATGATCTACTAATGATCTAAGATGGTTAATAAACATCTAAATACCATTGGGGAACAATCTAAAAGATCTCAACAAGGCAAAACATGCTTTAAGATCGGTAAGGCCAAAAATGTGCTTTAAGACACCATAAAGATTGTATGACCTCAAATAGGATCCAAAGTGGATTCCTAAGTATTATAATGAAGTAAGGAACACAACAAAACTGTTCTCAAAGAAAACAGAGCTCAGAAACACCCTGTGACACAAAATGTGCACTAAAACACCTTAAAGCACGTTTTTGTGTATGAGCTCTAAATAATGACTTTTTGTCATTTTAAAGACTGGATTATATATTTATAATATTAATGTGACATGATAGACTATATTTTAAAGTCTAAATCAAAGTTTGAAAATTAAAAATCAAAATGGGCAATTTAGTATGAATAGTACCCCAAATAGTGCATTTTTAAGCAATATTGACTAAGTATGGTCAATGGTCAATGAATGACCATCTTAGCCCTTATGAGGTCGGCAGGCAAGGAGTATGGAAGACAGCACATTCAACTTTGACACAAAATATCTAATTAAATTGATGAATCATCATTACTATTACATTCTCTTCATTCCCAGCCGACACAGCAGCTCCATCCTCTCCATTTGCTTCTCTAAAACCGTGGATAACACACCAAGAACAGAGAAGAACACCTTGATACCTAGGTAAGCTTAATTAGTCATTTTATGTTCATTTTCTTCACAATTCTTTCCTCTTTCCATGGAGCAAAGTATCAAACATTTCCATCAATGTTCTTAGGTTGTTTTGGAGGTTAAATGGAGGATATATCTCGGCATTGACAAGGGAAGAAGGTGGAGAAAGCTAATCTTGTTCTTAAGGTATAAAAATGTGCTTTAAGCACATATCTTTTGATTCCCTTCAAATCCGGTTATGAAACTTTGTTTCTAAGCTTATAATCTTCATCTTAACATACTTATTCAGTTGGTACATCAAGATCTTCAAGGTATAGCCAGATCCAAGCCAAAAACACCATTTTAGGCATTTTAAACAAGGTAAAAATTAGCCATCTTCTAATCTGAGTTATACCAGTTTAAAGCTTGGTTTTAGTAGCTCTTTTGATGCTCTTGAACTTCTGTAAATTTAGGCCGAAGTCAAGCTTGTTTACCTTGGTATTCTAAGGTAAATTTTACCTTGAAAATTGACATTAAACACTTCTTAGGGTTAGATCTTGCTTGGAGACTAATCATACCTTAATTACTGTTTGAAAACATGTAAACTAAGCTGTGGAAATATTATCTCCAAACAGCCGTGGCCAAACAAGCTTAGTCTTGGCAAAAACAAGGTATAAATCACTTAAACCTACACTTGGTATATTAATATGTGTTTATACATATTTATATAAATGTGCCATGAGTGAATGGTATTATTAAGGTCTTATTTTGACCTTAGGTGATTAAGAAATGGTTTAGTAAATTTTATAACTAATTAATTAGCATAATTGTCAAATTTAAGACATTATGTGGAAAATTGGTAAGTATTGAAAAGATGTGGTAAGGGCCGAGAGTTTAATGCATTTTTGGGCATTTATGTGTAATTTATTTTATAAGATAATGTTTGTAATAAGGCCATGTACTTTAGGCCATTTTATTTATGCATTTATAAGCTTTTAATTAAGTTTAGGTGCTAAATATGCATTACCGCATATTATTAGGGTTATAGTGTAAATAAATTAAATTTGGGGGCTATATATTAATAAAGCCGAAAATTAGAGGTTTAAAGGAGTTTAAATAAAAATTATAAGATTATATAAAGTTTTGGGGTTAAATGGTAATTTCTGAAAATATGGGTATAAACCGTAATTTGTGGAGATTAATGGTCAAGGAAATATTAAGGTGGTCAACCTTGACCATATGGTAGGTTTTGACCAAATTAAATAAGTTAGATAACTTATTTAAGGTTTTATAATAAGATAAGTATTTTATTGTAACAATTTTATAACATATGTGGTATATATGTTATTACCGAAAGTTAAGGGTGTATAATGGTATTATAAACACCCATGGGCTATTAGGAATTTTTAGGAATTTATTGGTTTATTTTGGAATTAAAATAAACTATATGTATAATATATAGTTATTATGTCATTATGAGACTTTGGAGAAATATATGTGGTGGTATAGCAAATACCGATTATATATGGGTTAGTAAGGGTAATTATAACCATTTGGTGAAATTTGGTGATCTTTAGAATATTATAAGAGTATTCAATAAGATATGTGTATAATATATAGTTTTAATGCTATTATAAAACTATATGTTACAAAATGGGCCAAATGGCAATTATAGAATAATATTGGGTCTGTTCAAATTTACAAAAATATAACCATGGGTTATACCATTTTATAAGTTAAAAATGTATATTAATGATATATATATATACATGTTATAAATAATGGGGTGATTTTGTAAATAAAGGAAACTATGGATTACGAAAAAAAAGAATAAGGTTTTTATATTGTGCCCATGCGGCAGTAATAAATAGTTTTGCAAAAAAAAACTATATGTTATAAATTAAAGGGAATAAAGATATCACATTATATGATATTACTATGTAACACCCCATCCAACAACAACACACTTAATAACAATCTGCAGCGGAGAATATACTTCACCACATTACTTAACTCGTTGGTGTTACACGCCGTTAACCACCCACGTGGCTAACAAGGCTATTACATATACATTGTATCGGTCTGATGGACTAGATTCCCGAGCGACTACACATTACTGTCCCTCTCCATAAACAACAACAACAACATATACCTCAAACTGTACCGAGTATTCACAAACTAATGCCGATAACAATTTCGGTCTTACTACACCTACTGTACATATATAACTTAAATGCATACCCATGTACAACGACTACCCCGTCCTACTCTCGAACGGCTTCCAACTCCTTGTACTTGAAATAGAAGAAAGAAGAGAAAGGGTGGCCCCCCAGGGGCTCAGCACCTTTGCTGGTATGGTAATCCCGCAGCCCGCATGCTACCGGGCCACGCACAACTAATTGTCGTCTTAGCATGCGATTGATTATATTTGAATCATGCATGTAAACTATAAACACACAACACATAACATTCCACCTCAATGGGCTCAACAAACAGATAACACATCCTTACTTGATAAGTCACTCATGGTGTTCATTACCCCTAGAGTGTTTCTCCTCTAATGGAGCTACTTCCTTAATAGACGACACTCACCCATTAATCGGGTTATCCTTAAACATCTCTTATCACAAACTGGGATTCATGTCCATGATCCACATACTCCACATTTTACAACATATAACATACACTACATAACAACACTTTTCACGTTTCAACGTGCACATAACAACATCGCAATGGGAATTGCTGTACAACAACATCACATAACATAATGGGAACGGTTCTCTTAGGAACCGACCCAAACATAGTTAATTCACTGGTGAGCCTAGAGAATGATGTCACCCTCATGATAAACTCGTTATACAACACTCATTACCGTCCTAATAGTCGGACGAGTAACTTAAGTTAAGATGGTTCGGATATGGTGACCCGAACACATCACATAAACACATGTTCCCCCTAAACCGATCATAAGTCAGAATAGCTAAGCTTTGGAGTAAGCTAATGGTGACCCGTGAGGGAAACAACCATAACAGAGAGGAGGGTAAGGCTAAAAAGGATACCCACTCCCAAACAACCGCGACTGGCCTAACCGGATTCCTCACCCCTGTTAGTACATACTTACTTTTAGATATTAGTTAGAGCCCCACTATGGAGTCTATCACATCCATACACCATACAGAATTACTATTGGGTTAAACATACGAGGGAGGTCCTTACATACACACACAAATATCACACAATTAACACACGCATAGCCGTGGTTAGAACGTCCCATGGTTCGGGTCGTTTAATCCGAATACCGAACTCTCATGTGATCCTAGACTCAGTTAGCTAAGGTTTAACACTTTCGAGGTTAAATGGTATCGGAGTTGAACACGCCACATAAATGAATTACTATAAACTCATTACATGTTTTATCTTACAACGTGGCAAACATATAGAAAAACACATTGGCATACAAGCCGGTGTAATCCGGTAGGACACAGGTTGCAAGAAAACCATACCTTGGTCCTTGCTGCGTACGAGTCCCGCAAACGTAGCTCCTAGACATGATTGACAATGTCGGTTAATTACTTATTAAGTTCCGGTTTACTAAACACTTTACACGATTGAATGACACGTTTTCTTTTGTTTAAACTCACACTTGGTTGTCATCATTATACCCCCTAGGGTTTACTACTTAAACCACACTTTGTTTGTTTTTTTACATGTTTTGGGTCGTCCGACCCACCGTCCGGCCCACAACTGGGTCGGCCCGTTCCAGAAACTTTTTCCGTCTTTCAAATCCTCCCGTCCGACCCATGTCTGACCTAAGTCCTCTGGGTCGGACCATTCCAGAAACATCAACAGGTGAATTAACAGGGGCCGTCCGACCCACCCTGGGTCGGACCACTGGGTCGGACAACACCAGGACTTGTCCAAAACTTGTCAAACTTCATCCCAACTTTTCCTCAAGCCTCCTAATGTGTTCTAACATCATTTGGCACATTTAACCCTTCATATAACATCCATAAAACTCATTTTATAACTCCTTAAACACTTACTCTTTTCTTACCAAAATTCCTAACACTTAAAATGTTTTCTTCTTAGTTTCTCCAAGTGGTGTTTCATACCTATGATAAGCACTATGCCAAGAATGTTTCCTCACCATCATCATCTCCCAAACATCCTTTCTTACTAACTAAATCTCCTTTTTCCACATCTTACCTAAACATCATTTCCTTCTTGTACATCAACATTACCTAAACCTTAACAAACTCCTCCAAGACTTTAGTACATCCAAAAACACCCATTGGATTTCTAGAACTTCCAAGATAATGCCTAAATCCTTCTTGCCTTCTAAAACACCTTAATGCACCTTTCTTTCCCTAGTAAATCACTTTACCATTCTCAACACTTCCAAACTCACCAAAACTCATTCAAACACTTAAAACTTCTTATACATTATCTAAATTTTGACATGGGTTCTTCTAGCACATTGCTATACCAAAGCACATAGCTTTCACCATTAGACATTCAAGAACACTTAAAATCCATCAAGAGTATTCTCACACACAAACACTTAGGTTTTCACCCTTTTACAACCAAAAACACTTAATCACTTAATACACATTCCTTACACACACAACATATTGTTTTTCCTCCTTTAACC
This sequence comes from Limonium bicolor, assembly GCA_023374045.1. Classification (NCBI taxonomy): domain Eukaryota; kingdom Viridiplantae; phylum Streptophyta; class Magnoliopsida; order Caryophyllales; family Plumbaginaceae; genus Limonium; species Limonium bicolor. The sequence goes on from CM041778.1 coordinate 206,935,786, forward strand.
ATCCAAGACACTCATCTTCACAAAGAATGTTCTTTACACACATCTAAATCCTTAAACTACACTACATCACAATATAGTGCATAAACTTAAATTGCTTGACACTTAGGTCCTTAAATAACATGGCTCATAGGCCCTTAAATGCATTAAACTTAAACACTGAATTTCCCACATATATATTGCCTTTAACCTGCAAATACACTCAAATCACATATGCCTTTTAATAATCTCCTTGAAAGCATTTCTCTAGGTCATTTGCCATTGGCTCCTTAGGTATTTTATTAAGCAAATCAAGCTCATTTTCCCTAAGGCATAAATTACATTAGGTTAGCACATTTACCTCCTTTCTTTGAGATTTTTACTTGAACACTCTTGTTCTTCCTTGTTTGGAAATCGGCAAGAGGACTTGGTTACTTGTCAATGTTCTAATCAACATACAAGTAAAACCAATGAGCATTCAAGCTTCATGCTTAAACTCATTTACAAACCCTAGGTTATATATATTGTCTTAACACATTAGGATAGTTGTTTTACCTTGGAAACAAAAGAGGGCTTGATTAAGCATCAAGAGAGGACTCCTCCAAGCCCTTGAATGATTGGAATGAAGCTAGAACAAGCAAGATGAAGGCACCATAAGTGGTGATTTTCGGCCACACAATAAAACAAGAGGAAACATTGATTTTCTTTGACTTTCCTTACCTTGAAGCAAAGGAGAATGACAAGACATGAAAAGGTGAGCTCAAGCTCCAACAATGGTGAATCTTCATGGCACCGAAATGGAGTTCTTGAAGATTTGAAAAGACAAGATTGTAGAGCTTGACTAAACTAAGAGAATGGTGGTCTTAGTTTTTGATTTGGCAAAGGGAGCTAGGAGATATAAGGGTTCAAAGCTTGAAGATGGTGTTTGTGCTGTAGCATCACCGAAGGAGAAGGGAGGAGAAGATTGGAGACCGTGTGAAATGAGAAGGAAGAAGAGAATGAGGTGAGAGAGTACACTTTGTTAAGATATTTATGTTATAAAGTAACTTTCTTCCTTTTACTTACTTTTCCTTCCTTCCCTTAATTGATTCTTTTTTTACATGTTGGTGACTCACCATAATAAAAACCGGCCCCCATCTCTACCTAGGGGTATAATAGTCTTTGTTGACCAATTAACTTACTTATATTGACTTATGTTATAAATTTGCTTATTTTAGTTACTATTCACAAAAACAAGGCACATTCTTGTGAAATTTTTGATTTCCCATTGATTTAGACTTCCAAATGTGATACTAAGTAGTACACATATTAATTAAAGAGTAATGATGGACATTTAGCCATTCAAAACTCATTTACAAGACAATTTTTTAAAAATGTGCTTTAAGACTCCTTAAAGCACATTTTGTGTTTTAACTTGTTTTCAAGCTTGGTTTTCTTTGGTAATTGGTTTTATATGTTCATTAACATACTTATAAGGTATAGGTATGACCTTTAGGTCTCATACAAATTTATCCAAAGCTTAGAGCACATTTTTGCCCATATTGACTTTAAGGCATTTATTTGTGTTTTGTTCGGTTTAATTGTCTATCAAGGTTTCCTAAGGACTTAATTAGCCTTATATAATCATAATTGGATATTATTTAGTCTTGGTAGGTTCTTTGGGTCCTAACCAAGTTCACTCCAAGCTTAAAGCATGTTTTCGCTCAAACTGTCTTTATGGTACTTTATTGTTTTTACCATGGTTTAAATTGTTCACTGATGTTCCTAAGGAACTTTTTAGCCTTTATATACCATAGTTTAGTATTTAAACAACATATCAAGGTTTGGGGTATTTCAATCTACCCCCCTTTAAAGAACTTCGTCCTCGAAGTTCACACTTCCCACATTATTTGGATTAAAACACGGGGATCACTTGGAAATAAACTTCCATAACCAAACATACTTTACATCACAACCTCGGACTTAACGGTCCGGGTACATATACACATCCATACATAACATAACATACTCACATGATAACCTCGGACTCAATGGTCCGAGTATCTTAACAACATTTGCACATACATACAACCCTTAGACTCTTAGGTCTGGGTACCATAACAACATTTAGACCCATAGGTCTTGATAACATAACAGCCTTTAGACACATAGGTCTATATAACACAACACATTTAGACTCATAGGTCTTAATAACATACACTTTTAGAACTCAAGGTCAAAATAATATTTATTACACATACCACACAACATGTCATAGCATGTATAACAATCAAAATATCTTTTATATACACTGTGATCCCGCAGAACCCGGTCGCGATGACACCTTCTGGTCCCCGTCCCTTTGGGAGATCAAAACAATCACTTAATCTTTAACATATATACTTCTCATGTCACCGGTCCGAAGACAAAGGCTCATGCGTCCTCGGCTCGTGAGCAAATACTACAAAAAATTCTTTACTAGGTTAAGTATAAGAGAATCCTTTATTCAAAATATTAATCGATTGTTTTGGAAAAACCAATTGAAAATCCTTTTGAAAACACAAACAACTCCAAGTCCAACTTATGCTCTTTGCTTCTTTTCTTAGCGTGGTTAGTTGTGACCACTTAAGGGGAGCTTCAAGAATCATCCAACCCTGATGTGATCAGCATCAGTGTCGAACTATCCTTCCACCCCATTTTGTGTTCGGCTTCCCTTGATCGCATGCAAATCAAGTTCCACTTCCCACTTCATTTTCAAGCATCAAGTAATACACCCATTTCCAATTTTCTATCTTTTTAATCATTCTAATCATGATCATAACATCTCCAAGGGATAGAACTTCGTCTATCAGTTATTTCCATTCACTTTAATGCTGTTACCTAGGGAATCTTATTCTCACTAGGTTCTATGTCGGTTTCATACCCTTTCATGAATCACTATATAGTATATATATACACATATATTTTATCAAAATACAACACACAGTTTCACATTTAGTGTCATATGAACATATAATGTCGGGGTTTTAGTTCCCCGGGAGTTTCTCTACTCCCCACACTTGTACTATCACACACAACTGTTAACAAATAGACACACTTATCACAATGGTATTCGCATCATATGTGCACAATTACCACAATTAAACCATGAATGAATGCGTATGTTTATGTAACGCACACACCAATCATCCAAACAAATCATTTTGTGCTATGCACAACATAGTTCACGTACATTTGTACGGTAATACACACTAAGTGGTTTTGGGCTCTACCCCCCTTAAAAGGGATTACGCCCACGTAATCAATCACTGAACATTGGCTTAAAATGTTCTCCCGTCGTGAAGTGTTTCAACTTCCACGCGGTCTGTTATACAATGTGTTCTGGTTAGAGGATCTTGACCATATTGGCGGTTTAGTCCCTAAACCAAGAATTCTCATTGGAGTTTGCTTTAACTCTTAACTGGTTTTGGTTCTGGCCTGTGAGGCTTCTAGGCGTTAATAATTAGCCGTTCACTCATGTTCACCATGCACATTCAACACTTGAATCACTGGCTCACTAGTTTCTGCTGCGAAACTCTAATAGCTGTAGGGCTTAGTTTGCCCCAATCGTTATTCTTACTGTATTGTACATCTCCAATTATCGTCTTTATCTTGGTAATAACAGTTTCTCAACCAACGCGTGGTATCTCTTACCGTGAGAGAATTCGGTGAGTTTCAAGACTTTCCATCCACTTCTCTAATAACTTACTGCGTAAACTGATACGTATTTCACAATGATTGATTTGTTCCCTTCCGACTTACTGTCGGTTGAGATTAAGCTGCTACCTAATGTGTAGCGCTCTCTTGGTTATTTCCAACATTTGGGGTATATTCCATACCGATATTTGGCCGTTAGTGCTACTGTAGTCACTTACTGTTAATCATGCCTCCACATTTGGTTTTGTACATGTATTCTTTCATTGGTGCGGCCTTGCATTTCCTATGCACCGGCCATTATAACAATTCCTCCACAATAATATGTTTCCAATTCCTAGCTATCCCACTCGATCATTAATGCGCAAGTGCAATACCAAAACACTCAGTTATACAGAGTGCAGAGGCGTAAACTCTTGACAGTAAATCTCTATTAGCAATGGGATCCACACTGAGTTCGTTATCACATAGTACCTACCACTGGCTTATTGCCCAGTCTGTTTAACATCACTTACCTTGCATCTCCACTGAGTTTAACTCATAACTGGTCTTATCTGCCACATTATTATTCAACAACACTTATACACGGTCGCTTGCTGCGCACCGTGCTCTTACTCATTGCATAACACTAACTTACATGGTATTTACTGTCACATTGACTTCCAACACATACTTACATTATTCGCATTATGGTTCATCATTCATTTGGATGACTACCGAATGCTCCTTGAGCGTTGCTTATTCGAGTTACAAGCCGGGTATCCAGCTCGGTGCTTCACTTATACTCACATGCTTCTAAACTATCTGTTTCTCGCAATGATAACATGGTCAATCCTTAACATGTTTCTTGAACTTGGTTCACATAACTATCGTTTGTCTCACAATATCGAGAGGTATCCACTCTTAATACAGTGGTCGTTCTCCACTCTATTCACTTATACAATTAAACTTCTGCAATCAATCAAACTTACATAACACATTTTGCTTGTGGCTTATAAGCCTTACTGCCTCGAGCCCTTCTCATTGTTACACACTCATACCATTTACTTCCCTGTATATCATTACATGGTTTGGATATCGTTCTGAGCTCCATGACAAGGTCATTGCATTCTGTTTCCTTTCATGGGATGCCTTAGGATTGTCAGTCCGTCTCCTGACAACTTATGTCTAAACTGAAAATTAGCTCCAACTCTTGTGCTTCTGTCACGTTATCTCGTTCAACTATCGTTGATGCGAACTCCCTTCAAGGATTTCTCCTGGGTGTTGTTAAGTTATGCCTTTACATCTGGCTTGCACTTATTGGTATATTCAGTTAGCCACGCCGTTTTGCGTTCTTGACTGGCTTATTATCCTCTTCTGTGAAGATCAACATTTCCTGGTAGTGTAGGTACTCATTTTGGGAGTTTCATCCCGTTCATTGCACAATAATGTGTCCACATTAGGCATCTGCTTGCCATGTACAGGCTGGTCACTATTCCAGCTAACATGTTTACCCCTGAGGATCTTTAAGACATATGCTATGTCTTTACATGACAGTTAGTGCGCTTCGCACCTCCTGAATCTTAAACATTTCCTTGAAAGGAATTTACTAATTCTTTTAGTCTCGTTAACTTAACTAAGTTCCTTTACTTCAACCATTCATGGTAATCCTTAGCTCTTGTTTGACTTATACTGCTGACCGTAGTACGGAGTTGACTACTTCCCGCGTTTCGGACTCTACTCGTATACATATGTGGGGTACCATACTGATACATTGCTACTTACCCAACTAACCCATAAATAGGTCTGTCAGGCCCACAAGCTCCTCACGGAGTGTGGTCATCCCACATTACAGTTGGTACACTCGTAGTGTCCGTCACACGCCTAGGTGAAGTATTCTGTTGTCAACTCCCTTGTATTGTCTTGTGACAATATTCATTCCGTGCTTCCCGAACTTAATCGAGGGAAAGTTTATCCACTGTTGTATCCTTGTCAACTTCCCTTGGTTTTACTGGTTTGGTTTAGAAGAAGGTTAGAAAGAAATATTGGTTTGAAAGAAAATCGGGTTTTGAAAGAAAAGAGTTTGAAATAAATCTAAGCTTGAAAGAAAAATTCTCATGGTTTCACAACGCCTTCTTGCCTTAACCAAGTCTAGCTTCTTGCTGACTGGTGTACTTCCAATTACAAGGGTTAGGCTATCAAGCCCTTCCACCGTTATGATGATCTCACTTAACTTCATGGTACTTTACTAAGTACTTCGTGTTTGTTAAAACTTCCCGAACAGTTCTGTTATAGCAGCACTTGCCATGGCAAGTGCGCCATGCTAACTGGCTTATCGGTTAAACACACACCGGTTGCGGTATTGTTCTCACCCGCACTGTCATCAGTGGCCTTGTTGGCCCTCACTTGATCTTACAGTCTTGACAATTAACCCTCTGGGCGACTTCTCGCTGTATTCACATGATAATCATTAACTAAGGTGTTTCCTATTCTGGAGATCCCTTTCTTTTGTATTGTTTCCTCTTCGTAGCCCGTTCCACGCATTTGTCGTGGTTACTGAGACTTGTCTCTGTTTGGGCACTACGTTGTGGTTCCTTTGTCGGTTGGTATACCGTTGGCGACATTATGTAATAATCGTAGTCCCGTAGACGCTCGTCTCGGGTTTCATTACTTCACTTCTTGCCTGTTGCACGGTTGGTGCGATGCAAGCTGATTGTTCTCGACTGCTCGGCATGTCGACCCAGGCTGCCGGAAATTCTATTCTTCTATACACAGATTCTTCACTCTTCGCTATGAAATACGGTTAACATTGTTTAGATGAGAACCGTCTCCGGGATTCCCAGTTTTCAGGATCTACCGTAAGACAGGTTCTCCGTACCCACAGTGGTATTTAATAACAGCCAGATCGGGTATTCCCGAGTAAGAGAGGACTTCCATCTCTCTGGTGTTGTTTCCCAAGTTATAAAACAGGGATTTCGGAGGGCGGGTTGGACACTGTAGGTTTCCAGTAAACGCTGGTAATTCCTAACTAGCGTATCTCTCACGCTATCACTCAACCCTTAACCCCAAGTACTAAAATCCTAACTCGGTACTTCCTAAGCTTGGTAATTCAGTCATCAGAGCGATACTTCGCTCTGATGCCACTACTATATGGTATAACATTACATAATGTTATGTGGTCAAAATGAAATTTAAATTAATTAAAGGGCTGTACCGAATTATAAAAGGTTGGAAAATGAATTTTAGACTATGGTCTATAATGTTATAACAATTATATGGTTTAGGTGGAATTATAAAAGTAAGGATATTCACATTAAGTAATGTGACAAACTATAAATAAATAGGATTTATAAACTAAGGTATTTGTTGATTAAACCTTGGGAGTTGTAAAGATACAACATAAAATGTTACATATATAGGATAATAATCTTAATATAAGTTGTATAATATAGTACGACTAAAGGGAATAATCATCTAATAAAAGATGATAAAAATGTAACATATAATATAAGAGTTTATAACTCATGGAACTTACCTATGTGGTAAATATATACATATACAAGAAAAATGTATATAAGGATGAATATATATTATGGTTAGAAACCATATAATGTAATGGTGGTGGTTATTACAAAAAAATAGTTACAAACTACAAGTTATAGTTTTGGAATGCAAATATAATTTGCTAAAGATAATGGATTATATAATACAATGTATTATAATGGATGGTGGAAAAACAAAACCTTAGAAAATAAATACTAAGGTGAAATGTATAGTATGATTAAGATATACATGCAATATAGTGATAAACTATATGATATACAAATGTGTATTAAATTACATGCGATAATAAACGTTTAAAGTTAAGTATTAATATACTCGACGTAATCACGCATGAAATATGACGTTTTTCCAAATCCCGAGTTAAACCGAAAACCCGACAAACGTTTATAGTTAACAACGGGGAATAAACCGGGATGGATTAGTAACGGTACGGGGTGCCGTAGTGTATTGTTAGTACGAGATGCTGATGCATAGTGTGATGCATATTTATAGATTGTAAGAGGCGTCTCGAGGATCACCAGAGAATTTAGCAGATTCATACTCCACAGTCTTATAATCCCGGTGCACGGTATGTTATTTTTGTGGCTTGATTGTCTCTGAGGATTTCCTCAGTTCAGACATTGTGTGAAAATCTGTGATAAGATCGAATGTCTGCTTGTGTGAATTAATATGCTTGAGTTGCGTATTAATGCTGCTTTATTATTATTACTGTTGTACGATAACAGTACCGTTCGTATATATGAACATATTATAAAACAAACTAGTGGCAATGATGCTATCTTATATGTGTAATATAAGGAACGTAAGTAAAACGTTGTAGCATTAGGATAATAAGATATATATAATATCTGAGACTTATATACGGAGCATTGGCCTCTTTAACGCCGCTCTCATATCTAGCACTGGATCCCGAGTCGACATACTCAGGATTGGACTACGACCTTAGTCTGCTGTGTTAGGAAAAAAAATAGTAAAACGATGCGATGGTATAGATAAGTTTATCAAGAGGATGTGGCTCTTGCTGTGAACTGTGATCAATTAACGATACCAGGATACCGTGTGGTAACCGTAAGTATCTGGATAAATTTCCAATGGACTACAGATGGTTCATCGGTCGGAGACTCTACCGCTGGAGTGGCTATTGTCGTGGGTGACCCGCCATAGAAGATGGGTAACTTAGAGACACGTCGTTCTAACGAGACGTTGTCATTAGGCACGACTGAACAATTACGAATGACTATATTAGCTCGTACATTAGGCGAACATTATTTGGGCTTGTACGCCAAAGACAGGAAATTATACTTGTTTATAATTCTCGTTGTTTTGCCTTATTGCTCAGTGGTTATGCTTTGTAATTATGTGTGGTATGTTGGTGGATTTGTTTGAACGAGCCATTTTGCTCATATTGTGTGTTGTGAACTGGTTGAGTCGAGTCGCTGTACTCATGTGTAGATTATGGTGGATTGTTTGGTCGAGTGAGTCGCCGTACTCAATTATGAACTATCAAGTGTTTGTTGGAATGGAGTCTCTGTACTCATATAAGCGTTGTAACGCTTTCAGTGGTTTATTACGATGCGATGTGTGAAGCCGGGGGCTTGTTGGTTATTTGAGTTTACTGCAATATATATTGTTGCTTTACAGTTTTAAAATTAAACTACTTGCATGAAAATGAATTGCATGCTCTCGACCAATTAACTGAGGGTCCGAGGGGGCATGACAGTCATGTAGTAACATACTCAGCAGGGCTGATTCCATACCACAAACAACCATTTTTGCAAGGTATGCAGCTTCCGGTGTCGAGAACGAGAGGGACGCGCTGGGTAGTTTAATTACAGTTGTTTTAATATGCACTGTTGCCTTTTTGATACGAAACTTTAGAAACGTGTATAGTTTGGGATACTTAGAATGCTCACTGTGAATGTATTTTATTTTTTTTATATTGGTTTGGGAAGGTTTGATCTATCTCTTGTTGTCACTATGGGAAATTGTTTCGTATTTATGAATTTATCAGTAAGCACGTTATTACTCGTATGGGCAAGTGAAAATGGTGACACCAGTAGTTCAATTGTTGAGATGACCGCTGCGATTACAGTGTTAAATAAGATGATTAGGAGCCGATTAGAGTAGGGGTGTTACAGATCAACCTAGAGTTAACCCTGAGGCAAGGAACTGAAGCAGCTGTTTTTGCCATCTTAGGAACCTCCGTTACATTCACCGATGACCTTATCCCCAGCTTTACTGTAACACCCCAACTACTAATACCGTGATTATCGCTTAAACCTCCATGTCATTACAATAATATCGCAACAGAAAATCATACTAAGTTAGTGTTACCACCGTTAGTCACCCACGTGACTAACTAGGCCTATTCAATCACAAGTCATGGTCTGACTAACCGGATAATTTCCCGAGCTAATATACAACATAAACTAGAATCCACAAACTATACCGAGTTAAATACAATCCATAAATCTGAATACATACTCAAACCATGAGTGTACAAACACTACTCATGTAATTAACAAAATAATCCCGAGATACTTCTACCCACTCCTACACTTAGGGTGAGTCGTCTTCAGTCGAGTACCTGAAAAGTAAATAGCAGGCCCCGAGGGGCTAAGCACCTTTGCTGGTATGGAAGACGTGCAGCCCATGAGCTACCGGGGCTTACACACAACTAATTGGTCGATATACATGCGGTTGCTAATTATTCAAACAACATTATGAAGTACAATAAACATACAACATATTAAGCATGTAATCACATAACTCAAATAGATCGAATATCGTAATGGAAGTTCATCGAGTAAGTGAGTTAGTTTCTTTTCGTTCCAAGGCCCGAGAATTGTTTAGTTCTTGTATTCGACCTTAACTCATATAATGTCAACCGTTCTTTATTTAGAACCGTTCATACATCATTCCATTGTTTACCTTGTCGGGTTGTGAGTAACTCTAGCTAGTGAGTGTGAGCTCCACTGATTTAAATAAATAATAATTCTTAAGTTAGCATGGGGATGTAGGCGAGATCCCCCCGCACCATACTTAATCTAGCCTCCCACCTCGAACTGTAATCTGAGGAGGCCGAGTCGGTTCGTTGACTCTAGGCGACAAGTCCGTAGACAAGTTTCAGGTGGAAGTCGGATCTGATACAGATACCGACCTCCTATCTATTCACGCGTGACCGGAGTCAGTCCCGGATTCCTCACCCCCAAGTTACCCATCAGTAAAAGTGTTGTATAAACAATCTTTGTTAGTTAAATCTTTTGTCAGATATTAACCAACCAACATTAGGGAGTCATTCCATGTTCTTACACAATTGTCCAATGTTAGACATTTTCGTATGTGGGAAACGTTGTGAATCTCTAACCGTTATTTTATGTACCTTACATGCGTTGATTACTAATCAAAGTTAGCACGCAAGCTCAAAGGAAAGTTGGGTTAGCACAATCCAAAACATGAAGGAAAAAGCAGTAAACTATTTTTATGCATTTATCTTGTTTAGTCATAGCGTATAAACAAGTAGCACACAAGCCGGGGTAAACCTCGGTAGCAAGCAGACTGCAAGAAAACCATATCGTACACCTGGAGAGTGGCTAGCTTTTAAAACGACGCTCGCCTAATCCGTCGAATATCTCCGACTATTTGGATCCTATAATACAGTAGTCCGATAGGTTAATAACCTAATCACTTCCTTGCTAATGCGTTATTCTATGCAACGTTCCTTAGTTAATTCCTAACCACGTCATCATTTCATGTGACGTCTTTTTGTCTTTACCATTTCCTTGGTTTTAACTTCCTAACTATTATATATATATATGTTGTGTATATATATTAGTCTTATAATTTCAGTGTCGCACTATTGTCACATTACTCCTCTTAATCTAATCTACTTATGTTACACATATGTGTTTGTAAGTTCTTAATATTGCAATTAACATTATACTTAACTATCCAAGTATTTTCCAACCTTTAAGGTCTTTTACCTAACAATCTTTCTCTAATCTTTTCCCAATATTCCAAAGTTCTTATCCTAATACCTCCACATCAACAAACAGCCCCTAAGGTGTCCACTTTCATTTCTCACCCAAAACTTCTCAAAATTATGAAGTTACCACACAATTTTCCTAATACTTATAATTAGCCACCAATTCAAAATTTCTTTCAATCTAAACATCACTCAATTAATTTCAAACCTCACCTCCTAGTTTTGGAAATCTCAAAACAGCCCATTCTGTTTTAATTAATTTCCCTCAACTTAACTCTTCAATATTACAAATTGACCACACTTAGTTTCTAATCTTTACAATTAACTCCTTTCATAATTTATTTTGTAAATCAACACTTCATTAAATTTTTCTAGCAAACATATCCTATATATTTGAATATTTATATGCTAACCCCAATGTCATTTTAACTCTTATATTAACTTTCCAATATTTAAGGTTTTGCCCCATTTATTTTCTAAACCTTACAATTTAATACCTTTAACCTTATAAATTCAATTTCTAATCTCTTCTTACTAACTCTTGGTCAATTACCTAGTTACCACTAGTTTGACCTTTCAATTACAACCATAACACATATATTTTAATAATTACCATTTTGACCTCTAAGTTGTACAACTTTACATTTATGTCATAATGGTTAGTATAACCTATAGTTTTAATCCCTTATTTCATAAATTCCAATTCAACCCCCTAAATTCTGAAAATTATGCTCACCACATAACAATTCGGTTTTAATTTATATTTTTCCTAAATTACAAATTTACCCCAAAACTTTATAATTCTTACATTTTATGTTATAATTCATATTAAACTCCAAGTTTCAACATTTTAACCTAAGTTTTGGTCAACCTTTGACCTATATCATTTCCGCCCCTATTAATTCTTTTCCACCCAGAATTTTATAAATATTACACCTAGACCCCAAATATTCCTAGAATTTACATTTAACTACCAAATATCATTTTTCAACTTATAATTTCTTTTATTTACCAAAGCAGTCCCCAAGGTTTGGCTTATATTTGTATATAGCCCTTTTAACTTTTCTTTTTTTACAATTTTATACCCATTCCCTTAGTCATATTATAACTAACACATTTAAATACTTTTATTTACTTAAATGGTCACAAAACTAATTCATTAAATTCTCTAAATTCGTAACTATTTTTGTACCCAATTTTAAAGGTCTCTAAAGTTTCTAAAATGTCATATACACCTCTGATTTTTATGCCTAAGGTTAAACTATATTATAGCAAGCATATAAAAGCATAAAATGCATAAAAATGCTTAATTAAACAACTAATTGCTGTTGGCTAGAATACAAGCCTTTAAATTCAAATCAAAGCTCTAACATAAGCCTTAATTAAGTGCATAATTAAGCAATAAAATGCACACCAAACAACATAGTTTTCGGTAATAATTTAATTAATGTTATAATTCATTTTATAAGTTATTTTCTAACTCATAAATCACTAGCTACTTAGTCATAAGTTTATAAGTTGATTTATATCATTTCCTAGGTTAAAGTAACTCATTTTATAACCTATGCTCTCGGCCATGTTATAATTCAACAATTAAATACTTAAAACCTTATAATATGTAATCAGTAAGGATATTAACCTTTTAAGCTCACTTTGTTGAATTTCCAACAGCAAGAAACCGACCCTAATTACCAAGATATAAGGAGATTATATTAAGAACATAATCAAGGTTTTAACCCATATATTAAGGCTTTAGACTAAGTAGAAATCCTTACCCTTGAAAATGTAATTTCCTTGGTATTTGGCACTTGAAATTTGACAGAAAAACAAGGCTTGGAAATCTCTACTTTCGGACATGATTAGGAGAAAAGTAAGAGTCAAAATGTTGCTCTTAAAGATCAAAGGAAGAACATGTCTTAAGCTTAAAAGAAAAGGACCTTAAGTACTTATAAGTACTTTCTGCCCATGGTTTGTTCTTGTTTCAAGGGAGAGTTTTCAAGCTTGAAATACACTAGAAATGATGAAGGAACAAGCTACATAAGGTGCCATTCTCGATTGGTACAAAATGTAAGGAGAAAATGGTGTTTTAAGGACTTTTATTACCTTAAACCTTATTCAAAGGATGGGTAAGTGTACCCCATGGAATCCCTCGGTTTTTGCCTTCAAAGTAGTTATTATTGATAGATTGGAGCCAAACTTTGGAGGGGAAGAAGTCTCCTTGAAGAGTAATGAAGGAAAAAGGTGTTTTAAGGCAAAAAGAAGTACTTATGGAGTTTGTATGGCTAATTAAGGTTATGAAATTCCATGGATGGCTTCAAGCTTTGCAAGAGGAAGGTTTTGATGGGGAGGATAACCGTCAGCCAAGAGGGAGTAGCAAGAGAGAGGTGAAGTGTAATGATGAAAGTAAATATGATAAGATTTTAAAAGTAATCTTAGTCTTGCTTTTAAGATATTTTGGCTGAATCAAATGGTGAGTCATAGAAAGGATGCCGCCTCATTTAGGAGATATTTAGGGGTCATTTGACCATTGACCAAGCTAGAAAGGATTAAATCCTTGTTTGGCACTATTTGGGTACTATTCATAAATGAGTGCACAAATTTCTGATTTTTTTTTGAAAAACTTTGTATTAGGCTTGCTAATGTGGTACATTATAGTACATTAGTACATTATGATGTAATTAAGCCTTTATAACCACTCAAAAACCAACTTCTAAGATAATTTCTCAAAAATATGCTTTAAGGAGTTTTAAAGCACATTTTATGTTTTAACTTATCTTAGATATTAAGCTTATAAATCCACTTTGGACCCTACTTAAGGTTACACAAACTCTAAGGCAAGTTTTTGCACTAATTGCTCTGAAAGCGTATTTTTGTGTTCCAAGGGGTTTTAAGTTGTTCACCAATGTTTATAATACATGTTTTAGCCTTATTATATCATAACTTGATGTTTAATTACCATATTTAAGTTTGGGGTATTTCAATCTACCCCCTTAAAAGGACTTTGCCCCCAAAGTTCCCATGTATCTTACATCATTTAGAATACACGGATAACTTCATACCATAGATCGTATAGATCATGTTTATATATATAACCTTCAGAATCATAAGGTCTGTCATATATATAAACTTTTAGACTCATAAGGTCCACCATTGTGTATAATACATACACAATTCCATCCACAATACTAAGCAAACAACAAGCAACTCTATGTGATTGTTGTTTACTACATCAGAAGCAATATTAAATTTACCAATACATCTCCAATTTAAATTCATGCTAGGACTAAAGGTCCTTGTCTATTCTTAACATGATTAATTGTGACCACTTGTAGGGAGTTTCAGGAATCATCCGACCTTGATGTGATCAGCATCAGTGTTGAACTATCCTTTCACCCAAATTTGTGTTCGGTTTCCCTTGATCCCCGGGAATCAAGTTCCACTTCCCACGTCAATTTCAACCAATCAAATAATTTAACAAGTTCCAATTTTCTATCTTTCTATAATTCTAGTCATAATCATATAAAACTAGCACACATCTCAAATTATGGAACTAAGTCCATCATCTGATAGTACCAGTCTTCTCCAAACAACCATCCATTTCCTAGGGAAGTCATTCCACTAGATTCCACATCGGTTTCATACCGATTCACACCTCAAGATACAACTGTATTCGGTTCCTTATTCATATACCACATAGAATTCCATCCCTCTAGAGTTCTACTCCTCTTTACCTGTATTCTCACACCGGAGTAACAAGATAGACATATGTGTCTAGTATTCGCATTTTTTGCGCGTAATATCCACAACCATATATATATTATATTTATGTAACATACATATCAAACATCACAACAATTGTCTTGTGCTATGCACACAGTAATTTATGTACTCGAATACACATATCTCGGAACCGGTGGAACTGGAACCGTGGCCACCATTACTTGTGTCTATAAATATACAATACGTACATGTGCTATATACATGAACTTATTATATTGTCATCATTATAAACCGACATATAAAATACTATATTTCCTCTAGTTATCAACTTGATATGATATTTTTTTCTTTTTTAAATTTATAAAAAAATAATTTTGTTATTTAAAATTTGAAATTTATTAATTAAATCAGTTGGTGCTATATTAAATCAACAAAAAATTCTAGCATATAATGACTAACATTTATAGGTATATGTACGACAACAATCCCTTATTTATTAATTTATTTTTTAATATACAAAAAAATGTTAGCCATAAACATTAATAATATATGTCATCCATACAAAAACTTTATGCCATAGGTATACATAATATTGACCACGATTGTAAGGTCATCATTGACTCGATAGATTTTTAGGGTTTGTGGCTTAGGTGTATGGTGATTAGTCCCTAAACCCTACATTACAAACCCTAAAAATGTATTCGTCATTTTTAGCTTTTCTATGGTGGTTTTTAGGGTGTGTGGTGTAGAGTAATCTTTTCTGAAGTCGTTTTATACTTTATAATGTCACCACTGACTCGTCAGGTTTTTAGGATTTGTGGTTTAGCGTTTAGGGTAGTTAGACCCTAAACCCTGCACTACACACCCTAAAAACGCCTTCGATGTTTTTAGCTTTCATAGGGTGGTTTTTAGGGTGTGTGGTGTAGGGTAATCTTTTTTGAAGCTGTTTTAACTAGATAATATCGTCACTGACTCTGCAGCTTTTAGGGTTTGGGGTTTGGGGTTTAGGGTCAGCTTTTAGGGTTTGGGGTTTGGGGCTTAGGGTCGTTAGACCCTAAACCCTGCACTACAAACCATAAAAATTCCTTCGGCGTTTTTAGCTTTCCTGGGGTGGTTTTTAGGGTGTGTCGTGTAGGGTAATCTTTTTTGAAGTCATTTTATACTTTATAATGTTGCCACTGATTCGGCAGGTTTTTAGGGTTTGTGGTTTAGGGTTTAGGGTCGTTAGACCCTTAAACCCTGCACTACAAACCCTACAAACGCCTTTGACATTTTAATATTTCCTAGGGTGGATTTTGGGGGTGGGTTTGTGGTGTAGGGTAATACTTTCGGGCATATATACGAGTTACAATCTTTTTTTTTTAGTTTCAGAATTATATGTCATTCATAAGGAAATAAATATGCCATAAGTTTACATTATACTAGCCATGCTTTTATATCATTAATATGTAAAAACTACTCAATTCATTTTTAACTTTCCAAATAATAGGTTAACCATTTACAAGTGACAGGTTAAGCATTTATGATTGACAGGTCAGACATTTACGATTGATAGGTTCATTTTTCAAGTGACAGATTAACATTTTTCAAGTGACAGGTTAACAATTTATTATTGACAGGTTAACCATTTACGTTCGACAGGTTAACCATTTAAACTTGATAGGTTAACCATTTAAGCTTGACAGACTAACTATTTACCAACGACGGGGTTAACCATTTACTAGCGACAAGTTAACAATTTTTAAGTGACAGGTTAACCATTTACCAACGACAGGTTAACTATTTACCAACGACAGGTTAACCATTTACCAGTGACAGGTTAACAATCTTCAAGCGATAGATTAACAATTTACTAGCGACAGGTTAAAAGTTTTCAAGACAGGTTAACGATTTTCAAGCCACAGGTTAATGATTTTCAAACCACAGGTTAGGTAGGAGTGCAATGAGTGTTTTAATCACAACCATTCAAATAAATTAAAGTAGATCCAATAGTCAATATTTAAGCCTTTATATAAAGGCACTTATTTTGCCTTTTTACTATCCGCTTCCTTGCTCTGAGAGCTTTGGTGTGCAAGATGCCAAGTGGGTCTTGGAAAGGCTCAAACTTTTGACCATGGTTCGATCAGGCAAAGTCCTTCCCGGACACAACATTGTCAACAAGTAGCTCATCGTGCTCTCACATCTCCACGGATGATACTGACTTATCAATGGCCGCGATTTAAGTCTACCTGGATGAAGCACGAGTCTTGGAGGATCTGGATTCGATGCTATATGTAAGGACCTAGAGGGATCAATCATTGTTGTTGGCATAGCTAATGACCCAGTTTCATGGGCTCCCCAGGTGGCGGAGGTCAAGGCTATTTGCTTTGGGCTTGAAGTGGCTAATAATCTTGGAGCAGCCTCGCTCCATGTTCATTCAGACTTCCTAAGAGTGATTAATCGCTTACATGGAAAGGATGATGTTAGAGCATATGTTGAGTTCTATGTCCAAAACATTTTCTCTTGTGCCCCAGACTTTGACAAAGTTACATGGTCACATGTTGGTAGGGGAGTAAATAAGGAAGCTGGTCTCTTAGCTAATCTAGGAAGAAGAGGTGTTTATGAAGGAATATGGTGTAACAACATCCCTAACCATACCATTAATCTTTTATAATGGTAAGATCCATGTTTACAAAAAAAATGAAATAAATATTTGAAATTCTTGCACAACCTACATAAAATCTAGGCGCAACCTATACAAGGATTATTGCTTATGTTGTATATATGCAATCAAAAATGTGATCAAATATGTCACAAAAATATCAAGATGAACAAGTCTTACCGTTAGATAACTGATAATCAATCATTCTATACTGCTTTATGATACAAATTTAGATAATAAATGACATATATAGCTAGCAATAGGTCATTTGTGCAAAGATCAGTCAGTTGTCCAAATCTAAAGGCTTAAAGTACTTGCCGTCTATGAGGTAAGTCCCAACGCTCAAACGGACCGCCCATACATCTTTGGGTTTCTGTGATACAATCCTACAACAAGCATTAATAGTCAGAGACCGACCAACCTTACATAACAATAAACAGTGCCTTGTTAGTAGTGGAAACATTAAGCTTCTTTAGTCTGGGTTGTGGGCTAATATTTATTGATTTCAATGCACAAACGATGAATTATTGGGATGAAAACTAATTAAGTACCTTCCAACATCTCCAGGATTGATCAACCCAGAATTAACTCTTAGGCAAGGAACTGAAGCGGCCGTTTTTACCATTTTAGGAGCCTCTGTTACAATCACCGGTGACCCTATCCCCAGCTTTTCTTTCTCATTTGGCTTCTCTGGTTGCTCCTTCGACTCGCATCTTACCACAAGGCGGCATGTCGTTGCTTGATCCTTGTAGGAAGTAATCAATTTTTTTTGTTTATACTAAAGAAAGATTGGCGCATTGCCTTGAGGAAGCCAAGGAAGATGAACAAGATAATGACATGTGAGCAGTGGCGGATGCAATGCACTGCCTATAGGGTCACAAAAGAATCAAAATTCACAGATTCTACTTTCTGCTTGTTTTCAAATGCCTTCGCAGTTGCGGGTGAAAGAACACAATGTATCTAAACATGCAATGGAGGAGAAAAGGGAAGCACCTATTGCTACGGGAATGACCAAGTCCGCCTTATCAGGAACACGCCTAACAGTCACCGAGCTCTAGATATGATTGATTTCAATTAAAGAGAGACCAAAGTTAAAGGTGCATATGTGATTCCAAATGGTGATGATGAGATATCGACCAATATAGCAGCTATGTATGAGGATCGTAGTTTATGAATCATAAAACAGAACTTACAGACGCTACTCCGGGATATTGGTGTTTAGGTGTCAGGTGCAGCCCGATTCTTGTAAAACCTAAAGACTGGCAGCAATTGTAAGACGATGAGGAAGACCTAGCGTTACTGGTGTAGAACGAGGAGAGGCGGACGACGGAAGAATAGGAAAGAGACTGATGAGTGGCGGCTAATTCCATTTTTCTTTTCTCACTTTTGCCGCTCTGAATATGGTGGAATTTGCATTATTGCTTGCTTCTCGTCCTATTTAGGCTGTTACTGTGATTTGGCTGAGTTATTTCGTCCACTAGCAGTTATCAGTGGAGAAAGATTAGGAGATGGCAATTTTTATGGCTCTCGTACTTGGGATTACAGACAGCTGCGGATAACAAAAATCTTCAAGCAAGAACGGAGCAGCAAGTCTTTTCTTTCTACAACGAACCCGGTCCAGCTTTGTTACATTTTTTTTTTTTGTCTACCATCCTGTTCCTCCCATAATACTACATCCGGATCAGGATCAATTCTGGATGGATCAGTGCCTTCCCAATAATGGTTGGTGGTCATAATTATGGTTCTCCTTATTCAGTCTCAATCAGCTTTGTTACATTTTTTCTTATACGGAAAATTTACGATATAACTAACTATAGCGCAATTCCATTAAGTCGCTGAATTTTAGTATGAAATGCCACCGACTTCGTCACTTGGTAGTGGAGAAGACAAAAAAATCCCTACACATCATATTCTAGTTCACAAATGTCAATATATAATTACAGTTTACATTTGACAGAATATCCCTATCAATAATAAATAGAAAATTATTAAAATCATATAAATTAGAAAAACGGTATAATTATAACCTTACTAGACTAAGAAAAAATCAAAATAAATAAAGGAGCTATGTTTCCTTCATTGACCTTTCATATTCTCAATTTTAATATTGTATTTGTTCGTTATTGGCTATCATGAACGTCGTTATCTTATCTCTGCTGGGTTTTGCATTCAATTTTATGAATTTTGTAGTCATCATGAAAAATATGTGATCAGTTGTTTAAAATTTACATTCATAATCGCAATTAATTTTTTAGGATATGTTGTCACAAAAAGAAATTCATTAATAAATATTTGTATTACGAAATATATTATTTAATAAATTATTTTGAAAAAAAATAAAAGTTGTAGATAGCCGTTAAAATTTTTTATTCTAACTTAATTGGTTTCCATTATAGTATGATTATAAATAATTTTAAAAATGTTTTGATTCAAACGGAACTCAATTTCAAACAATCGTCGAAGTAGCTAATACTGTTGCGCGTTTTCGAACCTAGCGTTTGCGCTACATTGTAGTATGGCAATGGGTAAGATTGGTATTTGACATCTTTTGTCCTTTTATGCTTTATACTTTTAAAAACTTTAAAATGTTGTAGTTTATTAGATTAAGTCCAAATAACATAAATTTTATACCATTGTTCATCATAATTCAAGCTCTTCAAAATAAGACCCATGAGTATGTTTTGATAAATTTTAAATTTTTTTATTTTTGTATGTACATATGTTTTAAGATTCATTGTGAATCTTAAGTTTAAGAAAAGTGAATCAAAGGTTGTTAAAAAGTGAATCAAAGATTGTTAAAAAGTGAATTAGAGAGTTGCTTTAAAGTGAATAAGAGGTTTAAAAAAGTGAATCTCATAAACAGAGATTGTTTAACTAAAGTGATTCTGATTGTTTGACTAGTTTGAATCAGAGGTTTTAGAAAAGTGAATCTAAGGTTGTTAAAAAGTGAATCACAAGTTGTTACAAAGTGAATAAGAGTAATAAGAGTGAACCTCGTAAGCATAGATTGTGTTAACTAAAGTGATTAAGAGGTTAAGAGATATGAATCAGAGGTTTTTATAAAGTGAATCATGCGTTTAAGAAAAGTGAATCAGAGGTTTAAGAAAAGTGATTCTCGTAAATAAAGATTGTTTTAACTAAAGAGAATAAGATGTTTAAGAAGAGTGAATCATAGGTTTAAGAAAAGTGAATCAAAGGTTTTTTAAAGATGAACAAAGGTTTAAGAAAAGTAAATATTTTGTTTAATACTAGTAAAACTTAATCCTACCACAAAGTTATGCGAGAACAATATGAACCTTTCATTTATTGAAAGTGGATCATTCGTTTAAAAATAGTGAATCTTAAATTTAAGAAAATCGAACATTTCATATAAAACAATGTAAATCCTTTGTGTTTTTTAAAAGTGAACCTTAACCTTGCACTACAAACCCTAAATATGCCTTCAACGTTTTTAGCATTCCTAGGGTGGTTTTTAGGGTGTTTGGGGGGGGGGGGGGGGTAGGGTAATCCTTTTGTGGTTTACGGTTTAGGGTCTTGAGACCCTAAACCTACACTACAAGCCCTACAAATGCCTTCAACGTTTTTAGCATTCCTAGGGTGGTTTTAGGGTGTTTGGGGGGGGGGGGGGTGGGGGGTAGGGTAATCTATTTGGCATTGGTTCTACACTTTATATTGTCGTTACAGACTCGACAAGTTTTTAGGGTTTGTGGTTTAGGGTTTCTGCACTACAAACCCTAAAAATACCTTTGACGTTTTTAACTTTCCTAGGGTGGTTTTTAGAGTGTCTGGGGTAAGATTCATTTTGCTAATGAATATGGTTCATTTTATTATTAAATAAGATTCATTTTCCTAATGAGTAAGATACACTTTAAAAAAATCTAATATATACTCATTCTAAAAACATAAAATTTTAAGTTTATCAAAACATATCTATGATACATCTTGTTTTGAAGAGTACGAAAAATAATGAACAATGGTATAATTTGTTTTATTTTTACACTTATATTTTGCAAGTTATGGCATTTGGAAAAATAAAATCTCTCTCCTACTAATTAAATCAAATTTAGTCCCCAAAAAACTCTCGTAAAAGCGCGTAACAACATATATTTTTCTTTCTTTTTTTCTTCATTTATTCCCCAATCACAACATGACACATCTTCCATCTCCATAGTAGTCCCTAGCACCTTAGCCCGGGTCGTGGTTTCGTACCGTTGAAGTAGGGAAATGTGGTTCGGTTATTAACCACCATACAACAAAAAGAAGATAATTCTATCCTCTATATAACTCTAGGTTGGCTAACACTATGAAAAGCTAGCACTGTCAAAATATATAAAAATTATGTATTTTTAAATTTTTTAAATTGAATCTTAAAATATATGTACATACAAATAATATAACTTCATAAATTTATCAAAATATATTCATATTGGATCTTATTTTGAAGAGCTCATGAACAACGGTATAAAATTAATGTTATTTACACTTATGGCTAAAAAAATCACTTCAAGACTTGGTAGGGAGAACCACGGTAGGGAGAACCACGGTTCGATCCCCCACAACGGCTATTGGGAGGGGATTGGAACCTATCCATCCAGAGCTGATCCCCGATCCAGATGTAGTCCAATAGGGCGAACGGGTGGTAGACCAAAAAATGACAAATATAAAAAAAGATAATAATTGTGTCACCTTCCTAGAGCCAACTTCTAATTCACCTAATTAAAAGCGGACAATCCTCACTAAACTGAATCCTTTAATAATCCGTAATGGATATATGGACAGTTTGTTTTTTAGTTGATGAATTACATATAAGTAGTCTTTTTTATATGAATAATTTGGTTATAATTTATGGAATATGATACAAGTTTAATTAAATTATGTAATTCTATAAATAATATTTTTTAAATATTTTTTTAAAAAATTGTTTAAGATTACAAAGTCTAACAATTAAACTGTATTTTTTAATAAAAATGACTACATAAATGAAAAATATGATTGCTATAAATAATACAATATTCCTAAAACAATATTTATTAATATATATAAATATTTTTATGGTTGTATACCTTAAAAAATATGACTGAAAATTCTAAAAATTGATTGTATATTTTATAATGATTGTGGAATCTAAAAATCTGACTGCAAAAACAAACACTATTATTTTATATGCTCCGTTTTTTAAATGTCGTTTAGCTCTTTGATTTGTTAAGATTTAGGTGTCAGTCCAGATCTTCAAAACAAACTTTATTCATTTTTCCCACCATTACCCCTATTAATAGCCTTTCCTAACCGGTAAAATAATCAGTCTTGTTTAATGAATTTCAAAAAGCTGGTAACTAGTAAACAGTTAGGAAAAATTCAGAATATGATTTTATAATTTAGGGAAAATTATATCCCCTCCCATGACGTTTGGTGAAATTACACCCCACCTATGAGATTTCAAAAATTACTTTCTCCACCCATGTGGTTTCCCCTTTTTTATATCCGACAACTTTTCTAATTTTCATTCAACTTAGGAGATTCTTAAATGTTGTCCAAAATTGATGAAACTTTACATGGACGATGCTAAGGTGTTATATTTTGGTTCAATGTCAAATTCAAAGTTTTTTAAGCTCATATGTGACACGTGGGACCCAATGAACACACGTTCACATGTCTTATGTTTTATTGGGTCCCACGGATCACATATTATCTTAAAAACTTTGGATTTCGTGTCGGACCAAAATATAACACTTTAGCATCGTCCGTGTAAAGTTTCATCAACTTTGGACAACATTTAAGCATCTCTTAAGTTGTACAAAAAATAGAAAAGTTACTGGATGTAAAATTGGGAAACCACTGGGTGAGAAAAGTAATTTTAGAAACCACATGGGTGAGGAGTGTAATTTCACCAAATGTCATGGGAGTGGATGTAATTTTTCCAAAATAGAAAGTCCCGAGAATATCCTTGGAAAATCCCAGCCTTATGCAATTTGACCGTTTTATCCTTGCCTTTGCATTTATGCATTAGGACTTTGCTCGATGGTCAAAATTTTGGGTATAACACCTAGTCCACTTCACCAGCAAGACCCTCCTTGAAATTGATACCCGATACCTGCACATGGAATAGATGATCTCGTTGTTTATCACCGGTCGCAAATTGTAGCCATACTTGTAGGGACATCGAATTATCGTCCGCACCCACTGCCCACTCAAGCAAATCATTCAGAAGCCGGACCACTCTCGATGAGGTCAGGCCCTCGCCGACTTCCTAACGAACAAGAACTTTAGAGCTTTGCCACCCTCTTAGGAGCCCACCGACGCCCTCCAAATACAAACACTTTACATCAATGGTTCTAGCCAGAAAGTAGGATGCAGCGCCAACATCCTAATCAGGTCACCCAATGGCCACACAACCCGATATGCGATCCGACTTGGATTCGCGGCAATAAACAATGACTCACCCTCAACGCCAGCCATGTCAGGGTATTCAGTGACTCCCACTTGGTTACCAAACAGCTATCCGGAGGCTTAGAAGCAAGGGACGACGAGATCCAGAGATACCTAGCCTAGGCTACAACACTCAAGGACTTCTTCCACTCATTCCAAATAAACTATGTTCCCCACGGAGACAACCTAGAGGCCGATGCTATCTTCAAGCTAGCCAGCTCGTGTGAAGGTGTAACCAGACATGTCCTAATTGAATTCAAAAATTCCTCAAGCATATCTGCCCCAAATATCCTAAGCGTCGAAGGGACTAGCAGACATGGCAGTTGGAGACCCCAATCATGGACTACCTGATCGATAACAAACTCCCCAATGACAAAATCGAGGCCAAAAAGCTTAGAGACCGCGCTAACCACTTTTTTCTCTTGTAGGGCGAGCTCTATAAAAGAAGCTTATTTGAGCCAGCCATCAGTGGCGTCCTACCCAAAGTGGGTGCCCACCTGATCAACAAATAAAATCCACTCAGGAGTCTACAGAAATCACCTTGGCCACCGAGCCCTCGCCAAGAAGATCACTCGTGTCGGATACTTCTGGCAACCCTCGTCCGCGATTGAGAACTCCACGGACAAATGTGCGCTGCACGCCAAGTACACGCCAGAAGAATCAATGCCTCTCCCGCAGAATTGCTACAATTCTCAACCCGTGTCCATTTGCTCAATGGGGAATTGACACAGTGGGCCTCTTACCCACCACCTCACTCGGGGATTCCGGTTTGTAGTGGTCGTGGTTGACTACTTCACAAAGTGGATAGAGGGCGCCCCTCTCCCCATTCACTGCGTAAAGCATCAAAACTTCGTATGGGAAAACATACTGTGTCGCTTCAAATTCCCCGGAATCATCATCACTAAAAACAGATCACGGTTTAACTGCAAGTCCTTCATCGAGTTCTACGACACTCATGCCATTGACCTCATATTTGTCTTTGTTGTGCACCCACAAGCAAACGGAAAACTCATGCGAGACCTCAAGAAGTGTCTATCGGGAAGAAAAGGCATTTTGACTGAGCTCTTACCTCAGGTACTCTAGTCCTACCGCGCCACCAAACGAAAGACAGATGGAGAGACCCCCTTCAAGTTGGTATACAGAACCGACGCTATTATCCCAACATAAGTCATGATCATCAGCACTCGGATAAGATACTTCGACAAACGAATTAACAACGATCATATCCATGCCAAGCTCGATCTCATAAACAAAACCCGTGACATTGCCCTCATACGGCTACAACACGACAAACAACAAGTAGCTCTATATTACAACAAGAAAGTAAAACTCAGGGGATTCACGCAGAGGGACTTAGTCCTACAAATGGTCAACAACCCATTAAAATTACAATCGAAATGTGACGGCCCATTTATCTTCTCCGAACGAACCGGCCCCGCTTCATACCGACTCTTCGATTACGATGACAAAATCATCTCTAACTCCTTGCACGCCAAATGACTCAATAGGTTCTACCCATAAGTAATTATACACTCTCATGCAATACATTACGACCATTATAGCTTCAAAAGCAACCACTCGTTTCGCTCTATGCCAATTATCTAATCCTGTCATGTTTGTACGATGCTCCTACTGCATCCCAAAACAGCATGCATTACTCGTTCCAAGTAATACAAACATATGTTACCCATTTCAAAATAGCATGTAGACTCACTCAGTATAGCATGTACGACGTACTCAGTATAGCATGTATGACTCTCGCAAACGATAGCATGTACAACTCACTCACACGAACACAGCATGAATCACCTGCTCACGCTTGCATCAATTAGTGTCATACACATGCAACTCATTATCACAATCCATGTATGATTCATTCTTTCACATGTAACATGCATGGTGCACGCGCACAACATGTTCGTTCCCCTTAGTTAACACCATTGGGCACGGAATCACCCCATGTGATTCATCAGCCCTAGCAGGATCTGTCAGCCTACCTCCACTAGCTTGATTTGTGAGCCTAATTTCTCAATAGAACCTGTTAGCTTGATCTGATCGATCAATGTGATCCGTCAGCTTAACCAGTAGGGTCTGTTAACCTAGCTTCACCAGTTTGACCTGTGAGGCTGACCTCACAACAGGATCATGGTAGGCTCCTCCGGCTTTAATCTGTAAGCCTGGATGAACCCACGAGATGCTAGAGTCTCGCCACCTATGCATGCCTAAGTCCCCCAGATTGGGCATAATATGTCGTCCAGCTGGCCAAGGAATAACATTTCTGAAGAAAAAAATACCCTCCCAGGAGGCCCTCTACAATTGTGATAGGCCCTAGAGTGTTTTTCCTACAAACTAAGTCTCGGTCCAAGGTTTTGCGCTTTCTGGGGCCATGTAGCCATGCTTCCTGAAAGGGGCGGTCTTCGCCAATTAGTGGCACATTAAAGGGCCCCCCATCTATAAACAAGTCCTCGGTTTGAGCATTGAAGCTCGCCGGCTTGCTAGGCAGCTCCTCTTTTTGAAGGCAATTGACCTTTTCTGGTTAGCGGAGCAAAGGGGTGATATCCTTCAAAATCAATGAAACTGAGATTGAGCCAGCTCTCACCCCCGCATTCTAAAAGCAACGAAGTCAGAATCGAACCATCCATCGCCCTCACATTCTTAAGGTATAAACGAACTCGTGATCGAGCCAACCCTCACCCCGCATTCTTAAGGTAAAAAATAAAGACGGGATCGAGCCAGCCCTCACCCTCACATTCTTAAGGTAAAAAATGAAGCCATGATCGAGCCAGATCTCACCCCGCACTCTAAAAAGCGAAGCCGGGAACAAGTAAACCCTCACCCACAACTAATGAAAACATATATACGCAGCTTAACACTAGTCAAATACCAACAAAGGTATCAACTGATCTTTTTATCATATATTACGTAAATTGTGATCTTACTAATTACGAAGCAAGCATGAAGCCTACAACAAAACACATAGCGACAAAGGGCCAAAACAGGCCCCCGACATGACCACGAGTCAGTTCAAACATACCTCGAATAAGAAGAAAATGGGGCATACACAAAGACAGAGGAGGCGAATGACAGGAGGGACAACCCGAGTTGTACACAGCTGGGAACCTCGATCTCGCGCACCTCCCCACCTCACACCCTATACCACTCACCACCCCCCCCCCCACCCCCACCCCCACCCCACGAACCCTTGATGACAATTGAGATAGCATCCGAACACAACAGGTACACCACCACTGTTGTACCTTCCAACGAAGACACAAGGCACCTGAAGACTCATCCTACCTTCCCTGTCCCAGCCGTGTTATGGGAGCACCACCCCGACCAGGCCCTAGAAAACTTCCATAACGATGAAGGTACGATCAAAATGCCGATTCAATGTCTTGAAGAGATCACTACCACTACAAGACAATTGATAGATCCTTTAGGATCAGATCCCCTACCCCACTGGTGCAATCTCACTCCACCAACATTTTTATAATTAAATCCCCATCCAAAGCTGAAATACCCCTGAATTATAAATGGTGATTAAATTATTCTCATATGATTTTTAGAGGCATAATTATGCCTAAAGAATATTGGTGAAGAAAGTAAACCAAAAGAAAAGAGAAAACGCGTGAAAAGCACAAAACGTAAAAACGTGTGTTACGCAACCATAGGACGTGAATGAACTCGATTAGGGTCTTAGCTGGATTCCTAGGGCTTAATTATGCCTAAATAATATGTGGGAACTATTCCCGAAGAAAACGGATCCATATAGTGGGTTAAAAACGCAAACGAGGCTTTAAAGCACGTTTTTCGAGAAAACCCGGAAACGCAACTTTAAGTGGTCAAATGGACTCGTAAAAATTATAGTTGACCAAATAACTATTATTAAACATTAATGGAAGCCTAAGAACCATTAAAATTAAAGAAACGAGAAAAATCTGGAAAACGGGCCCGGTTGATGAATAGTAACAGTTTAAGCACATGTGGACTTATATTGACTTAACAAGGTCAATGGGCAAATGAAGGTCCCCATAACAGCATAAAAAACGGCCCCCACTAGAGATATAATATCTCATTCAGCAACTAGTAACTAAATAAGAAAAAGGACAAGAGAGAGAAGGTAAAAGCAAAAAGCAAAAGTGAAAAGTAAATACTCCCCTACCTCTTCTCTCTCCTCCATTCAGTAGATTTATCCCCCCCCCCTCTTTCTTCTCCCAGCCGTGAGTCTCTCCTTCATTCTACCTTGGGTGATTTTAAGCCCCTTCCATGTGTTATACCCAAAATTTCAACCCCCGGAGTAGTCTCTAAGGCATACGTGTTACAAGGGCAAAGTAGTCAAAATGCATCAATGCAGGATTTTCCAGGACATTCTGGGATTTTCTATTTTCATATGACTTGCATTATCTCCAAACACTTCCAAATATCATAGTCATTATGAAAGGTATTTCATGATTTTTGATAATATTTATTCTGGAAATTTAGCTTTTAATTCATATTATAAGCTAATTTCTTAATAATTAACACATGAAATAACCTCAAAATAGAAATAAAAGGTTTCCAAAATTAAAATAAAATTGTCACATGGTTAGCATGACTACATACAGTCATAAACCTGAAATTATTTTATTTGGAACCTTAACCCAAAATTTAAAAGAGAAATTCAATCATCTTGCAATTTTCTCTCTCCTCTGGAAAATATCGAAATCAAAACAAAACGTCATGAAATTTTAACACAAGATATAGGATGATTATTAGAAACTAATGCCATTGGAATTTCGTTATTTCGACTTTCCAATAATAAGTTATGAATTATGGGAGATTCCAGATTGTGAGATTTTTATCTAATCGGTTAGTTATCAAAATAACCCGATTCTAACTCTCAAAATTCTTAAAAATCATCCTTTATCTTCAGTTAAAATTTCATAATTTTTCTCGGCCTACAACATATTTTAAGAAATCAGATTCCCTTAGAGCACAAAATCAGGGTTTTAGATAAAAATCTTGTTCTATCAACATGGCCTTGCTCTTTCTATAAAAGGACCTTCCAAAAACGACCTAGGGCAAGGGAGAACACTTCCAAAGTCAGAAAACACAGCCACAAACCTTCTCCCCACGTTTTTGCACTTCCAAGCCTCAAATCAATACCGAAACACTTAGAAATCACCCCAAAACCACCAAAAACTCATCCTTTCTTCTCCCATTGAACATCCAAGCACCAAAACACCAAATACACAGAACCAAAACGTGGTTAACAGCCCAGGTAAGAAGGGGACAGAAGCTAGTTTCGAACTCAAGCCGAAGACCGAATCCGATGAAGCCTCGAAGGGCCCTTGATCTGAAGAATCCAATCGAATTCGAAGGTAAAACAAGTAGAAATCTGAATCTCCTAACTCCCCGAAGTGTTTAATCTGGTGTTAAATTTTGACTTCGAACTGACTCTTTAAGGTTTCTGAATTGTCGTTTATTTCTGTTTCTGTTCATTAACTTGTTAGCTAAGTTTCGTATTAAATTTGGCTTCAAATTGAAATATTTTTCTTACTAACATGCTGGAAATCCTTCAGGCTACACGCACATAAATTTTGAGCTTAAAACACCGCCGGGAGCCACCCAAACGCCACCGTCCGAGGGCGGTCCGCATCCACGGACGCTAAGTCCGGGGTCCCGGACGCTCTGTCCGTAAGCCCGGACGCCCCCGGACGGTGGCAGGATATTTTTATTTTCATTTTCAAAACTTAGGGTTTTATAAAGCATGTCCGGGCCCACGGACGTCCTGTCCGTGGCCCCGGACTTTTCAAAATCTCGTTTCTGTTTAAACTTGACTTTTCTGTGTAATTAGATTAACTGGGGTCCGTGGAATCGGACATTAGGTCCATGGCCACGGATGAAATCAAAATTTGACCTAATTCTGCCTCGAAACCCTAGTTTAGGTTATTTCACTTTCCACTTTTATTTTCTGTCAAAAAATCAGAAGCGCGCACTTAGGTTAAAATGACTCGTGATAAGCCGTAATTAAACTAAGTAGAGGAAAAACTACTTCTAGGGGTAATGAAAGTAATTTGAACCCTAACTAAGTGAATATCAAGCCCCGAACCCGAACTCTCCTTTCCTAATTTGATCTAGGTTAAAATTAGGTGGCGACTCATAATAGGTTCCAGTGAGCTAGCTTAGGTTTTAATAGTTATGGTTATATGACTTAGTTATTAAACTTAGGTTATAAGTAGACCTAAAACCCGATCAGATCCTAATCAACCTAATCAACATAGGATAGGGTTTAGAAATCGAGGCTCACAGAATGGCGACTCTGCTGGGGACAAGATTCTTAATATTAACTTGTTCAATTTAAGAAAGAGGGCTTAACTCGAAAATGTTTATTTATGGCTTTATTACATTGTTTGTTTACTTTTGTGCTCAATTTAAATTTTTGTACTTTTGCATCATATGAGAGCGAGGGTCCACATAAACCTATTTCACCCCGGGACCCGTTTGAGGGTCCCCTGTCAGGGACTCACACCTTTTAGGTGATGTGAATAAGCGGGGGAAAAGAGGAGGGTGTCGTCTAACCACACCCCTTAATACCTGGGCCTTAGCCCCAAGCGTTTTCCTGGCAGTGCCCTTACCTAGCCCTTTGTTTGGTCAGTCAAAGACCCGACCGTAGACGCACACCTTAGGTGATGTGAAAAGAGTGGGGAAGCCCAAAGAAATAGCGTGCAAGCCCTATTCCTTTGTGTGACCTGGGCCCGCGCCCCAAGCACCTCTCCGGATCGATCCATACCCGGTTGATTTAAACATCTAGTAAGGACATGTTGAGTTTGTGTGGGCCTGTTTGCTTGTATGATCGGCCCATACCCAGCCTAGAGATTGATAGGAACTTCTCCTTCATCAACCTAGCCCAACACGAATTGGCAGCTCTATTGTTTGCGGCCCAGAGGCCTGTTTGGTTTAACATGTGAGTCGTTCAGGCTTCGGCCCAAAAGCCTAGACTCAGGTGATTTCTCTTCTGGCCCAATTTGAATTATCCAATTAGTTAAGGCCCATAAAAAAGAAATCCACCTGGACTTGAAATAACTCACAAGTCCTGAAAATAAATCTTTTTCGGCTTAGCAACCATCTTCTCTGGCCCAAAGAAAGTTAGGCCCATTTGTGATTTAGGGACCATTCCAGCTCATGTGCTTTACTTCAGGCCCAAACACATTCCGGCCCAAGGGCTCATTCTAGTCTAGGTCGACTTCTTATCATGACCCTAACCCAAACCTTAGATCTAGGTGTCATTGTTAGGCCCAACCAAAATCACTCGGCCCAAATTCCAGTTCACATATAGAGCAATCATTCTGGCCCAAGTACCACACTCATAATTATTCCATTTGAGCCCACAAACCAATTCATAGTTTTGGCCCATGAGCTTCGCTCTCAATCCAGAATTTCGGCCCATAAAACATTTGAATCCAATATTTTGCATAATTCGTTCATTTCCAGTTTCCGGCTTCAAGGCCCAGCAAGAGCATCAAACGAATCTAGACTTCAAGGCTTATCCCTCGGCCCAGTGGCCCATTCACGGTCCATGTGATTTCTTCAGCTTGTTTGCTCAATTTATGGATTGAGGCCTACATGTCCGTTCTAGTCTAGGAATCACTCTAATCTATGCACTTCACTCTCAGTTTGACGAAGACTGAGGCCCAGTTACTTCCTACATAACCCATAGGCATTCCTAGTTCAAACATTTTACAGGGCCTACTCGAAGCTTGGAAGGAAGACAGTCATGGTCAGTGGCGCCCCGACGGTCAACAGCTCCAGTCTTCAACACGTTGGCATCGGACTGTTCAACATCACTATTTCAGAAGTTTTCTCGATTTAGTAGTTTTCTTTTCTCAATCATTCTTCTAACTTTTATGGTAGTTAGCTTCCTTTATCATTTTAGATTACAACTTTTGATGTTATCTTTCCATTCGTGAATAAGAGCATAGTTCATTTTCGTAATTTTTTGCATTCATTCAACAAAACAAAAACACAAAAATTTGTTTTTTTAAGGGATCACAGAGTAATCATTTCCCGACTATGGAATAAAATGACTTGTCTTTTGTTTCTAAAAGGGTGAACATGTCCGACTATCCCATAATATCCACGAAGCATTCCAAAATCCGCATCTGTTTAAGTGTTGTCATAAACCCCAGGTCAATACTGGGGGCAATCTGAGTTCAGGATCGTCATCTTTAATCTTTCGTTTAAGCGTGTGAACTAGTCTCTGAGTGAAATTCACGAGAGTGTCTTGAGCGGAAAAACCATGAGTGAACGAGCGTGTCATTTTTACACGACTCTGGTGAGACCACATTCAAAGGTGAGGTAAACGGCATAGCTCTGACCGAAGGAGATAATTTGTAAATTTACTCTTAGACCTGCAAAAAGTAACAAAGAACGGATACACAACTATCAGGAATGACGAAGCACCTAGGTACAGCACCACATAGCCAAAAGCTTGTAAACCCTATCATTAAACCCTAGGCACCCCCTTGAGCCTTCCGTATATCCCTTTTCGATATTATGAGCTCCACAAAATAACCCAGCCAATGATGAATGTCCGACCCGGTGACCAAAGGAAGCGAGGAGCCCGACTCTCGGATAACATTATCATCAGTCCGAAGAAGCAATGCCGCTATCAGCATGACGAAGCGATCCGCAAATGGTCCCAGAGTGACACAGGATCAAAAGAGCTCACATCAAAACAGCTCTCGAAGCCCAAAACGGGAAACACAAGAACCCCGAAGGCAAAGTCAAGGAAGGATAAAACAAAAAGGCAAACCCGAAGTGCCTCTAAGAAGTCCAAAGGACAAAAAAGAGAAATGGTGTAAAGGACAACTTCAAAAGTCCAGGTCCAGAAGCTCGAAAAAACGTCAACAAGAAGCAGCCAGACGACTTCAAGACAAGGAAGATGAATCCGAGAGAAGACGCAAGTTGCAGCTTTGGTCACCCATTTAAGCTCCATATACCTCAAATATCCCTCCATGATCCCGTCGTCTTTCATCACACCCTATGGCCACGTTATAAGCTCTAAAGACTTCCGACTTGATAGTTGTGTGTCCAATCACGTGAAAGTAACAGATCAAATGCGTAAATCCATCAAATATTGAATTCAATGGTCTAGAAGTTATGACCATGAGCGAGAAATGAGTGCAAACACCGACCACGTTGAGTGTAGGATAGGAAGCACCACATCAAAGCATAAGCCTCGACCCTGTGAGGATGAGACTTGTTCGCACGTTTAATCAAAGAAAATACTGGGGCAATTGATCGTTCCGATCAATTGCCATGAACTCTAGCTCAGATTGTCCTAAGGAAAAATACTGGGGGCAATTGTTGGTTCCAACAATTGCCATGACAACACCAATTGAAACCTAAAGCTTGAGCACCACCATCCCACCACAGGCATAAGCCCTTACATCCACATCAAACGCCTCAGGCGCACATAAGCTCTAACCTCCACCACACACTCTCAAGCCCGTCATTAGCCTTACCCCACAAAAACATCAGACTGCCATAACCCTGACCACCATCCAAAATCACAACCTAATCCCAGGTTTATCGTATATCCTGAACACCAGCAAAACCTTTAGCACCACAAAAAAAAAACCACACCCCACCAGTGGCATGTTCATCTTCTAAGAAACAAAATGCAAATATGAAATTCTTAGTCAGGAAGTGATTCTTTCACTTTCCTTTTTCAGTAGAGTTTTTCCCAAGCTTTGCCATGTTTGGCACATTTTCCAGTAATTTCTTGCTTTAAACAATTTTCCATTCTCATCATTGCCATGTTTGACACATTTTTCAACAGTTTCTTGCTTTGAACAAATATCTTGCATGCACTGTGATTGCATTTTACAAACTTTTGCATACACCTCACCATCGCCACGTTTGGCCCTTTTACAATTGGTTTTCACCACATGCATTTGCACGAGACCATTATCTTTCTAGCCCATTTTTAGTGCGAGACCCATCATGCACTTAACTCACTTTCACTTAGATCCATCCTTAGGCTCGTCATAAGACCTAGATCCAATCTTTAGGCTCGTCATATGACCAGATCCAATCTTTAGGCTCGTCATAAGACCTAGATCCAATCTTTAGGCTCGTCATAAGACCTAGATCCAACCTTTAGGCTCGTCATAAGACCTAGATCCATCCTTAGGCTCGTCATAAGACCTAGATCCAATCTTTAGGCTCGTCATAAGACCTAGACCCATCCTTTAGGCTCGTCATAAGACCTAGTTGCATTCCTTTAGGCTCGTAATAAGACCCTTTAGCTTACCCACTCTCATCAAACACATTACATTCATCTCATTCATATAGGCTCGTCATAAGACCTAGTTGCATTATCCAGGCGCGTCACAAGACCTGGCGACGGAAAAGTTGGCAGGTGATGGTAATAAATCCTCCTGTTATGTCAACTTACTTTGGGATCAATGAATGGTGGGCAAAGGCAATAAGTCCCCAGGGTTTTTACCAGGAGTTATCCCTGCACACTGGCTTGGGGGGCGATGGCAATAAGTCCACATTGGGTCCAGCCAGGAGCATCGGCACGGGTTTCGGTCCCCAGAAGCATCCGAGCATCATCAACATCATCAATATCATCAGCATTATCGGCATCATCATCAACATCATCAACATCATCAGCATCATTGGCATCATCATCAACATCATCAGCATCATTAGCATCATTAGCATTGCTAGCATATCAGCATTCCTACATCTACACATTATTTAGCTTTCATCATCTTCAGGTAGTCAACGCCTTAGAATAGCTTGACATCATTTCATTTTTAGGTAGTCAACGCCTTAGAATCGATTGACATTTACTTCATCATTTCATTTTTAGGTAGTCAACGCCTTAGAATCGATTGACATTTACTTCATCATTTCATTTTTAGGTAGTCAACGCCTTAGAATCGCTTGACATTTATTTCGCCATTTCGTTTTTAGGTAATCAACACCTTAGAATCGCTTGACATCTTTTCATTTTCATTCTCACTCATAGGTAGTCAGCACCTTAGAATAGCTCGACACAATCTACATGTAGGGTCTTTTAAGATCCAAAATTTTGGGGTATCACTCAGGCATCAACTAGTCTTTTCATCTTCATTACAAAGCCTAGTTGACGGGGGGCAATCTGTTATACCCAAAATTTCAACCCCCCCGGAGTAGTCTCTAAGGCATACGTGTTACAAAGGGCAAAGTAGTCAAAATGTACCAATGCAGGATTTTCCAAGGACATTCTCGGGATTTTCTATTTTCATATGACTTGTTCATTATCTCCAAACACTTCCAAATATCATAGTCATTATGAAAGGTATTTCATGATTTTCTGATAATATTTATTCTGGAAATTTAGCTTTTAGTTCATATTATAAGCTAATTTCTTTAATAATTAACACATGAAATAACCTCAAAATAGAAATAAAAGGTTTCCAAAATTAAAATAAAATTGTCACATGGTTAGCATGACTACATACAATCATAAACCTGAAATTATTTTATTTGGAACCTTAACCCAAAATTTAAAAGAGAAATTCAATCATCTTTGAATTTTCTCTCTCCTCTGGAAAATACCGAAATCAAAACAAAACGTCATAAAATTTTAACACAAGATATAGGATGATTATTAGAGACTAATTCGTTGGAATTTCGTTATTTCGACTTTCCAATAATAAGTTATGAATTATGGGAGATTGCAGATTGTGAGATTTTTATCTAATCGGTTAGTTATCAAAATAACCCGATTCCAACTCTCAAAATTCTTAAAAAATCCTTTATCTTCAGTTAAAATTCATAATTTTTCTCGGCCTGCAACATATTTTAAGAAATCAGATTCCCTTAGAGCACAAAATCAGGGTTTTAGATAAAAATCTTGTTCTATCAACATGGCCTTTCTTTCTATAAAGGACCTTCCAAAAACGACCTAGGGCAAGGTAGAACACTTCCAAAGTCAGAAAACACAGCCACAACCTTCTCCCCACGTTTTTGCACTTCCAAGCCTCAAATCAATACCGAAACACTGCAGAAATCACCCCGAAACCACCAAAAACTCATCCTTTCTTCTCCCATTGAACATCCAAGCACCAAAACACCAAATACACAGAACCAAAACGTGGTTAACAGCCCAGGGAAGGAGACAGAAGCTAGTTTCGAACTCAAGCCAGAACCGAATCCGACGAAGCCTCGAAGGGCCCTTGATCTGAAGAATCCAATCGAATTCGAAGGTAAAACAGGTAGAAATCTGAATCTCCTAACTCCCCACGAAGTGTTTAATCTGGTGTTAAAATTTGACTTCGAACTGACTCTTTAAGGTTTCTGAATTTCGTTTATTTCTGTTTCGTTTCATTAACTTGTTAGCTAAGTTTCGTATTAAATTTGGCTTCAAATTGAAATCTTTTTCTTACTAACATGTTGGAAATCCTTCAGGCTACACGTACATAAATTTTGAGCTTAAAACACTGCCGGAGCCACCCAAACGCCGCCGTCGAGGGCGGTCCGCACCCACACGCTAAGTCGGGGTCCCGGACGCTCTGTCCGTAAGCCCGGACGCCCCCGGACGGTGGCGGGATATTTTTATTTTCATTTTCAAAATTTAGGGTTTTATGAAGCATGTCCGGGCCCACGGACGTCCTGTCCATGGCCCCGGACTTTTCAAAATCTCGTTTCTGTTTAAACTTGACTTTTGTGTAATTAGATTAACTGGGGTCCGTGGGTTCGGACATTAGGCCGTGGCCATGGACGAAATCAAAATTTGACCTAATTCTGCCTCCGAAACCCTAGTTTAGGTTATTTCACTTTCCACTTTATTTTCTGTCAAAAAATGTTAAAAAATAAAAAAAATCAGAAGCGCGCACTTAGGTTAAAATGACTCGTGATAAGCCGTAATTAAACTAAGTAGAGGAAAAACTACTTCTAGGGGTAATGAAAGTAATTTGAACCCTAACTAAGTCGAATATCAAGCCCCCGAACCCGAACTCTCCTTTCCTAATTTGATCTAGGTTAAAATTAGGTGGCGACTCATAATAGGTTCTAGTGAGCTAGCTTAGGTTTTAATAGTTATGGTTATATGACTTAGTTATTAAACTTAGGTTATAAGTGGACCTAAAACCCGATCAGATCCTAATCAACCTAATCAACATAGGATAGGGTTTAAAAATTGAGGCTCACACCATGGCAGCCCACTTCCCTCCTCTTGTTCAAGTCTCCACAAGACTCCAAATCCAAAATAAGTACATATTCTTCTTAGTTGGAGCAAGAGCTTTCTTTCCCTCCTTTCAAAATCTTCATTGGTGGAAGTTGACCACCATGGGTATATCCCATTTGAGTAGAAAAGCTGATTTCCTTGAGCTAGTTCATCTCCCCTTTGGTTTGAGGTAAGAAAAATCCAAGAAAACTCATTTGTCCTCCTCTCTTGTACTTGCCGATTTTGGGATGCTCATGTGCCCTGTTTCTTTCATTGTATGAGCTCAATTTCAAGCTTCAAAAGCTGGTGGAAGCCCGGTATAAATTCCCTACAGAAAACCATCCTAGGGTTCTAAGGTAAACTTCTCATTTTAGTGCACTAAGCACCCCCTTAGTGTTCAAGAGTTGATTCACTGAGTCTAGGTGTGTTAATTAGTACTCATTATCCTTATTGGAATGTTGGTTAGAGGCTAACAAGGGATGCACACCCCCTTGGCCGGTTCCAAGCAAGAAAGAGGAAGAGAATTGAGAAAGAAAAGAAATGGAGAATCAAGGTAAATGCTCTACCCTAAACCATGTATTAGTGTCCTTTGAGAATTATATCTAGAAGGGTATAATTGGGATTGAAAATGGATTGAGAAAATACAATTAATGGCATTGAGCTAGTGAGAGTTCGATTGTTCAAATTATGTTGATTTAAGGGCCTCAGATCCAAGCATTTAAGATTATTGCACTATATTGTGATTGTGGAGTTTTGGATGAATATTGTGTGCTGGTAGAACCCACTATGGGTTTGGTTAGTGTTGTGCAAAACAGTGATTAAACTATCTTGCTAACTATGGGCAGTGAACCCAATCATTGTAGTACATCAAGGGCGTATCCACAGAGACTCCGTAACTATCTAGTTAATTATAAGCTTAGTAAATGTGCAAGAAGATACATACAAAAGTGCATAAATGTAAATTGGGGGTTTTTGGTTGATATTGGAAATTGAAGAAAAACAATAAAGTTAAACTAATTAATCTAAGATAGGTGTATACCTTGGGATAGGGGAATCTCCTAAATCACCCAAATATGCTCTCATTTCTATCTCATTAAGTTGTCTATTAGAGCTAATGTAAAGATTCTCTGAATCATGGACTAATCAAATCTTACCTAATTAATCACACCTCCCAATTCAAGAAAGACTAGAGTCACTATATAGCATTAATTTCAAGCTCCTAACAATATCCCTAAAGTTCCACTCCCTAATCTAGAGAAATGGAAATTAGGGTTCATCCCCAATTTGTCTAATCCCAAGCTCAAGATATAATTTCGCAAGGAACACAATAAATGCAATAGGAGATCAAATCTAAAGCATTAACTAAGAATTGATGAGGAGAAAACAACTACAAAAGATGA
The DNA here is from genome assembly GCA_023374045.1 of Limonium bicolor. Lineage (NCBI taxonomy): Eukaryota > Viridiplantae > Streptophyta > Magnoliopsida > Caryophyllales > Plumbaginaceae > Limonium > Limonium bicolor. The sequence continues at coordinate 206,974,353 of CM041778.1, forward strand.
GCTAGGTTTACAAAAGCAATTTAGGGATTTTGGGGAGAAACCCCATCCCAAGGTATACAAGAGTTAAAACAGCCATTAGAGAGTAAAGGAGAGAGAGAGAGAGAGAGTAAGAAATGGCCATTAATGGAGCTTGGGAGCTTCAATGGAGGTGGGTCTTCCTCCTCTCCTTCTTCTCTTCTTCTTCTTCCTCCTTTCCCCTCTTTTTCTTCCTTTGGCGCCGCTTTTGGTCTCGGTTCGAACTCCCCCTCTCTCTCCTTCTTTTCTGCTTTTAAAAACGCAAATTTGGGCAAAATTTCGACCCGACCGACGGTCCTAGGGTCGGTCGGAGTCAGTCGCAATTGCGGGCATGTTTTTAAGTTCGGCCGACCTTACCAGGGTCGGCCCTAAGGTCGGTCGATTCCAGTAGCTTTCGGCCCCTGAAATTTGCAATTCCGGCCTCCGGAACTTCCGACCGACCCTATCAAGGTCGGTCCTAAGGTCGGTCCTGTGGACAGGCTAATCTTCAAAACGTTATATCTTCTTCGTTTTAACTTCGATTTTGGATCCGTTTGCGCCCAGACGTTTGTCTCTTTGTCTACTTTAATCCTAGCTATTTTATTCCTCATTTCAATAATAATTGTGTAAAACACCAATAAACCACAAAAGTAGAGGAAAACTAGCTAGAGTGGAGAAATGAGCATGAAAAGTGTTGATAAAACATATGAAATACACCTCTAAAACATGCTCATTGGACACTCATCACACCCCCACACTTACCTTTTTGCTTGTCCTCAAGCAAAACCAAGCACCCAAGCAAGTAAGAAATGCTCAAGACTAACAAATACTAACATGAATTGTAGGATAAGAGAAGAAGCAAAAAGTGATTAAAACCTTTTAGAGTGTGAACCATCTCTTAGTGGTGGCATGGGTGTGCTTAGGGAAAAACAAAATCTAGAGTTTCGGGGTATGATCCGAAGTGCTTCAAAGTTCTAAAGATTAGGTGACTTGAGAGCTTTTACCATGGCCAACTTCTCTCAAGAATGGGCATTAAGAAGAAAACAAAAGGAAAAATAGATTTATGCATTTGTTTCACTTTTGCATAAGAGATGAGAAGATAAAATTTTGGCATCAAGCCTTTGCAATTAAGAACACTCAACTCTCATTGTTGGTTACCAATGGCGTCTCACAAGTCCCTTAAAGGATTTTTACAAAGAAGCACCCCTTAGTAATCCCTAAGAAAGAAGACAGAAAGAACCCCCTAAGCAATAAAAATCCAACCATTCAAGATCATTTGGTCATACCGTATGAAAAATGCTCCTCAAAAGCAATCAAAAAGAAAAATTTGAGCATTTATCCCATAATTCATAACGGTATTTGTTCTTATGAGATCAACTCACAACACAAGGGTCCAAGTTTTTTATTTTGGACAACTGCAAGATATAGAGAGATTAAGCATTTAGGCACACAATCACACGAAAAGGTCACTCCCCCACACTTAATTTGAACAATGTCCCCATTGTTCATCAAACAAACCGGGGAAGGTTCCAGAAGACCTTTTCGGGAAGCAGACAGAGAGAAAGTGCAAGGGACACTAGCAACATTATAGCACATAAGCCAGGCCCACTGACAAAAACAAGTAGGGTCAAAAATGAAGGAAGAGAAGTGAGATTATCAAAATAAAAGAAACTAGTACTCCCCTGAGATTGTTCTTGATTTCGTTAAGGAATCCCCCACACTTGAGCTTTAGCCTCAATTAGCGAGCTTGGTTGCGGTATGTGATAGTGAGAAATACATAGACATTTAAGGGTTTAATTTACCTTGTACTTACTTACTTTCAGGATAATATTACTCACTTATCGTATGTTTTTCCTCTAGTTATGTTTTATTGATTATCTCACAATTTATTGGTTAAACATGAGGAAAACTAAGCTAGGAGCAAGTACACGAAGAGACGAACGCGTAGGCGAAAACGGGGATCAAATCGGAGCTAAAACGAACATTTTAGAGGTAAAAGACCCTTGGTCCGGACCAGTGTCCGGATCAGCTGGTCCGGACCAATACATTCCAGCGCAGAACCGTACAAAAATCGACATGGTCCGGACCAGTGTCCGGATCAGCTGGTCCGGACCAACATGCCAGCGCGCCAGATGAAGGAAATCGACATGGTCCGGACCACACTGGTTCACGGTGGTCCGGACATGTCTAAATTGATAGCGTACAGAGCATGTCGATGGGTGAATTGGTATAATAATATATTTACCAATTCACACCGACACCCCCTTCAATTCTACCCCATTTTCACTATAAATACACCTCCAAACCTCCATTAAATGATATATCATTCCACCCCAAAACTCATGCCATTTTTCCTCCATAAAATCTCCATTTTCTCTCCAAAAATCATACATCTCACCTACATAATCTCCACATGAATCCTCACTTCATCTCATCCCATAAAACCATTCCAAGAGTTCTTCCTTTTCTTAATTCTACTCAGTTTTAATGTCTATCGTACTTACGATGTTTGTTTTTATAATTATGTGTGAGTAATAAATCTAGCTTCGGGTTAGGAAGCGAGCCTATTTTATATAATTGTGTTATGTAAGCTTTCCAGTATAATTTATCTAAGCAGTATTTTGATTCTTGTCCTTAATGCGCTTTAATTCTCTTGTACAATTATTAAAGTGATACTTGTAGTTCTTTGTTAAAATACGGTGCTGAGACAAGGTTCTAGACAGAAGAAGTCAAAACGGGTTAATGACTAGAAGCGAGGTTCACCTATAGGTTAATCTGTCTCCAACAGGAATTGTTAATAAAGCGATTAATTTATAATAACTTGAACAAGGATTGCGCTAGTTGTTTAAATTAATCAGGGTTTATTAGACAGGGAACGGTCAATAAACTAATTAAGATTCTTGAGTTATTGCTAAAGTGGGAAAGTTTATTATATAATTAAATAATAGGTGAGCAGAACAACCCGGATGCTTCTTTAAAACAAAAAAGATTTACAATTTCTATTTCTTTTCTATTTTGATTAATTGTTTTTATTATTGTCTTATGAGTTAAATTGTTAATCACTCTCTCCAAAAATGATAAAATCTGTTAATTAGAATTCTCAGTCAATTTATTACACTATCAGTTATCCACAGCGAGGTCCCCAAGAGTACGACAACCCACATATCCACTATTCCGCAAAACGATAGGTACACTGCCTAAGTTGAAGAAGTAGTCACATATTTCTCCAACAGTATGGATGTTAAGTTACACCTGCATAAAACACTAGAAGCAACAACTACAAATGGGGTTAAAATTTAGCAAAAATAAAATCAAAAGAGAACTTGACAAATTAAAATAAATGAAAGAAAATCATCCGGGTTGCCTCCCGGGAAGCTTCCCTTCTTCAAGGTTTTGGCTAGACCGTACCACCTTGAAGTCATCCGGGATCGAATATGAATGTTGAAGTCGGCTTCAACGGGTGGGTGGGGCGGGCATCATGAATAATTGAAGAATGACCCGGATCAAAAGGAAATGTTACCTCAACACTTAGAATGTAGAAGTGCAAGCTCCACCGATCTTTCTTCAGGTGGAAGTGTTGAGATTGTTGATCCTTGGTGCGAGGATCAAATTTTGGTGGAGCTCCTCTTCGAATTTAAGGATGAAGACATCCGTATCTTCAACGAGCGGTGCAGGGAGAACTCCGGGGCGGACTTTGTCTTCTATCTCTGGTCCGGGATCAAAAGAGGAAAGTGGCCTCCACACTTAGTGGGTGGACTTTGAGTTTCCACCTTACTTCATTGGTGCACATGTGGGGAAGGTCTTGATCCTCCAGGTGAAGATCAAAGATCGATAGATGGCACCTCCTCCTCAGTTTCAAGGATGTAGGCATCCTCGTCTTTAGGGTGAGGCTCATAGGAAGAGCCTTGATGGAAATCAACTTCAGAGGGAGAAGACTCCTTGAAGACAAGGTGGAAGCTGTCCTCTGATGGCTTGTCTTCAAGCTCCGGCAGATAGTTGAAAGGCGTGTTCTCAAGTTTAAACGGGGGAGGAGATAGAGAGCAACCCAAGTCCTTAACAGGATGATCTACCCTTGTCGTGATCACGAACAATGAGCACTCTCGTGGTATCCTCCACTCTCTTGGCACCCGATCCATCGATTGATGTCTTTTTTAGTGGGGTTTGGATCGACATATAAGAACCGGTCCTCCATGAGAGTCTCTGATCTTGGGATTAGATCCTCACAAGAGGGGCACATATAGAAGGATCCACACCCTTGACAATCAATGTATTGGTCATAGGTTGCTCCAGGGGTGTAGCCGTAACAACCTTCTGCAAGAACATCATGACCATCCATCGGAGATAGGTTCCTAAAAAAAAGAAACACAAATTTATACACAAAAGGGGAAATAAAGGAAATGAAAAATATGCACAAAAACTAAACAGATAATAAACCAGATAGTTGGACCGAAGTCCCCCGGCAACGACGCCAAAAACTTGTTGTGCAAAACAGTGATTAAACTATCTTGCTAACTATGGGCAGTGAACCCAATCATTGTAGTACAACAAGGTCGTACCCACAGGGACTTCATAACTATCTAGTTAATTATAAGCTTAGTAAATGTGCAAGAAGATACATACAAAAGTGCATAAATGTAAATTGGGGGTTTTTGGTTGATATTGGAAATTGAAGAAAAACAATAAAGTTAAACTAATTAATCTAAGATAGGTGTATACCTTTGGATAGTGGGAATCTCCTAAATCACCCAAATATGCTCTCATTTCTACCTCACTAAGTTATCTATTAGAGCTAATGTAAAGATTCTCCAAATCATGGACTAATCAAATCTTACCTAATTAATCACACCTCCCAATTCAAGAAAGGCTAGAGTCACTAGATAGCATTAATTTCAAGCTCCTAACAATAGCCTTAAAGTTCCACTCCCTAATCTAGAGAAATGGAAATTAGGGTTCATCCCCAATTTGTATAATCCCTAGCTCAAGATATAATTTCGCAAGGAACCACAATAAATGAAATAGGAGATCAAATCTAAAGCATTAACTAAGAATTGATGAGGAGAAAACAACTATAAAAGATGAGTTAGGTTTACAAAAGCAATTTAGGGATTTTGGGGAGAAACCCCATCCCAAGGAATACAAGAGTTCAAACAGCCATTAGAGAGTAAATGAGAGAGAGAGAGAGAGTAAGAAATGGCCAGTAATGGAGCTTGGGAGCTTCAATGGAGGTGGGTCTTCCTCCTCTCCTTCTTCTCTTCTTCTTCTTCCTCTTTTCCCCCTCTTTTTCTTCCTTTGGCGTCACTTTTGGTCTCGGTTCAAACTCCCCCCTCTCTTTCCTGCTTTTAAAAACGCAAATCTGGGCAAAATTTTGACCCGACGGTCCTAGGGTCGGTCGGAGTCAGTCGCAATTTCGGGCGCATTTTAAAATCGACCGACCTTACCAGGGTCCGCCCTAAGGTCGGTCGATTCTAGTAGCTTCGGCCCCTGAAATTTGCAATTCCGGCCTCCGGAACTTCCGACCGACCCTATCAAGGTTGGTCCTAAGGTCGGTCATGTGGACAAGCTAATCTTCAAAACATTGTATCTTCTTCGTTTTAACTCCGATTTTGGATCCGTTTGCGCCCACACGTTTGTCTATTTGTCTACTTTAATCCTAGCTATTTTATTCCTCCTGTTTCAATAATAATTGTGTAAAACACCAACAAAACACAAAAGTAGAGGAAAACTAGCTAGAGTGGAGAAATGAGCATGAAAAGTGTTGATAAAACATATGAAATACACCTCTAAAACATGCTCATTTGGACACTCATCAGTTAGTTTTGAATTGAATTAGGTGGATGATATGAGCATTTGGGCATGTTAGAATTGTAGGTGATCTATGGCAAAATTTCGGTAGAAATAAATTAGTCTAGGCGCTATTATGAGCTTGATGAACCGAAGTTGTTTAGAAGAAAGTGGAGTGTAAATGAGTGAAATAAACTCACCAAGCTAGAGTATAAGGAGTGAGGAGATTTGTGCAAAAATCTGTAGCAAAATTTATGCAAGAGTGTCTTAGATTACCTTGAGAGGTACTAGAGTGTAAGACCTTGAAAATAAGGTTTGAACTTGAGTAATGGAATTGTAAATACCTAGGAAGGATGTGGTATGGTCTAAATGATTGTAGGATAAACAATGGAGCTAGATAATTGGTGAGCAAAGTGCAACTTAGGAATTTAGGAGCTAAGTTGCAAAGTGCAGAATTTTGGAGGAAAAACTTGTAGAAATGAACAAGGATTGAGTAGAGAGTTTGATCCATGATTTAAGAGGGTTTAAGGTGTGTTTATGGTGATAGAAAATGTTTAGAAACATGGGGGAAGATTGGAAAAGATTTGGGTAATAATTGGTGTTGTAATAGAATTCAAAACTGTCAAATTTGACAAATTTTCTGTTATGGTTTCGGGACTTAGTTCTAGGAAAAGTCCAGGACCACACATTAAAAAGGGCCGAAGAACCTCCTGCAGCATGGTCTGGGACCTAGCTCCCTTACAAAACTCCCAGACCAACTGTAGGATCGGGTGGCTGACTCAAACCAACTCAAGGTGTGAGTCTAAGAGTTGGTTTGACTCAATCGGTCTTTGAAAGTAAGAAACACTCTATGATGTAGAGGCACTCAATCGAACTTCGTATGTGAGAACACTTGAGACGTAGAAACACTTAGTCGAACTAAGTGCGCGGAAGCAGTTGCTCAAGGTAGTAAAGTAAGATAACTTAGCGGAGCTAAATGGATTAACACTCGAAAGGTGGAGGACTCTGTCGAACTCAGCAGGATACACAATATAAGTTATTTTATTTCCTGGTCAAAACAAAACAACTTATAATGCCCACTCAGTAGATGAGATCTACTTCGTGGTTTTCACTCACTCACCCAATACAATCTCTGATCAGCTCAATGATAAGTGTAGTGAAAACTAGGTCCTACCTAGAAAGACTCTATCGATATGCACAAACGAATCTAGTACTTCTCGCTCTCTTTTTCTCTCTCTAAAATAGGCAAAGCTTTCTCTAAACAAATGCTCTGAATGATTCTCTTTGGAAAGCTGCAATGAGAAACGAAATGACAACTCTCTTATATAGTGGAGCCGGTGAGGGAGTCTGCTTCCGAAATTTCTGCCATCTGAACGTTGTAGTTGCTTAAAATCCGGTCCTAACTTATTTGTGAACGTTGCTAAGCCTTGGCCCTTAATTTTCGGACAATTACCAATCCATTGGACGACTTGGCAACGTTCAATTATGACTTTCACGTCTGATGTAGTGGACTGACTCTGTCAGTTCCGAAATTTCAGGAACCAATGACTCTTTCCTTGAATTTCGGAAGCTGGAGCCATATTTCGGAAGCTGAAGCCAAGTCTTCTTATTAGTGCCATGTTGAGAGAATTTTGGTCCAAGTCTGAATGTTGATGACCGTTGTAAGTCAATGTAGTTGCTGTACTTACTCCTTAATTTTCGCAACTGACCGACAGACTCCTCGAATTATCAAAAAGTCAAGGCTTTGGATTTTGCTCACATTTTGCATGAATTTCGGCCAAGGATGATAGTTGATGACTATTATGGTTAGTGGACGTTGCTCCTTGAATTTCATAACTGATTGATGAATTCACATAGATGGACTCTCTCGCTCTTTCGGTAAGGACAGAGACTCATTCGATCTTTCAAGGTTGACGGACTCTATCGTGTTTTGAGAAGTGTGATTGACTCGTTTGATCTGGTTGACTATCTCAGCAACACCTTCATACTCCAACAGTTTCCCCTTGTTGCTGATGATAGCAAAACTCTTTTGTGAATCCCAAATGAGTCAATCTGTAAAACAAGACAAGAGCAAAAAAAAAAAATTGGGGAACCGACCCTGTCCAAATTCCCCCTTAATCACAGCATAGATTGAGTAACTCTGTTAGAGTTCCCCCTGAATCGAGGAGTACAATTTGGCAAACCACAACCTACTAAGAGAGATTGGAAAAGGGAATATATGACTAAGTTAAGAAAACTGCAACCAACATGATCTAGTACCAACAGAGTAAAAACGAAACAGAATATCCAAACTTCACCTAAGACCTAGTCGCACAGAGACAGAGTCAATCCAGAACATAACCAGAGTGACTCGTTCATGAGAGACGGGATTCACTACTTCCCCCTTTTTGCTGTCATCAGTAAGGGAAGTTTGCAACAGAGTCTAAGTCAATCCGTACATTAAAAACAAATAGATTGTATCCATAACGCAAACATACTCATGGACGACAAGGGGCAAGAAGTATTGTCATATTCCACAAAACCTTTCATTGCCACATACTCATAACTTGTAATGATCCCTGTTGCATTGCATTGTATTTTTGAAGACTTTATAGCTCTATATTTGCAATGCATAGATATTTAACAAGTTTGAGCACACAGGGACTGTCTCCATCCCCCAGACTTTTCTCTCCACCCATGTAACAACTTTGGGCCAACTTTCCCAGGTTTCGCATCCTTAGGAAGTTAGGTGATAAAGCACCCTTAAAGGCTTAATAACCGAGTGGATGAGGTCCGTTTTGGTTCAGGAGAAACAAGTTAGCGGAGTACCTTGCCTTTGTCCTCTGTCTTTTTTTTTTGTGGAAAAATCGAAAGGGACACAAAGAGCAGACACGGTCTATCAATATGAGAACACGGATTGACTCAAACAGTATGCAAACAACACCTACTAATTATACAGCCAAAGAAGGAGAGAGACTACCGTCTTACGTTGATTGAGTCATTCCAATTGTTGAACGGAGTGCCTCGAATCTGGTGGTAGGAAGAGGCTTGGCAAAGATATCTGCTAGCTGATCCTCTATTGGAACAAAGTCAAGTTGAATTACCTTTTTCTCAACACAGTCCTTCGAGAAATGGAAACGTATTTCAATGTGTTTGGTTCTTCAATGTGTTTCCAGAGATTTTAAAGCACAATTATTATCACAAAAATACCAATTTGATCTCAGCAAAATTTTGCTTTGTAGAGGGCCAAGAGACTAAGCATGGACCAAGGAATTGTGCATTGCTAGATGCACTCTTTCGATCATAGAGGGAATTTGTCCTGTCAAAATCACTAAAACCAGATAAAGTAATATAGGGGAACGAATGTACCATAGATGAAGTTGACTGGTTCCTTTTAAGTGTCGAAAGATTCGCTTGACCGCCTTGAGATGGGACTGTTTGGGTGCTGCTTGAAAGCGAGCACATAGACAGACTTGGTCGTCAGAATGTATGGCATTTAGACACTTCTTGTACGTATTTCCTTCTTTACGTCCTGTGGTTCTAGAGATCCTGTACGTTCATCAAAAACTTTGCAAACGACATATGAGAGAAGTACTAAATTGAATCTTTCACAAATTTGAAAATGCTTAATAGACTATCTTGAAGTCCAGTGACCAGATGGACTCCATCTACCTTAACTTGGAGGTGTACGTGTTACCTACGTGCCAACTCCCATGATTTCACCTTGGTTGTTGTTTCCACAGGTGACCTTACCTCCTTGTAGGATGAAAGCGAGCTGAATTTGTCGGGATTTCCAGTTCTGGAGCACCCTCTGTCCAAGTACACATAGTCCATCTCCACGCTCGCTTCCACCTGCAAAAAAAAATCACTTGTAGTTTTGGGAACCCAAATATACTTGGGTCCCCTTTTTGAACCAAACTTTTTCAGCTTTTCTCGTGCCTCAAGGATAAGATTGAGTCGCTTGATATTAAATGACACATCCTTGTGAAGCTTTTCACAGGCACTATCTCGATGTCCAAGACTCCCGTAATAACCACAAATCTTAGTGGGAGGAAGATTGACGTATTTTTGCTGTCCTTTCCACCAAGAATCAAAATTTTCTTTTGTTGCTGGCGCTTGGGTTGTTGTTGGATTTGGACATATTTTTAGGAATATCGAATTTACCTTTTGCCACTTGGCTTTGATTGAGTGGATCCAACTCCATATCGTATATTGACTATCTCTTGGGAGAGTTTTTCAACTTCCTTTCGAAGATTATCACGATCTTGACTAACTTCCTTGATCTTGGAGTTGGCCCACTCAGGCAATTCTGATGGAGTGACCTGTTTGGTGAAATTGACTGGTTTGAGAGAGAGTGCATGTTCCTTTTCTTTCAATTTTCGAGAGAGTTGCTCAACAGAAGAGGTTAGAGAGATAACTTGAGATTCTGAACTATTTAGCTCATTCTGCCAAGAACAACACTTGTCAGTGAAACAGTGAGGTCATGTTTGAGAGAGTCAATCTGAGTGAGTGACTCTTCATGTTCCCTTTGGTTGGATTCAATAAGACTCTTGGTTTTGTTGAGCTCCTTTTTAAGGGAGTCAACACGACGCCGAGAGTCTCGCAAATCCAATCTAAGTGAGCAGGAAATTGTCTTATGTTCCTCAGCTTCATCTCTCAAAGCATACATAAGACTTTTTGAGATCTCAAGTTCCTCACTTAACTCGGAGATTTTTCTGTTAAGATCAGCTTTAGAGAGTTAGTTTCAGAAGCCATTTTAGCAATTAAAGTCATAAAACCCATAGGAGTTATACGATAAAGGTCTGTTTCAAGATGGGAATGAGTTACCTCATTGTCGGGGATCATGGACTCCGTCGTATCATGTGCCATGAGACATACCAAGCCGCTGGACTCTGTGTCTGGATCGTCGGAGTCTGAATCACCCCAACCGGCAGCTGCCATTGCTCGTTGATTGACTGTCAGCCTAAGCAAGGCTCTGATACCACATGTAGGATTGGGTGGCTGACTCAAACCAACTCAAGGTGTGAGTCTAAGAGTTGGTTTGACTCAATCGGTATTTGAAAGTAAGAAACACTCTGTGAGATAGAGGCACTCAATCGAATTAACCAAACTAAGGTTGCGGAAGACTTTTGCGGTAATTGTAGTGAAATGATGAAAGAAAGAAGGACTCTGTGGAACTCAGCAAGATACACAAATAAGCTATTTCATTTCCTGGTCAAATAAAATAACTTACAAATGCCCACTAAGTAGAAAGGATCTACTTAGCAGTTTTCACTCACTCACCCAACACACTTTCTAATCAGAACAATGATAAGTGTAGTGAAACTAGGATCTTCCTAGGTAGAGTCTATCTAACGGCGCTAACTAACTTGGTACTTAATCTCTCTCTCCTTCTGGCTTACAATACGATTCTCTTTCTCTCTCTAAGCTCTAAAATAATCCTCAATGAAAGCACACAGAAAAACTAACTATTACACATCTTATTTATACTCTAAGTACAACAGCAAGTCGAAGGAGTTAGTTCCGAAAATACCGGAACTAACTTAGTGGGCAACTTCCAACGGCTCTTAAGTGGTCTTCTTACTTGGGCCGCGATCTTCGGATGTTAGGAAGACCTCATGACCGTTGTGGCACTTAAAACATTCCGAGTTAACTCCTGATTTTCCGCAACAGCACGAGAGAGTCTTGGTCTTCTTTGTTGCGCCGGACTCTATCGAAGAGGATCACTCTTTGTGTCTGTCAAGTGATGATTGACTCTGTCGCAGTGAAAGGCTATCTCTGCAACACTCCGATGTCCCAACAATTTCCCCCTTGTTGCTGATGATAGCAAACCTTCGTGAATCCCGATGGAGTCAATCCTGAAAATAGAAACACAAGGACTAGGGGAACCGACCCTGTCAAAGTTCCCCCTTAATAGCAGTAGTGGCAACTGAGTTCAAAGACTCCATTAAGGTTCCCCCTTGATTGGAGAGGAACTCCAAGCAAGCAAACAATAAATAAGTAGTGTAATAGGCAGGATAGTATAGAAGGCAGTTAAATCACTAGACCACAGGGTCCAGCAGCACAAATCCAGAAGCAGTTTAAAACAACAGCAGAATAACCCGTACACCAGACGGGATTCACCGCAACACGTGTAGGATCGGGTGGCTGACTCAAACCAACTCAAGGTGTGAGTCTAAGAGTTGGTTTGACTCAATCGGTATTTGAAAGTAAGAAACACTCTGTGAGATAGAGGCACTCAATCGAATTAACCAAACTAAGGTTGCGGAAGACTTTTGCGGTAATTGTAGCGAAATGATGAAAGGAAAGAAGGACTCTGTGGAACTCAGCAAGATACACAAATAAGCTATTTCATTTCCTGGTCAAATAAAATAACTTACAAATGCCCACTAAGTAGAAAGGATCTACTTAGCAGTTTTCACTCACTCACCCAACACACTTTCTAATCAGAACAATGATAAGTGTAGTGAAACTAGGATCTTCCTAGGTAGAGTCTATCTAACGGCGCTAACTAACTTGGTACTTAATCTCTCTCTCCTTCTGGCTTACAATACGATTCTCTTTCTCTCTCTAAGCTCTGAAATAATCCTCAATGAAAGCACACAGAAAAACTAACTATTACACATCTTATTTATACTCTAAGTACAACAGCAAGTCGAAGGAGTTAGTTCCGAAAATACCGGAACTAACTTAGTGGGCAACTTCCAACGGCTCTTAAGTGGTCTTCTTACTTGGGCCGCGATCTTCGGATGTTGAGGAAGACCCTCATGACCGTTGTGGCACTTAAAACATTCCGAGTTGACTCCTGATTTTCCGCAACAGCACGAGAGAGTCTTTGAGGTCTTCTTTGTTGCGCCGGACTCTATCGAAGAGGATCACTCTTGTGTCTGTCAAGTGATGATTGACTTTGTCGCAGTGAAAGGCTATCTCTGCAACACTCCGATGTCCCAACACCAACCATTAAAGCTGCCGAGAATAAATCCTACAACTGGTCCGGGACTTAAGACCAGGACCATGTCACGGACCAGAGTAAAAATGCACCCGAAAGTCTAATTCTGTATTGGTCCGGGACTTAGGGGCCGAACCAAGTCCCGGACCACCCCCAAAATTGTTACGAAAGTGTTTTTATGGCATTAAATGATGGGGAATTGAATGGTAATGCTATTATAAGATAATTAAGACTTGTTTAATGACATGTAAAGGTCATTAGGAGTATAAAGTGTTAGATTGATTGAGTAAAGTTGAGGACATAAGGTTACTTAAACAAAGTTAAGATTAATGGGACAACGAGGTTAAGTACGGGAGTATAGTCGTTTAAATACCGTATTGTCATAACGTTAATTGAAACGTTTGTAATGTAACCAGTTGTTCAAGAATTATCCGAGTTGCGTGAGACGACACGCGAGATTAAACCCTTGGTGAACGGTATGATTTTTCTCATGCTCTGTATGCTAATGAGGTTTCCTCGATTTGTGAGTTGGTGTGTTTATATGAAATCACCTAATCAAGATAAATGCACGAATATGACTTATTGCATTTCCGTATGTCTTGTGATTTATTATCCGCTGATTGAGTTGTGGATAAACTATGAAGTTTGTATAATTCATGAAAGATATAATTGTTGGATGAAGTACTTGATTGCTTGAATGTGTAAGTGTGCTAACCATGAGGTATTGAATGAAAGACTCTCACTAACTCCCTAACTATGAGACCTTCCTAACTTTAAGAAATTGGTAATTTGGAGTTTGTGAGAAGCCCAATATAGTTTCGGCCACGCGTGAGGATGGGAGACACGAGAGGTTGTTATCCGAATCCTGGCCTAACCTTCTCACCATGGTCCAGACCCTTTATGGGCAGCATCCCGGGGAAGTAAGCCAACCTTAAGCCCGATGGTGAGATAGTCTTGTCTCTGCCCGGAGGTCTACCGACTTGACTTAATAATTATTCAAGAGAAGGATAATTGGTAAAGTAAAGATCATGACTAGTGTGAGTCATTGATCAAGCGTAAAGAGTTAAGAACATCTGATTAACCCGGATGAGAAGTTAACTAACCTTATGATAAGGTTTGAGCTTGAGAAGAGAATCTGAAGGCCTTGGTGACTATGGAATTGATGACTTGTGAAGTGTGTTCCATTTGCATGTGTTATACTCTATGTATGAGTGTTGCTTTTGCATGGATATAATGTTGTTCATATAGCATGCTTGCTTAAATTAAAATGAACTCCATGTATCCGACCAAGTAGTCGACGTACCCCCGTTAGCACGCGGGGTATGTGAATTTCATGCCAGCAAGTTTGCTGAGCCTCTTAGGGCACCGTTTTTATTTCAGGTTGATGGTCGATGTGAGAGACCGGATTGTTATGCCTTGGTAGTTAGGATTGTTTTGAATAGTGCATTGAGTTGTACCTGGGCTTGTAGCCCCTTTGAGTAGCCGGTGTACCACGTAGTACACCTCTTTGGTATTTGAATCATGTAGGCTTGATAGACTTAAGTGAGATGTTGAACTCTTAGATGGTTGTATAGACTTGTGAGAAATGATGTATTTTGGATTATACCTTAGTAGACTCGGTATATTGGATTGTAAGTGTTGAACACTGTATTGACTGGAGATATGTATATACTCGGTTTGGAAATGAAGTGTTGATTGTATTTGTTTAAGTACTCGGGTATTCCGGTCCATCAGACCGTTACTGTATTTGAGTTAGGCCTTGTTAGTCACATGGGTGACTAACGACATTGTTCACCCCCCTTTGTATTTGAATTATCCGCTGCGGTTGTAATGATGAACGAGGTGATTAGTTGTTAATGACAGGTTTAGTGGTAAGGGTGTTACAAAAAGTGGTATCAGAGCAAAGTATCGCTTTGATGACTGGAAATACCGAGTTTAGGAAATATCGAGTTAGGAATTAGAGACTTAGGGCTAAGGGTTGAGTGATAGCGTGAGAGATACGCTAGATAGGAACTTCCAGTGTTTTCTGGATACCTACTATATCCAAACCCGCCCTCCACATCCCCCATTGTATACTTGGGAAGAACGCTAGAGAGATGGAAAGCCTTCTCTTACTCGGGAAAACCCGATCTGGCAGTTATAAGACATTCCTATAAGGGAAAGAACCTGTCATATGGTAGATTCCAAGAACTGGAAATCCCGGAGACAATTCCCGGTTGAACGAGAATAACTGCACTTAATGGCGGAAGATTGAGAAATCCTAACTACATGAGGTTGGAATTTACGGCAGCATGGGTGACAGGCTTAGCAGTCGCAAGAACCCTGCTTGACCAGTAAGAAGGAAAGCACCAACCGTGCAACGAAACGAAAAAAGGAGAAGTAATGAGACCTGAGAAACAAGTCTATGGGACAGTAATAGTTAGGTAATACCACCAATGGCACACTAACCGACTAATGAAATAGTCAAGAGCGGGGAACTCCAAAACCTGCAACGCCAAAGAGGCTACCATACCTGGCCGACATAGCTCAGACAACTACGAGAACATTACAGGATACACTCCGGCAGGACTACGGAAGTAGTGCCTAAATGAGTTAAGTCTCGATAACCACGGTAAATGTGTGGGAACAAGCAATAAGGAAAGACACAGAACCAAGTAAATAGGGGTCTCCAAGGATAGGAGAAACACCCTAATCAATGACAGTCCTGTCAAAACCATTGAGAAGCTACTCAAGATATCGATTAACATAATTAAAGGATCATAAGAAGTGCCAACAAGGCTACCGAATACGGTACGGATGGAAACAATATCGCAACCGGTATATGTTAACCCAAAAACCCACCTGCATGGTGCACTTGCCACGGCAAGTGCATAACAACGGGGCTGTTCGGGGAAATTTTAATGACAAGGAAGTATTTAGTAAAGTACCACAACAATGAATGAAACAATTGTAGGATCACAAAACCTGAGAAAGTGAAGGACGAAACCTTGGAGGTGCCTGACGGCTTGACCATTGTATCAAAGAACATGATAGGATCGAGGTGCTGACCGAGTAGGTCTGAGGTGTTATTCTCAGACCAACTCTGCTTAGAGAATAAGTGTTTGCAGGAAATAATGACGCGGAAGCTTTTGTCTAAAATTGACAAGATATGATTCTGCTTGTATTGAAATTCAATGCGAATTACAACCTAGCTTTCTATCTTGGGATTCGACGGAAGTATTCTGTCTCATCCAACACTCGCTCTACTCTCGGCTTTGATCAATGTGTAACAAGGAGTAAAGGGGAGTGTTCTATGCGTGCTCTCTAGGTACTAAATACCTAAGCTAATTGACAATGTCTCACTAAGATATCTCAAAATACTTTCTCTCTCAAACGGTATTTTTCTCTCTAAAAATGATAGTCTAGAACGCCCACTTAAAGTGTGTACAATCCTATGTTTATATACAACTTAACGGTTCCTAAAACTTCGGAAATGTCCTCATGGAGCAACTCCTTAACTTTGGATGCGCAAGTATCGGAGGTACTTAGTTGCGTCACGATCGCACGTCGTGCACACATCCACGTCTCTGAGATATTCGGAGCTACTCGATAGTTTCGCGCCTTGGTTGACCAGAGACAGGTGTACAGGTATTGTTGCAGGGCTACTCGGACTGGTGAATCACAACGCCAAGTCTTTCTGCAGAGCTACTCTGACTAAGGAGGCAATCATCTGTAAAACCAAGTCTCTAACAAAATTCCTCTTCTTGCTGATGATGGCAAACTCAGTGTATCCAGCGTGAACTTTGAAGTCTTTAATGAGTGTGCCTGCAAAAAGAACAGATAACAAGGCAGAGCAACTATCTCGGAAGAACAACTCACTGTTTGTTCCCCCTTAAACAAATATTCCCCCTTAAGATAATGCAGTTAAATAAGAGCAGATAAACTATAGTATGAAACTATTTCATAAACTACTTAACAGAAATAAACCAATCCGAAACAAGGTGAGGCCTTCAGAGGCACTCAGTGTCCACACATAGTCGCCCACATAAACCAGCCGCGGGATACACCCGCTTCCCCTATTTGCCAACAGCAGGGGAAACACATTAACAATATCCAAAAACACAGAATCTAAAAGTCACAAAACAATCCACCAGCGTAAATCAAAAAGTTTTAAAGACAGTCATCCTAGGGTTAAGAGGGGGTGGGGTAAAGGGTTAGGCATCTCCTCGATCCATTCCTGTTTCCGCAGCCATCGCTCCATCTTCCCCCGAAACCTCAGCATCATCCATCGCCTTCGCTGCTACAAGTGTTTCAGCAAAAGTCTCCGTGAACTCCCCGACCAGTTTCTGGACTCCTCTTGGAAAGATGTTCATCGTCTTCTTGTGGTTGTCGTTGAGGATGTCGATGAGCATATCTATCTTGGCGGAGAGAGTGGCGAGGTTGTTCTCGATTGTAGTGACTCTTTCTGTGAGAGTTACTGTGTCAGGAGTGGGTGTTGGTTTGGGAGGGGCTTATTTTTTGGATGGAGGATTTGGCTTGGAGACGGACTTGATCTGAAAGGACGGATTTTTGTTGTACATAATTCAAGAATGTGACGCTTGCGGCTGTGATACGACTGGCTCTGGAAGGATCAAGGGAGATATCACAGTGGGTGAGTATTTTGGAAGCTAAAAGACATACCCCAGAGAGTGTCGGGGTGAAGAGATGGTTGAGGCTATGTGATTGAGAATGAGTTTGGGGAGGTTTATTTTTTGGTGAGAATCAGACAGTACATTATTGCAAGATCAAGAGGCCGGACAAACTGATTTCCTTCCTTTCTAGGAACTAGGTTTTTTATTACCAAAGTGTGGAGCATTTGGTGAGTATTTGACAGAGCGAGTCGGTCTAAAGAGTGACCGACTCTGCTATTGGGCAGAAAGAAATCATAAACTTCTTTCGCAGTTATAAACCCTATCAGGAAATCCAGCTCTATCATAGAATTCTAGTCCACTAGTTGGGATGGCCAAATGAGTTGCAATAGAGTTGGAATCAAGAATGATAGCTTTTTCATGTACCTCGGTCATTATCTTCCCCTTACGAATGACGCAGTTTTGGTAGAACTGGTAGGCTTTGTTTTCATGGTAGGTTTGGATGTCGTGGAACAAGTGGATCCAGTTCTGAAATCTGAGCATCTCTTCAAACATGGTGAACTCCATTGAGTGTAACCATTCCAGATCGAGTAGCTTTCCTTTCACCAAATTTCTTGACTCAGCGGAATCATCTGGTGGTAGGGAATAAACAACAGAGTGTGTGTCGATAAGGTCTAGCCTTGGAGCAGATGTTGGAGGGACCGACTCAGAGCGAGAACGGAGTCACTTTCTAGTTGAAGTTGTTGTTATATCGGAGTCAGCTTGAGTGGACGAGTTTGTGGTGCTTCGTGGCTTTTCTTCAGCTGGTGCTGTGATGACTGGGGATAGTGGAGGGACCAGGACTACAGGAGTGGATTTTGAAGATGACGGTTGGCATTTTGCCTTTGATCGAAGAGTTCGAGTATGGGGAGGCCGGGGAACATTTGATTTGGAGCGTCGGGTTTTCTTGGGGTAGAGATTGTTTAGGAGCAAGGGGTTGGGTTTCAAGTACTTCTTCTAATTTTTTGGCAGGGGAGTTGGGTTGTGGGTTTTGATTCTCTTGCTCGGAAGGTGGAATTGAGCCAAACTGGATGTTTGTTGGGGATATGGTTACGGTGTCTGGTGTGGGTATGATTGGGGTTGTTGGTGGTGAGGATTGTTTGGTAGGGGAGGGTGTGTTTTCCGATTGTGCTGATGCCATAGGGTTGACGATGAGAGTTGGTTCAGTAGAGACTTTGGGCAATGGGGTTGTGATAGGTTGGGTGTCGATCGACATATCAGGTGCGACGGCGGTGGAAGCGGAGGTTGAGGTGGGTGTTTGATTGGCTTGCAGAAAGGTGAGCTTGTTGATTAGGGCTTGGAGGAGTTGGGGATCGTCAGGTAAGTTGGCGTCGGAAACATGGGGTTTTGCTTTGGGTTAGGGTTTGAAGCCATGGCGAGGTTGGGTTGACAGAAGTAGGCAGAGGCAGAAGAAGACGAAGGGAGGCAAAAGCTTGGGACAGAGAGGCTTAGTGGTAGAGTGCGAAAGAAGGTACTAGCGTCTGAATATAAGTGGACGTAGTATGTCAGGGTAGGAGTGAGCTGATTGGGTGAGATGGTTAGTAGCGGATAACTAGGTGAAAATTTCGTGGGTTGTTTTTCATATGTAAAGACTCTCGTTTTTGATGCGCCGGTGTTTTGTTTATATGACAGACGGACTAGGTCATCAGACATATTCATGCATTTCACCCAAACAATGAAAAACATGAGAAGGAGATACAACCTTAGCTAAGTCATACGGGTTATACCTAGTTGTGAACGCAGAGTTTCAAATGGGCCTCATTGCAACGGTTTGGTGAATATGTTTGCAAGTTGATCGGAAGTAGGAACGTATTCTAGTTGTATCAGCCTTTTTTCAACGCAATCCCTTAAGAATTGGTGACAAATCTCAATGTGTTTTGTCTTGGAATGATGAACAGGATTTTTAGATAGATCAATAGCACTATTGTTGTCACAGAAAATTGTAGTACAAGTAGGAGGAATGAGATAATCCTGTAGTTGTTGTTGTATCCATAGTATCTGTGCACAACAAGCAGTTGCGGAGACATATTCGGCTTCAGCAGATGACAAGGCTACCGTGTTTTTGCTTCTTTGAACTCCAGGCTGCAAGACATAGTCCCAAAATTGGGCGGTACCAAATGTGCTTTTTCTGTCTAATAAGGAACTTACAAAATCAGAGTCACTGTAACCCATTAGAGTAAAATCATGAGTACTCAGGTACCAGAGGTACATGTCCTGGGTGTTTTTTAAATAACGAAAGATCCGCTTTACACTTTGGAGGTGTGATTCTTTTGGGTTACCTGAAATCTTGCACAAAGACATACAGCGTAGAGAATGTCAGGTCGACTTGCTGTTAAGTATAGAAGAGAACCTATCATACCTCTATATAGTGTTGCATCAATAGCAATTCCTTTTTCATCCAGATGTGGTTTCTCTGTTGCGGACATTGGAGTAGGTTTGGCTTTGGAGTCCTGCATCTTATACTTGATTAGTAGCTCGTGGATGTATTTTTGTTGATGAATTTGAGTCCCGTTCTCTTGCTGAATGATTTGAAGACCTAAAAAGAATTTAATTCTCCAAGAGCGCTCATTTCAAACTCTTTACTCATGAGATCAGAAAAGAATGAACATAATTCAGGAATATTTGATCCATATATTATATCATCCACGTAGATCTGGACAATGAGTATGTCTTCGCCTTTGGTGTGAGTAAAAAGAGTTTTGTCAACCTTACCTCGGATGAATCCATGAGACAATAAGTAGGATGAGAGACGTTCATACCATGCCCGTGGTGCCTGCTTCAGGCCATATAACGCTTTGTCTAACTTGTAGACATACTCAGGGTGGAGTGGGTATTCGAATCCCGGTGGTTGAGCAACATAAACATCCCTATCGATGTAGCCATGTAAAAATGCAGTTTTGACATCCATTTGGTAAAGCTTTATACCACGATGAGCCGCGTAGGCCATGAGTATTCGAATTGCCTCAATTCGAGCGACTGGAGCATAAGTCTCATCGTAATCAATTCCTTCAGCTTGGGCGTATCCTTGAACTACGAGTCTAGCTTTGTTACGAGAGATGTTCCCTCGATCATCTAGCTTATTGCGAAACACCCACTTGGTACCAATTGGTTTATGGTTTGTTGGACAAGGAACAAGTCGCCAGACCGAATGGCGTTGCAGAGAATGTAGTTCTTCTTGCATTGCGAGTATCCAGTCATGGTCCCCAAGGGCTTGTTTGACATTTTTTGGTTCGATTTTGGATATGAAGGCATTAAAGGCACAGAGATTTTGATGGATCTCGCTGCGTGTTTGAACACCTTTAGTGGGATCACTTAGTATTTGTGTGATTGGATGAGCGGAGGCTTGTTGGAATTTTCTTGCGGAGCTTGAAGGTAGGCTGGTGGAGGTTTTCTGGTGTTTGGTGGTTCTGAGGTATGGTTGTAGTTGTGGTGTGTGGGGGAGGTTGTAGGTCATCTGTGGGGGTAGGTGAGGCATCTTTGAACGAGTCATCGTCGCTATCGGAGGATGAGTCTATCGGAAGAGGTGTTTGGGTAGAGGGATGGTTGCTACAGAAATTTCAATGAAGGTAGTATCTGGGGCATCTTCATGAGGTACGTGTAGGTTGTTTTTGTAATCACTAGAGTTAGAAAGTTCTTCGAAGCGAATGTGAGGACTTTCTTCAAGACAGGATGTTAGTTTGTTGAGAACTCTATAAGCTCGACTGTGGGATGAGTATCCAAGGAAGATTCCTTCATCACTTTTAGAGGCAAACTTGCCTAGATTATCTTTTCCATTATTGTGTATGAAGCACTTGCATCCAAAGCGACGCGGATGAGCTACAGAAGGAGGACGAGCTTTGAGAATTTCATATGGAGTTTTGCCGATGAAGGGATGAATGGACGCTCAATTCAATATATGTTGCAGTGTTGATAGCTTCTGCCCAGTATGAAGCTGGAAGGGTGCTGTCAATGAGCATTGTTCTTGCCATTTCTACCAAAGTGCGGTTCTTTCGTTCCACAACTCCGTTTTGTTGTGGAGTACGAGCAGCGGATGTTTGATGCACGATTCCCTTTGTCCTGCAAAACTCTGAAAACTGGATATTGTAAAATTCTGTACCGTTGTCAGAACGGATTGTTTTGACTGAGGTGGACAGTTTGTTAGTAATCATATGGAACAAAGTTTCGAATTCAGAAAATGTCTCATATTTGGTCTTAAGAAAGAGTACCCACGTCCAACGTGAGTAGTCATCTACGATGACTAGAACGTACTTCTTACCACTTTTGCTTTGAACATGCATTGGTCCACATAGATCCATGTGCAAAAGATCCAACGGAGATGTTGTAGACATCTCCGATTTGCCTGGGAAGCTTGCTCTCGTATGTTTCCCTTGTACGCACGCAGGACAGAGTGAGTCTGTCTGGAAGAAGTTTATCTAAGGAAGGCCTACCACAAGATTTCCGTTTTTGATTTTGTTGAGCAGTTTGTTGTGTGCATGACCTAAACGGGAGTGCCATAAGGAAATATTTATGTCCTGTACACTAGACAGAGAGTGTCGTCCAGGTTAGAGTGTTTCAAGAGATAAGTTATAAAGATTGTTCACCCTTACACCAGTGGCTTTTAGAAGACCTGTTTGCTCATCAAAGATTTTGTAGTCAGAAGCCGGAAAGAGAACAACATTAGAGAGATCACATATTTGAGAGATACTTAGAAGACTATGTCCAAGACCATCCACTAAATTTACATTTTCTATCTTAAAGAGGGAGGGATTACCGACGGTTCCAATACCAATGATTTCACCATGAGCATTGTCGGTGAAAGTTACCTTGCCCCCGTTGTGTTGAGAGAGAGTCGTGAACTTGTCAGGGTCCCCTGTCATATGTCGTGAGCACCCACTATCTAGAAACCAAGATTCATTGTCCACGGTCTCCTCTCCCTACAAACAATCAGAGGTTAGACTTGGGAACCCAGGCAAACTTGGTTCCCTTTTTGATGCAAAAGAGTTGTGAAGATGTCATGCTTTAGACAGAGTATATAGACGCTGCATATTGAAGGATAGGTCTCTGCCAAGCTTATGACATGATGAGTGAATATGCCCGTCGTAGCCACAATAGCCATAAATTAATAGAGAAGGTAGGTGAACATACTTCTTTTGCCAACGAAATTTGTTTTTAAATTTTTCTTTTTGGATTTTTCTTCATTTACGATCGTTGGGTTTTGAAGCCATTTTGGTCAGATTGACTTTGCCTTTGTTATTCATCCGTGAGGAGGATTCGATGATGAGACCAATCCATCTGTGCCTTTTTAAGAGTGATTGTCAGGGAGTCGGATCTCTTTCTCGAGTCGAACTTGCCTTTCATTTGACTCACGGAGTTTGTTTTCAAAGAATTTTGGTTTTTGCATAGCAGCAACCTCACGAACAAAGGTAATGGTTTGAAGAATTTTTTTGAGGGATTTTGGAACAATTTTTCTGTAGAGACATGACTTGGGTTTTTAAAGAGCTGGTGAGACTGTGAGCATCTCTTAACTCACTTTCAAGTTTTTCGACTTTTTTTCAGACTTTGGAGTTTGAGACGGCCGTTGTTGATATGACCTTTTAACACATGTATCTCTTCATAAAGATAAGCTATCCTTTCTTGTTCTTCAGTTAACTCGAATTCAGGATGACTAGGGTCGATGTCGTAAGTGGACAATTGTAAAGAAGGAACAGCGTATGAGTCTGAGAGATTTTCAGT
Source organism: Limonium bicolor (assembly GCA_023374045.1). Lineage (NCBI taxonomy): Eukaryota > Viridiplantae > Streptophyta > Magnoliopsida > Caryophyllales > Plumbaginaceae > Limonium > Limonium bicolor. The sequence continues at coordinate 206,997,414 of CM041778.1, forward strand.
TACCTCTGAAGCGGGACTCTTGCATACTGATTTTTGTGAGCCATGAGGCAGATTAAGCTTGATGTTCCGATCTCAGGTTCTTCCGAGTCAGAATCCCCCCATGCTGCATTGGCTATCAGTGAAGATTGCTCCCGATCATCTTTCTTCTTGAGTGGACAGTTGTTGGCGTAGTGCCCCGGTTTCAGGCATTTAAAGCATACTCGGTCTCCAGTTCCAGTGTTCCCTTACTGATTACGGTTGTATGATTGATATGGTCGATTTTGGTTTTGGCTAAACCGGTTTGGACTGTTTCTTTCCCATCGATCTCGCATGAACTTCTTAAAGTTCTTGACCAGCATGGCCATATCTTCAAAGGTATTTGCATATCCTTCCTCTATTATGCCATCAATCAGAGTGTCTCGTAGCTGCTAGATTAAGTCATGATTGGGAGAAGTAGTCTCATAATGGAACGACTCATTCTGGTGGGCTGGTATCTTGCTGGGTGTGGTCTTCACCTGCAACGCTTGATTCACGTTAGAATAGGAAACAGTGTGGTTTGAGTGTGAAGCATTACCTCTGTTTTTGATATTCTTTTGTATTTGTTGATGGATTGAAGATAGGACCCTAGATCGGTCAAGGTCCTTTTTCTAGGCTTTTGGAAGCCTTTGTAGAGATAACACTATTAGCCCATTCTTCACCCAAGCTATCCAGAAATTTGTTGTTGATATTTTCGTTTGACTCTCCAATCTGCAGCTCTTTCATGGTAGCAATGAGTTCAGTGAATCTTGCAAGCATATCGCTGAGGGATTCTCAAGGCTTTCCTACGAAGTTTTCGTAGTCCATCTTCAGCTCTTGTATTTTTATTTTCGAAGCTCGGTATTGCCTTCGTGAACAGCACGAAGGTGATCCCAAATGTCTTTTTGCTACCTTGATGTGATACACTCTTCTTCTTTCGGGTGGAGAGAGACTCGTGTAGATGACTCGTACGGCTTGGGCATTTAGCTCAACACATCTATGCTCTTCAGCCGTATTAGAGCTTAGATCTTTCCCTTCAGGTACTGGAAAGTTTCCTTTTGTCACTACCGTCCAGAGTTGTTGATTGAGTGACTGGAGGTGCGACTCCATCTCGTTTTTCCACATATATTGTTTTTGTGGAGGTTAGCTTTGGTTCTCCACCATGGGTATATCCCATTTGAGAAGAAAAGCTGATTTCCTTGAGCTAGTTAATCTCCCTTTGGTTTGAGGTAAGAAAAATCTAAGAAAACTCATTTTTCCTTCTCTTTTGTACTTGCTGATTTTAAGCAGCTCATGTGCCCTGTTTCTTTCCTTGTATGAGCTTAATTTCAAGCTTCAAAAGCTGGTGGAAGCCCGGTCTAAATTCCCTACAGAAAACCATCCTAGGGCTCTAAGGTAAACTTCTCATTTTAGTGCACTAAGCACCCCCTTAGTGTTCAAGAGTTGTTCAATGAGTCTAGGTGTGTTAATTAGTACTCATTATCCTTATTGGAATGTTGGTTAGAGGCTAACAAGGGATGCACACCCCTTGGCCGGTTCCAAGAAGAAAGAGAAAGGAAGAGAATTGAGAAAGAAAAGAAATGGAGAATCAAGGTAAATGCTCTAGCCTAAACCATGTATTAGTGTCCTTTGAGAATTATGTCTAGAAGGGTGTAATTGGGATTGAAAATGGATTGAGAAAATACATTAATGGCATTGAGCTAGTGAGAGTTCGACTGTTCAAATTATGTTGATTTAAGGGCCTCAGAGCCAAGCATTTAAGATTATTGCACTATATTGTGATTGTGGAGTTTTGGATTAATATTATATGCTGGTAGAACCCACTATGGGCTTGGTTAGTTTTGAATTGAATTAGGTGGATGATATGAGCATTTGGGCATGTAGAATTGTAGGTGAGCTATGGCAAAATTTCGGTAGAAATAAATTAGTTTAGCGCTATTATGAGCTTGATGAACCAAAGTTGTTTAGGAGAAAGTGGAGTGTAAATGAGTGAAATAAACTCACCAAGGTAGAGTATAGGAGTGAGGAGATTTGTGCAAAATCTGTAGCAAAATTTATGCAAGAAGAGTGTCTTAGATTACCTTGAGAGGAACTAGAGTGTAAGACCTTGAAAATAAGGTTTGAACTTGAGTAATGGAATTGTAAATACCTAGGAAGGATGTGGTATGGTCTAAATGATTGCAGGAGAAACAATGGAGCTAGAGAACTGGTGAGCAAAGTGCAACTTAGGAAATAAGGAGCTAAGTTGCAAAGTGAAGAATTTTTGGAGGAAAAACTTGTAGAAATGAACAAGGATTGAGTAAGAGTTTGATCCATGATTTAAGAGGGTTTAAGGTATGTTTATGGTGATAGAAAATGTTTAGAAACAGGGGGGAGATTAGAAAAGATTTGGGTAAGAATTGGTGTTGTAATAGAATTCAAAACTGTCAAATTTGACAGATTTTCTGCTATGGTCCGGACTTAGGTCTAGGAACCGTCCCGGACCACACCTTAAAAAGGGCCGAGAGAACCTCCTGCAGCATGGTCCGGGACCTAGCTCCCTTACAAACTCCCGGACTAACCATTAAAAGCTGTCGACACTGCTGAAAAAAAAAAGAATAAACAACGCCCCTTTAAAACGGTTATATTGTAATCGTTTTTTTTATCATAGGCCGGACATCTTAAACAACGCTTTGTACAAAGCGTTGTTTTTGTTATGAAGCCCAAAGTCAAAACAACGCTTTGTTACAAAGCGTTCTTTAAAGATACATGTATAAAAAACGCTTCAGAAATGAAGCGTTTTTTATGTTTTAGGCGCGATAACATAAAAAACGCTTCACTTAAGAAGCGTTCTTTATTATGCTAGCATAAGAAGCGTTTTTTATGTTACCTGAATTATATCCCTCCCTCCCAGTCTTCTCATCAATCAAATCGCGACTGTTCCCCTACCACTCTTCGTATACGCTCTCTGAAACACGCTAAGATCTCATCCAAACCATCCCAAATTAAATTTCATTTCGATTCCGCCACGGCACGCCTCTTCTCTTCCCCTTTATCGCCATCTTCACTAGCTTTTAACATTTCTCTACAACCCGGCGGCCAAATGCATGTGTCGATATCAATCGTCGGCGCCTTGAGCTCTCTCGCTATCAGGTAATATTATTGAGCTGCGAGCACATATATGCCTATCATCCTTAGTTTCATATATATACTCTTCAGTAATTAATTTTTGATTTTGCAAATCGCACGAACAGGGAAAAGACCCCGCCGTTGGATTACAACCGGCCCCAAGTATTAGCGAAAGGAACAACATACATGCGCGCTAGATCTGTCGGCTCCATTCTTGTGCTGATGAGGTAATTTTGCAAACCGAACTTCTTAATCAGGAAAAATATACATCCTCTGTTTGTTTGGGATTAAGGATTAAGGCGTCTGTTAATTTGTTATTAAGGCGTGAAATATATTGTGTGTGTATTGTTTGGGAATTATTTTGCATGCAAACAAACTGTGGCGCGCGCATTTGTTGTTAACCTATGTGTGCTTGCAAACCAAACTTGTTAATCGTGAACATATATACTCTGTTTATCTGTTTGTTTGGGATCGATTAACGGTGTGAATAAAGTGTGTACGTGTGTTTGGGAATAACTTTGCATGTAGACCACAGACTTGCGCGCTGGTTTTTATAACTATATATGTGCTGATTGTTGTTAATCAGATGCGTTTGTTGTAGTATATATGTGCTGATTTTTACTTGCTGGTACAATTAATGGACTTGAGAATTAATGTGTAATATAATGCGTTTCGGCATGCATACAAATATAGTATATATGGCGAAATTAATTTGGTTAGATTTATAGGGTGTATTAATTAATGCTATATATTATATTATAGTATAATCTAGGGTGCAAATATTAGATGACTATAGGATGTATTAATTAGGTACAAAGACATAGCATTACGGTAGCTTGCCTGACGTATTCCCTTTCCCCATATTGCTTTTACCTTAACATCCACCCAGAAGTTATCTACGTTTCTACCAATACCAACATCAAAAACTTTTAAGTTCCTTCACATTCTTCTCAGAGTTGTTATCCGGTCAAGCTAGGCATTCCAATTAACCCTCTAATGTTTTGGAAATCTATATGACCACCATTGGCCATATTAGAGACCTCTAGCGCTACTTACAGCTTCTTAATTTCTTGTAGTTATTATTTTAGTATCCCTTTACATTTTTTGGCTAGCGCCTATGACCTTCGATCGTCATCAACCTATAATAAAAAAAATTGAACTCGGACGGGCCCACCAACTTTATTTTTCCTTCTCGACCTTTCTTCTCTCCTTTTCGATTCCTTTAGTCACCTCTGACTAGTATGTATGCTGTAGAAGCTTCAGTAGACCGAGCAATCAGAACTGGACAGCACTGAAACATCACCGAGAAAATCGGATAAAAAGTCAGACGAATTTGGCCGATGTAGACGGTTGGCTGCCTCTGTTGAAGATGAAAGTACCGACGATCATGATGATTCTTCTACTGATACAAAAGAGACAAAAGAAGAAAAACATGGTACAAAAGAGACAGAGGCAGATATAGATGAAAGGATGAATGAGAACTCAAACAGAGAGGTTGAAGAAATTGGCTAAATAGTTAAGTGAGGCTGCCACGAAGTAGAGAGTCCCGGTGGCGATTAACGGATTACCGGCCTACTTCATAACCTTGAATGAAGAAAACGGTTTTCTAGAATAGTGGTATCAGGAGGATAAGGAAACTTAGTCAATTATATGGTGACATGAGGGACTATATGAGATAAAGTGGTACCACATCTCCCGGTTGATGAGTTTCATGTCTTACGGATGGAGATGAGATGGAGAAGGTAACGCTTCTCCATCTCCAGTTCGATTGGATCTTCTTTCAGTTTTGAACATCGATAGGTCTGAGAAATCTTTAAACGCTAGGACATGACTGTCTGTAGATTGCATGTAGTCATTTGGAATACTAGTCACACTGTTGATGTGGGGTGCATCGTATCTTTTAAAAAAAACTAGATGAAGGTCCCTTGGCAATTAAAAAGATTGAGAGATTCCCCCTAAGTATGAATCCCCCTGAGTTTGCATGTTAAGCGACTTTAACAATTGAGCAATAAGTGACAATTTTTATGCACAATTAAGTGACAGCTTTTATGTTATACTGTAACCTTTCATAACCTCGTTTCATGTTCTTGCGATCTTTGCTTGGGTTAACCAGCACTGATCGAGGGGCATACCAAGACTAATATTATATTAGTCCATATTCTTCTAAGCCCATAGTTAGAGTTCAATCTGATGTATTTAGCCCAACCATACAAAATTTATTCTCCTTTCATATAATACTCATTGTAATTCCTTAGCAGTTCTCTCCTTCTTCTCGTTAGCTCCTCTATTACATTCAGTTTTGGTATCTACCACCGAACTATAAGGCCAACTGTTATTTAAACTGATCTATGTAGGATCGTCCCTTTGAACCTCAATATTGTCATTTTCCAGCCAATTATAAAAAAAAAATCCACGTAATTAAACTTTTATTAATTATTACACTACTTTACAAAAAAAAAAGGAGTTACTGCACAACCGTAAAGCACAGTACTGGCCTTATGCTCTACCATTAAGCTATAGCGGTTATTTGCAATTAATCAGATCGATCGAAGAGATGAAACTTCACAAGTTATTGAACTGCAGAAGAAGAGATGAAAACCGAGAACGTGTTGAGTTTCGTGATTCAGACTGAAAAAAGAAAAAAAAAGAAAATTTTAACTCCTATACATTGCTACGCGAGACAAGTCAATAGTCGAATATTTCAAGTTATTGGGATCACTACTAAAGCTTTTGTTCTCCTTGACACAGTGGAGAAATTATAAAGATCCCCACGAACTTTGTTTTTCCTCCTTGAGATTATATAGCATAGCAGGGAGAGGAAAAGAATAATAACAATCTGGACGCACTGATCAGCTAGCCTGGCTGCTGCCTCGATCTTCCACTTGCTCAGTGACAACACCGTCAACTCTCTCAGTAGTTTCTTTCACCGCCGTGATTACAGTGCAAACCTCGTGAGGAGCATCAGCAAGAACCATGCCACACCACGTACAACATCTGCATAGCATATATATACACCCACACAAAGCCCGGAAGATAAGTTCACAATCATACAAGATTCTCATTACAACTTTATCATCATAATTGCATAGATACTGAACTTCATCGGAAACAATGTATCTTCGATTTAATTCCGATTCTTTCAGAAGAGACTAATAAAAAGCTTACACACTGCTTGCTTGGTGATCTAATATGACAATTTGGACATACACAACAACAAAGGGGCTACGGAGAGGAGAGAAGAGGCGAGTAGTTTGTCTTTTTTTTTTCGCAATACTTACATGCAGTAAGAGCCTTGACGTTCGCAGATGCGATTTCGGCAGCAATCGTGGCAGAACATGACCCTTCGACACAGCGTGCACAAGCCCGACCGCGAGACATTCTTCCTTCCTTCTGTTTACCCTAGATAATTCAGGGCTTCTGCAGCACTCAAAACAGAAAAAATCAAAACCACTTCTCTTTCTTTCGAGATATCTGGCTTCTTAGAGCTTAAAGAAGGAAATATGAGCACGAAGTCAAGTCAGTCTCCTGAAAAGCTGTAGTAGGGTTAAAGTTTTATAAGGTAGTTCTAATTTTGTTTTTATCTGAAATAATTAATATCTTTTAAATTTTTTCGAAAAAGATAATTAATTGCAATTCAGGTAATAAAATATCATATTACAGCGTTATCAAAATTGGAGAAAAGAAAAGAAAAGAAAATGATGATATTTGGTCCTAGAAGTGGCCTTGTACATTTATATGCTGCAAGGTAGGACTTGGAAGCCAAGGAATAGGAAACCTTTGTACATACAATTTTCAAAAAATTGGGCTTTGAGAAAATAAAACAAGGAGAAAATCATACGCAATGAAAGAATAGTAGTGATATCCGTGCGGAAACGAGTCTCTTTTCTATACACGCTCAATTAACAACAGTAAGATCTAACTTCTAGGCTATTCTTCTGGTCAACAACTCAACTCCTTGGAACCCAAGGAAAGAGAGCAGAATCAGCATCATATTGTAAAAAAACCCTCGTAAATGGAAGGACAAGAGGGCTGACTAAAACAAATTAGATAAATTCTAATTATTTTTTTAAATATTTATGGCTGAAAGCTAGATTAATTTTTTTTTTTATAATTATAGGCATATGGTCTAGGGTGCCGCAAGGGTAAATCAAACAATAATGACTCAACTCTTACATACCTTTTTAGTCCTACCTTACACAGACATTACACGAGACATCTTACTAAAGCCTAGAGATCTTGTCCTAGGAACCATCCTTGACCTCTCCTTGGACGTGACCCTCGAGCATCCATCGGAAACTTCTTACAACCTTTTCCTTGCATCTCTGACGATATGGCAGACATACTTGTCTTGGGACCGTCTTTCTCGCCACTCCATTCCTCCACCAGGATGGGTAATAGGAGAGACTCCATTACTCCACTCCCCCATGATGAGTAATAAGAGAATAAACTCCATTCCCCCACCAAAGTGGGTAGTAAGAGGACTCGAACTCAGGACCTTCCGTCTCCTACACTAATCTTCTACCACTCGGATGTGAATCATTGACGAAAACCAGATTAATATTTGACCAGGGTCCAGAAAGTGCTCAAAAAACTTGAGTCTGATCACCCAATCCATCACAGCGTCAACACTTCCCAGTCACGAGATATGCTTGCAAACAGGTAAAGAGGTAAGGCAGGCTCTCTTCAAACTGAGATAGCACGCCAGGATACACCAATTTTCGTCTGGTCGTTGTTCTCAAGGCCCTTCAAATTTCTGATATTGTTCTAGTAACTAGAACCTCCAAGCCGTTTGTGGAAAACTTTACTATTCTTTCTTTTCCCTCCTTCAGCCCCAACAAACGTACTTGCGATCACCATACCTGTGACTGCGATGCATTATTCTAGAGCCTTCCCTTTGTTGTCTGTGGATAGTTTTCACGGTCTAGACATGGAGTCCTGCAGCTGCAAGCAACCAAATTTCCTCTCCCATTTCCCTGCTCAACTATCTGAGTACTACAAAATCAGATCCATTCAAAGGTCCAGGAAACAGAGCTACATGTCACCAGTAATCACCACATGAGCAAGCCCCATCCTTAAAGTGGTGAAACCGTTTACAATCTCGAATCACAATCTCTCTATTCACAACACTGGATAACAACTTCATCACATTGTGGCAATCGCCACAAACCCTGAGGTTCTTTATCACCTGAATCGTAGCACCCGGGTTCGTCTTCATTATTCCATAAGCCACAGCCAATTTCTCACTATGAACCCATAAAAACATTTCCTTCTCCTCCTCATCCACATCATGCAATACAGATCCTTTATCAGGCACATAACCCACTTCAGCCAGTTTCTGCAGTAAACCCTCCAAGTACTGATATATCTGCTCACGTTCAGGGTGCTCCTTGTCCCCAACCAAGAACACATGAACCCTACCCTTCAGCTCCAACAAACTGAAACCAGGTGGTTTAGCTAAACCATTCTCCTTCATCATTACTCTCATTCTCTCAACATCTTTCCACCTTCCGGCATCAGCATACATGTTAGATAACAACACATAATACCCACAATTATCTGGGTCTAACTGGAAAAGCTTTCTAGCAGAGATCTCAGCTAACTCGAAATTCTTCTGTGTTCTGCAACCAGCAAGAAGTGCCCCCCAGATTACAAAGTCAGGCTTCACAGTCATCTCCTTGACTAAATCATACGCCACTGTAATTTTCCCAGCTCGACCAAGAAGATCAACCATGCAGCCATAATGCTCCACACTGGGCTCCACTCTAAACTCACCTTTCATGGACCGGAAACAAGACCATCCTTCTTCTACTAGGCCAGCATGGCTGCATGCAGACAAGACCGAGACGAATGTGATGTGGTTTGGTCTTACTCCAGCTGTTTTCATCTCACAGAAGACATCAAGAGCTTCTCTTGCATGTCCGTGCATTCCATAACCAGCAATCATTGCACTCCAAGTCTTTATGTTTTTGTTCTTCATCCTATCGAAACCCTTCCTTGCTGCAGCCACCCTTCCGCATTTACAGTACATGTCAATGATAGAAGTTCCAACATAGACATCTTCTTCCAATCCCATTCTTACAGCCTGGTTATGAATGCACTTGCCAGCCATCAGAGCCCCCAAATGAGCACAAGCCAGCAATGCAGCTGATAAAGTGAACACGTTGTACTTCACATTGTTGTTACCATTTACCATAGAATTAAATACATCCAGAGCCTCTCTCGACAAGCCATTCTGAGCATACAAGGCAATCATAGTGTTCCATGACACCACATCTTTTGAACCTATCTCATCAAACACCTTTCTAGATGAACCCAACTTTCCACACTTTGCATATGCATCGAGTAATGAATTCTCGATTCTGAGATTTCCCTCGAACCCTCTCTTTAGTGAAATACCATGAACTTCCTCAGTCACCCATTTGCCTGAGAGCCGACAACACGCAGATAGAGCCGAAACCAACGCAGCAGGATCAACGGAAACCTGTCTTTCCACTTCTTCGGATCTCTCTTCTTCGGCCAGAAACTCCTTGAAGACTAGAAAGGCCTCCTTAGGATTATTATTCTGCACATAGCCGGTGATCATAGACGTCCAAGAGACCACGTTTTTAAGAGGAATTTCATCAAACAACTTTCGTGCATCAGCCGGCTGACCGCACTTAGAGTACATGTCAATCAGTGCTGACGAAGCAAATAGGTCCATCTCGTAGCCAAACACCACAGCCTGCTGGTGAATTTGCTTACCTGTATAAATATCGCCCAGTGCCGAGCAGGATTTGACAGCACAAGGAAACGTCGAACGGTTTGGAGACAGTGACAGCCTCCGCATTGATTTGAAGGCTCGCAAGGCATCGACAGAGTCGCCCGATCGGGCCAACTCAGCTATCACCGTATTCCAAGAGAAAATATCTGTCCGGTCAAACTGTTTTTTGAAAGACGCGGTCAAGTTATCGACATTAAGATCGCCGCTGTAGTGGCGTCTCCCAAATCTCTTGTTTGAGCCTATTGACACCAGGGAACAAAATTTTGAAAGCCTCATGCATTCATTAAAAAATTTCGATTGCCGCTTCCTTCTTCTACCAACCTTATTCTTGTCGAGTTCCTATGACGGTGAGTTGAAAGAAGGGATAGCCGTCTTCCTCCGCAAAAACTGGGGACAGTAGAGCTTGGGCAGAAGACGAGACGCTAGCCTAGAAGGGGTCAAATGAATGCAATGGCGGACCAGACTCAAATGGGTCCAAATTGCTTTTTTTTTTTTTTTGGTAAATTACCCTAAGCCCTTTGTTCAAAAAAAAAAAACATTACAAGTTAGCATTTTCATCTTATTAATATATCTGTTAACCCCATCAAGGGTCCCAAAACTATAAATTTGTTTATTTACGCATTAATTACCTCTGGTTTAACAACCTTTCCATGTCATATTGTCACATCGGACAATACTTAATACAAAATCACACCCAAGATTTCTTTCTTCTTATTTATCTCTATTTTCAAAATTACTTTTTCTCATTTGCATCACCAAAACAAAGAACCATAACTCCAAATGAGCAACAAAAATGTATAGAGAAGTCACAACCTCATGGTTTTTGTCAAATAATAGGTTTTTAGGGAGTGAGAGATTGTGGTTGGGATTATGCTTTAATTATTGTCTAGTGTGACAATATGACATCGTGAGTGAAAATCTATCATGTTAAGCAGGGGCGGACCCAGAGATTAAAAATTATGGGGTCACTGACAAATAGAAATTTCTATAGTTAATTTTTTATGATATTTGTGGGGTCACTAAGACATAAAATATCTACTATTTTATAAAAAAAACTACATTAAAACTTACTATATTGATTTTTTTACAAAAGTCATGGGGTCACGTGACCCCACGTGACCCCTCTTCGGTCCGCCCCTGATGTTAAGGGATAAGTTGTCAGGTGGGAAGAAATTAGTGTCTAAGAAAACATATTTATAGTTTCGGGGTCCATTGTCAAGGATTCTTATACTTCGAGGGGGTTGTTAGGGGTGAGCATTCAGTTTGGATATTTTGAATTTATCCAAAAACTGAATTAACCGATTTTGTTTTTTGATTTTAACCGAATTTTCTAACCGATTTTAAAATTTCAATTAACCTAATTATACAAATTATAATTTGGAGAATATTCTATTTTCTAATTCTAGTCTTTAGTGATAAATAGTCAAACACAAACCCTAAATTTCGGCTAGTTGAAATCCAAACTAGCTAAAATTTAGATTCCAGTCTAGATTTCGGTTTTTCACTCAAAAAAAATTTGGATTTTGGATAATTTGGATAACGGTTAATTCGGTTTGGTCTTAATTTGGATAATTCGGTTTTTAATCGAAATAACCAAAATCTAATTTATAAATTACAATTTGGATTTCGGTTAACCGAATTATCCAAATGCTCACCAATGTTAGATATATTTATTCTCAAGATGCTAACTTGTAATATCGCTAAACCTAAAGGGGCCTTAGAGTAATTTACTCTTTTTTTACATGAGTATATATGAGGGAGAATTCATTAAAAAAAATCTAAAATAACCCTCTTTTAAAAAATAAATTAGTCTATTAGCCTCGTTCCAAAACTATTTCTAAAATAACACTCCCACAAGAAATCATCTCTTTACAAGACTATTTCACTAATACATGAAGATGAAATCAAGAGACGATTTCACTTGCTCTTGAGCCACATCAACGTCCTCGTCAGCACACGGGAGAAACTAAGAAACCGTCTTTTGAAAAAACAATTTCTTTGTTAATTAGGGCCGCGTCTATCACTTGTGAAATCGTCTCCCGATTACCCAACACTTACAAATATTCTAAGTGTTGGAGCACCACAATTTCTCAGTCTAAATTAGAGAGAAATCGTCTTTTGAAAAGATAATTTCTCACTTTCTTCCACATGCCGACGAGGACGCTGATGTGGCCAGGAATAAGTGAAATCGTCTTTTGAAGACACAATTTCAACTTCTTGAATCAGTAAAATCGTCTTTTCAAGAGACAATTTCTCCGGGGAGTGTTCGTTTAGGAATTAGTTTTTGAGCCAGGCTAATATGTGGATATATATTTCAAAAGAGTGTTATTTCATAAAAAAATCCACAATATACCCTTAAATTTTCATAATTTGTTTTTTTTACTACCAGCCCTAGCGCATAAACATAACATATAAGGTACAATACGGATAAGGTTACAACCAGAAAACAAACAAACCAGCACAAAATAAACCATAACAAGTCTAACTGTTATTTGTAAACAGTTCTTATGGGAATATTGCATGAGCAGCTCACGGAAAGACCAACCAATATAAATTGGCTCTAGAAGCTCTTCCGGCTTTGACAAATCTTCACCAACAACTAAAATAGTCAAATCTCCATCTACTAAACAAAAGTAAAAAAAACTACCAAAGTAAAATTGTACCACAACTTCCTTAAATTGTAGTACCTAATAACGATTAGATTAAGTACTTTATTACTCTGATTGTTTAGCACAAAAATCAGCCACCCTGCACCGATAGTCTTGCAAGTCCCCACCAACACCATCTCTATTACTACACTCCAACTCCTCCTACCGTCACCAGTAAAAAATCAAACCATGATCAAATAAGAGAAGATGGGATGCACCTTCAATTGGCCACTGAGTCGAGCAATTCTTGCACCGCGCAGCACCAACCAACATCTTTGAGTACCATCCGGCACTAGTATGGGTTGATTATGAATTTTCTAATTGGTGACATCCGTTGACTTTGAAATTAACGAAGAAGCCCACCACTTATCACTAATCCATATGCATGCATTCATCGACATACAAATCTCCACTTGGCGCGCATGCAAGGCCTAGAAGAAAATTGAAGCAAAAGCACAAAATATCTATAGATTGAGAAATTGTCGGCTGCAACAGCTCTCTATTCGGTCTCCTCCTCTCACCAAATTGAGGGATCCTATTGTCACTTGTCTCCAAAGATGAAGAAACCGCCTACTGATTTGAATTCCTCTATCACATGACCTGATGAGGAACAAAATCAAGAGGGGCTAGAGGTGAAGAGGTTTCGAGATTGTCGATGGTGAAAAGAAGATGAAGAAGGTGAAGGGAGGACACCACCGACTCCCGTTTTTGTTTAAAATCTCATACACAGAGTCGGAAACCCGAAAAACATCAAAGCAAAGATAATCAATACTAACTAAACATGACATGCATGCAGTAAATGGTGGAAACGAAATTAAAAGACCGTGAATAAAGATAGATAATAAACATATCACTAGAGGGACCAAATAATGGAGCTGGACCAAAACACCACAAGGTAAGGGGGAAGAGAAGCCATCTGAAAAAGCACTCATGGTGGAAAAGTGGAAATGACTAGAAGCTCCCGCCGAAGGGAGGAGATGATAGCTCCCTCCGAAGGGAGAAAGAACAGTTGACCCTAATGTCTACTGCTTCTTGTCTGAAGAATAATATGGCCAAGATTGTCCTTAAGTCATCATATATTGAAATACCCCTAAGGTTTATACACATGATTAAGGATTAATCATTGAATTAGGAAGGCTAATGAGCCCTAATGAACTAAGGAAAGATGGAACTCCAAACATATTTATATAAGTAAATATACATAGTCCAAAAAGGTCATTAAACCTTACATAAAATATTGGACTAATGTAGGAGTAATTATAAAGAGAAATAAACTAAGAAAGTTGGTGTAACATGTACCATGTCATTACATGAATTAAGAACACCAATATCATGAGTGAATCAAAGAACATACTTTAACTAGTCATAATGAATAATAAGTATATCAATCACTCAAAAACACAAATAAATACACTTTAGGACAAGGTAATCATGTTGGTCACAATCTAACATATGAAATAAGTCCTAATGTACAACATATAAGTTCATAACATTATAAGACACATTATAATGTAATTAACCAAAATGTGACCAAAATACCCTTGTAAATATCTCCTAGGGCCGGAAACTATAAGGGAACTGAGTGTCCAAGTGCCACCTTGCACATTAGAAAGATAATTCCTTAAGATACAAGTCATGCCTCGATGACTTTTTACCTTATTCACTTAAGCAAAAACAAACTCACGCATCCTCCCTTCTCTCTCATCCTGGCTGAAAATTTCACGCATCTGCTTCCTTGTGTTTCTTCTTCCTTTTCTTGATTCCTTCAAGAACACAACAATGGTGGATTATACCCACCTCACCTTTCTTCTCAAATTTTCTCCTTTTCTTCATCAACAACTAAAGAGAAACACAAACACAACTCCTACATGAACTAAGACCGATTTTATACATACTAGGAGGCCAAAACTTTGGAAATAAAGAATGGGTGGAGCTTAGCCAATATTCCATCAATCTTAAGGTAAGAAAAGGTGCTATAATCTTCCATTTCCTTTTACTTACATACGGCCGTAACCTAGCCTTACTTACACTCATTTTCTTCATCTTTTCTCACACAAAGTGAAGCTCATTCTACTCTTCTTGTTGGTCAAAAATCCAAGAAGAAACAACACCTCCAAAGGATACTTCAAGGGTAAAATTTGGGAAAAATCTCACTTGGAGCTCCAAGGTAAAATCTTACTCCTTAATGCATATTTTGGTGCTTTAAGCCTTAGGCTTTCCTTTGATCTTGTTTAGGAGTCTAAAGACCCTAACATTACTCTATCTTCTTCTTATATGTATGGCCGAAATTTGGGATTTATAAACCTTGTGTTGGTGGCCAAAGATCAAAGGAGAAACAAGTGGAAAAATTACTCTAAGGAAAGGCTAAGTGTAGCTCTAAGACCCTAGAGATCTAATATGTCATTTAAGCTTAATATTTATGCAAAAATATAAATCATTCCCTTATATGTTAATAGGGCCAAAAAGTTCAAGAGAAAAACCTAGCTTGGAGCATAAAAGGGTAAGTTCTACCTTAAGGCTCATTTTGATGTTTTAAAGTGCTTATGGTTGGGAAACTAACTAAAGCCGTGAAAGAGACATGAAAGATGGTCTATATGACCTAATTTAAGACATAAAATCATACTAACATAATTGGTTATGCCTCCCACGGACTTAAGGACTTAAATGTCACATTAACTTAAGTTTCAGAGGTTTTATGTAAATTATAAACTATGAGCAGTGTGGGAATTAATATTGTCGAATTTAAGTTTGTATTATGGCTATTTTATGGCCACAAGTTTAGGCTATGTTTATAAGCATATTGGTGTTTTAAGGTTTCTAAGAGTTAAGAACTTTATGGTATTATGTTAGGTGTATAAATATGCTATTAGGGGCTGTTTGGTTGCTTAAAAACACCTCAAAAAGTTGGGAGAAAAATACCTACGAATTTAGGAAGCGTTTGGTTGAGGATTAAAGACAAATATGGGTTTAAAAGTTTTTAGGGTTAATTGGGTATTTTGGTGTTGATATGCTTAAAGAATAGGTTGGATAATGTAATTAAACATAAGTTAGGAGTGTTGGGTGAAAATATAGCTGAATGTTAGTGGTTGATTTGGGTTAGAAATGAAAATACAATTTTAAGTAAGATTTGGGAGTAAATTGTAAAGTTTGGGAAATGTGTGGGCCTAAACTGTAATTTCTGGAAAATTAGGTGCATGTAGTGTATTATGTTCAAACCTAGATGTAGTTAGGGTTTTTACCAAGTTAGAGAAAGAAGAGATTGAAAATTGGACTAAGAAAGAATTTATGACGAATTTGGAAAGTTTATGGGGTTAAATTGTAAATGCAGGAAAATAAGGAGTAAGGCAGTATAAATTAGTCAAACCTAGTTGGACTTAGGGCTTTGATCAAGTGAGAGAAAGAAATGTTGGAAATGTGAGTTAAGGAAAGATTAGAGGTGAATTGTAAGTTTATGAAAGATGTGAGGTCGATTTGTAAATATGGGAAAGATTAGTGTGAAAACATAATATACCAGTTGGGGTCTGTTCTGCAGTCATAAAGAGTTTGGGTTGGAACTTTAAATTAAATTAAGTGAGAAGTTATAATTATAAGATATGTGAATTTGGGATGAGATTGTAAGATTCGAAACATTTTATGGGAAAAGTGTAATATTGGATAAGTATGGGGTATGGCCGAGAATTTCATAGTATAAGAGTAAGTTTGGCATAAGGTTGAGAATCATATTATATGACATTAAGCATAAGGTCTTAATGTAAGTGTATAAAGGTTAGTATAAACCTTAAGGAGTTTATGGTTCACATGAAATAATGATTATTTGGATTATTGTGGAATCATATACTAAGGTGGGAATTATATGATTAAGAGTGACGATTGGTATATGATTGAAGATTAAAGTGTTACATTAAGTTAAGGAACTTAATGTAAATATTTAAGGGTGGTGAAATGGAATTGTTGTTTAAGTTGGGGATTTTTAAAAGTCAAGGAGTTTTATATTTCCCGTGCATTAACATGAATACTTGGAGTATGTGGAGTTATATATTAAGGTTAGGGGACAGTTGACAAGTGTATACCACTTAAGTTATATAATGGTACAACATGGTTAACTACTAACAAATGTTAGAAGATTAATTAGCTAATCACGGGCTGAATACTTTACGTAAAACCCGACTAATGAGGAATAGCAAACACCAAGGTTAAGAACAAGGGATTTATGTTTATAAGAGATACCATAATGGGTTGACAGTTCATAGCGTATTAATACTTAGCTTCATATTCCAGAGCTAAGGAATTAGAGTACGGACGTGGGATTCGGACGCTAGCCACTCTCGTCGGTGTACAGTATGTTGTTGTGTAATCTGATTGTTCTCGAGGGTTTCCCTGGGTTCGGATATGTGTGTCTTGCTTGACAAGATGATATGTGTGATTAAATGATTAGTATGTTTATGTGATTTGTTTGCCTGAATAGCTTGCGTAATTAATTGTGAGCGTTATTATTATAACTAAGGCAAATACCGAACATAACTTGAGTTAAGTTATGAGATGTGATAAGAGAACTATCACCTATGGTAGGATGATTATATAATTTATATTATCCCAAGATATTCTCAGAAGAGACCTTAGGTAGAGTAACGATAACACCATTCTCAAGTGAAAATGTATCCGCATACGGAACTACACTAGTGGACTTCTAGGTATACAATAAAGACCTAAAAGGCAGATATACATTCGAGAAGTTGATCAATGTATAACCTAAGATTGAATCTTAGGAATTTAGACTAAGAGCACTTAATCGCATAGTGAGAGGTTGAGTATGGTGAGAAATGTTTAGTTTGGTGAGAAATCCAGGGTGACTTGTTGCGTATTGTGATCACGAGAGGATGACTGAGAACAGGTCCACTCAAGGAAATTTCAAGAATCTAAAGATTCCTTGGTCGGAGACACTACCGAAGGTATAAGGGGCATCGGCCCAAGATAACAAACCCTACAATGGAAAATTGTGAATTTCCAACAATCGAAAGTTTTGTTGGACGGAGGCACTACCGCAAGTGCAAGGGCAATGGCCCAAATTAATACTAGTTATAGTAAGAGTATGTGGTTAGGAACAAGTCGTCTTCTAACATGTCGAATTGTTGAGTGGTAAGAGTTTAAAGATAAACATGTAGAGTAATAAGCTATCAGCCGAACATTAATACGAAATAAAATTATTTTCGTAATCACGCGAAGTACGGATAAAGGCCTTAAAGGCCAAGCAACGAGAAACGTTAGATTAACTCTTGTACGTTTTATATTGAGCTGCTTGTTGGATTGACTATATGAACGGGATGTTTATGGATTGTGTGAATTATATGTTGAGTATTTTATTGAAATAACACACTAGTGGAAAAAATGTTTTTAACCACGGTTATTTTGCCTATATACCACGGTTAGGAACCGTGGTTTATGCTCGCGTCGTATATTCACAAATTGAGATAAAGGACGGTTCATAACCGTGGTTTAAAGTGAGCGAAAAAACCACGGTTTGTCGAAACCGTCGTTTAAGACCCCTTATCCCGCGAACATTCACTGACTTTATACCACGGTTGTGAGTCTGAACCGTGGTATATAGTGCATTATAAATGACGGTTTTACTTAAAACCGTGGTATAAAGTCTATAGAAATCAACAATAAACCACGGTTATATGTAGAACCGTGGTTTATAGTCTGCGATTTTTTTCCCAGTTCGCCGGCGCTTTAGCGCCGCCGCCTTCGATGTAATTTCTCAACAGAGAGCGCAAACAGAAGAGAATGAACAGGCCAGAACATGTATGTTACTTGTTTGTGTATTAGGGTTGCTAAATAATGAGTGAAGTTACATTATGTTCCTTGTTCGTCGGTAGGTTGCAAAATTACCGTGAAAGAGAATGAGAGAGGGTGAAGCGCCGGTTAGGGTTGCACAAAATTACCGTGAAAAACAAGAGGCGCAGAGCATGTCATTGTTCGCTAGTGTGGTTGCAAAAATTACCGTGAAAAACAAGAGGCGCAGAGCATGTCATTGTTCGCCGGCGATTTACAAAAATTACAGAGGCGCAGAGCATGTCCTTGTTCGCCGGTTAGGTTTGCAAAAATTACAGAGGCGCAACATGTGTTCCTTGTTTTCCAGTATGGCGAAGAGCATGCATGTTCGCCGGTGGGTTGAAAAATTACAGAGGCGCAGAAGAAGAAGAAGAAGGAGAAGAGTTGCAGAGTATCCTTGTTCGACAGTGTAGGTTGTAAAAGAGTGAGGAGAAAATATATATAATAAGAGAAAGATAAAGAGCCGCGTTAATTTTCGGCGAAAATTTGAATTCCCGCGTAGACTATATACCACGGTTCTAACAAGGAACCGTCATTTAAAGTTTTTTGACCACGACTAAAAATGACGGTTTTGACAAAACCGTGGTATATAGAAACCGTATATACGACGGTTCTCCAAGAACCGTGGTATATTCACTCCGGCATGTACTATATACCACGGTTGCCCTGAAAACCGTGGTATATAACTAACCTATATACGACGGTTCCGGGAAAACCGTGGTATATGCGCTCTGGTATGCACCTTAAACGACGGTTTCTATTAAACCCGTGGTTTATAAACTTTAAATCACGGTTTTTCATTTAACCGTGGTTTAAACGCCGTCATTAAAACATTTTTTCTACTAGTGACAAGTTATGTTTATTGTATTTATATACATGAAAATGGAAATGCATGTAAACGAAACCACATGTTAACTCGACCAAATAACGCAAGGGGTTTGAGGGCGCATGCCTGTTGCATGATGACATACTTAGCAGGGGCTGATTCCATACAAAATAAAACTGTTTACAGGTACGTAGCTGCCGACGGACGTCGGAGTGCGGAATCGGGTAGTTAGTTGTAAACTATCGTCTCTTGGTTATACTTTTGGATTATGTTTTTGGACATACGGTTGATGTATATGGAATTGATATGGTTTAGATTACTCACATATTTTGGTTAAGGTTGTATTGTATGTTAAATTAAACTATCTCTTGGTCATCACAGTGTTTGTTAGATTGTGTATGTAATTTGGATGCTTCATTACTCACAAGGGTGCGTAATGGCGGTAACACTCGGTGTTAGTGCAATTGTATTGACTTCCACTACGATCGGTTTATTTAATTATGCTAAGCACGTGGTTAAGATGGGATTACGAGTTAGGGGTGTTACATATATACACTCCAATTTCAAAACTTGGTCTTTATATGTCTCTAGAAAGTTTCAAAATTCATGATATAACCCTACTTAGTGAAATGACCATGAATAATTACTATTTTACCCCTGACATTTCAGATAATTGTTTCAAGTTCAAAATATACCACTTTTTTACTCAGGGGCAATTTAAGAAATTTCCCAACTACCTCATATTATATTGGATTAGATTTGTTTTTAAAGTGACATATACTCCCTCATGTTCAAATTATTTGTCGTTTTATACATTTCACACTTTTTAAGAAAGAGTTTAAAAAGACGAGTGTATCCCTACTTTTTATATAGGAAGAATAAAGTGTATATTATGGGTAAGATATAAAAGTAGAGTGAAATGACAATAATAATTAAAAAAGTAAAAAGGTAAAAAGTATAAAGAGGGATATAAAAAGTCTAAAACGACATATAATGTGAACATAAATCTCAAGTCTAAAATGTTCTATATTTTGTACATGAGGGAGTATATGCTTATTATATAATATTTAATCATCTTCTAACCATAGCTGCAAATATTTTAAGAAGAAAAGGGTTGATAAATAATCAAGGAAGGTAATGAAAACAATGAGAAGAAAAAAAAGCTAATTTGTTTGAAGTTTTATGTATGTTTAACATTTAAGAATGATTAATTTTATTTCAAATGTATATATTTTTTAATAATTTTTTTAGTCTTTTAAATACTTTTGTAATTATTTATATACTTTGTAAACTTTTATAAATGCTCCTGAATAAAAAAGTGGCATAATGTGAACTTGTAACATGATTTGCAATGTTAGGAGTAAAATAGTCATTATTCAAGGTCATTTCACGGCACTAGTACAGAAATGGTCTATCGCAGCGCCCCTACCGCAGCGGTTGTAAAAACAACCGCTGAGATAGGCCTTTTTTTTTAAAATCCCGTAAACCTATCTCAACGGTTGTAAGTAACAACCGCTGCGCTAGGGTCGTTTAAAAAAAAAACAACTCTATCGCAGCGGTTCCTACTAAGAACCGCTGAGATAGGTCTTTTTTACTGACCTATCTTAACAGTTCTTAGTAGGAACCGCTGCGATAGAGTTGTTTTATTTCCCCCAAATCGGCTCCAGTTCATCTTCTCCTCTCATTCTCTTCTGTAATCTCGCGGAACGACGACGAAGAAGACGACGGCGATTCTCTCGACGCCTGCGACTCCGCCACCACCGCCACCTTCTCCTTCTGCGCGCGCCACCGGTCCCGCCTCGCTGTCCCAAGTCGTCCAGGAGGTCGCAGGCGTCGTTCGTCGGTGCTGCGCGAACCCTAGGTTCGAATTCCGATTTCTAACTTCGAAATTATGTTAATTATTGTCTTGTTGATTGAATAACTAGTTGTAATATAGTTATTGATTGTTAGTTTAGTTTGTGTGCATAATTTGAATATAGATAGATTATTGAACAAGTATAAATAGTTGTGCATATAAGGTGTTCGATAAAATGCCTGAGTTGATATTTTGCTGTTTGTGCCCTCTGCATACAACCCAAAGTTGTAAAAAACGGTACGGGAATATTGCGTCACTATTACAATGATGCTAGTGATAATGCATCCTTGTTTCTTCAGTAATATATTACTAGAGATTATTTTTGGAAAAAGTTACTAATGTTCGATAAGTAAGTTACTTGATATTTTATAGTCTTATAGTACTTGTCAACTGTACGTGCTATATGTAAGTGGATGTTGCCCAACCATACGTTTTTATCCATTAAACTCAGATTCCGATAAGAGATGTGATATGTTATTTACAGGTTATGTTAACTTGTGTTCTTTTTTTATTAGGAATAATTTTATAATTCTGGAGCATTGATCTACTTCTCTCTTAATTTAATGATTGTAACCATATTAAGTTGAATAAATAACAATGTTAGCGTGTTCGTTTTTACACTCAGATTTTTAGTTGATATAGTTATTATGTTCGTAAATATGAAGTTAGTTTTTTAGAATTTGTAATTATTAATATAATTATTTTTCTAAAATTTACACTCATTAAAAATACTTTTTTGTAACTAATAATAAATTATCTTAAATAATTTTTATAAAAAAGGTAATTTTTAAAAAGATATTTTTTTATTATTTAATTTATAAGTTAATAATAAATCATCTTAATTAATTTTTTAAAAAATATAATTTTTTTAAAAAATAGTTTTTATTAATTTATACTTTTTATTAGTTAAGTTTATAGCTATAAGTTATCTTAATTAATTTTTATGGAATTTGCGGTGACTATATTTTTACAGTCACCAATTCAGTCACACTCTCTAATCTCATTAAATTAATAATGTATTTTATACGACCATCATGGAGACAAAAACGATGATACATTTTTTCCTCATATACGTGCTTAATATGATAATGCTTATAGTAATGGATTTCTTGCCCCCCCTAATATTATTACCTTGCTTCACCGCTGTCTGCAGTAATTGGGGTGGTCTCTGTGTCTCTTTCTTCCTCATTGCTTCTGTTGTGCAGCATGAGCTGAAAGGTAACATCTTCATCTATCTTTTTTCTCTTTTTTATTTTCTTAATATGATAATGCTTATAATGGATTTCTTGCCCCCCCTAATATTATTTCCTTGCTTCCCCGCTGTCTGCAGTAATTGGGGTGGTCTCTACTTCTTCTTCCTTATTTATTCTGCTGTGGACTAAGAGTGAAAAGGTAACATCTTCATCTATCTTTTCTCTTTGTGTGTTTAATTAATTATTGCGAAAAAGTGGTTGTGGTTAATATTGAGTGATTGTGAATAAGGATGGTTGCTGCCAATTGTTGAATTTATTTGTCGTGGTAAATAAGATGTTGGTGAATGCTTAATGATAAGCATGGGATTAACACGATTACGCAAAGGTCATGCCGAATTTTTTCTAGAATCGTATTAGTCTTATTAATTAATTTTATTTGTTATTTGTGTATAACAATCTTTACTTTTCTTTGTCAGGTCTTCTGAATCTGCTATTGGATTTGTACCAGTACTTTCCCAGCCCATCACCAAAGCAGTCTCCTAGCTTCCCCCTCTGTACAACCTTAAAACAAGTAAGTAATTAAACTTTATTTTTTGTTTTAATAATGCAATGATTTGTTGAAGTTAAATTAAATGTGTTAGAATTGTTAGAATAAGGCTAGATTAGTTACGTTGGAAAGTTAGAGTACTTAGGCTACGTTAGTTAGGTTGTAACCATAGAGTAGTGCTGAGTTTGGTTGCAACCGTACATCCAGTAGAAACATGCTCCATATACAAATGCAGACGAAACTGAAAGACAAATCAATCTTAACATTGTTTTGTTTTCACATATAGAATGGAGCGTGACTGGATGTACGGTTATCGAGGGGATAACTATTTTGATGAGAAGCTGAAAGAGTTTCTCAAAGCGGCAGTGCAACACAAGGACAGAACAAAGGCGGACAATATTTCATGTCCTTGTGTTGACTGTGGGGTTGTAAGGAAATATGAAGACATTGAGGAAATTAGATTTCATCTTAAGTCCCGTGGATTCATGCCACATTACAGAAGATGGAATTTTCATGGAGAAACTGTTGCAGCTAGTGCTTCAACATCATCAAGTGCTCATGATCCACGTTACGCAAGTACCGCCCACACCTTCAATACCATCAATGAGTCGGTACCGTTAAGTGATTCAGGATTCGATGACAGTGAGACCACTCACCATGATGAACAAATGGATGAAATGTTAGAAAATGTTGCCGATACTTTTGTCGATAAGCCGGAAGAGTATCAAAGATTGTTGGACGCATCAAAGACACCTTTGTACCCTTCGTGCGTTAAATACACAAAATTGACTGCTGTACTTAATTTGTTCAACTTAAAGGGGAAATATGGAGTTGGTGACAAGTGTTTCATGTCATTTCTAGAGCTGATACATGATATGCTTCCTGATGAGAATGGTCTTCCTACATCCACCTACGAGGCAAAGAAATGGATGTGTCCAATGGGAGTTGAATATAAAAAGATTCATGCTTGCCCAAATAACTGTGTGCTTTATAGGGGTGAATACGAACATCTAGACAAGTGTCCTAAATGTTTGTTGTCCCGGTACAAGGACAAGGATGAGGATTCCTCCTTTCAGAAAAAAAATCGTCCAGTGAAATTATTGTGGTACTTGCCGATAATTCCTAGATTCAAACGGTTGTTTGCCAACCCAAAAGATGCGAAGAACTTACGATGGCACGCGGATGGTAGAAAAATCGATGAAAAATTAAGACATCCTGCAGACGGACCTCAGTGGAGAAATATCAACAGAAAATTCAAACATCATTTTGGGGATGAGGATAGGAATCTGAGACTTGGATTGTGTACCGATGGGATGAACCCGTATGGCACGTTGAGCAGTCAGCACAGCACTTGGCCGGTGCTACTAGTGATCTACAATTTACCGTCATGGTTGTGCATGAAACGAAAATACATTATGTTATCACTCCTAATTTCTGGTCCAAAGCAACCTGGTCATAACATTGACGTATATCTTGCACCACTGATCGACGATCTGAACTTGTTGTGGAATGAAGGGACAGTGGTATATGATGCTCATGCGAAAGAAAATTTCACACTGAAGGCGATGTTGTTCTGTACTGTTAACGACTTTCCTGCCTATGGGAACTTGTCAGGATACTCGGTGAAAGGATTCAAAGCGTGTCCGGTATATGAGGATGACACATGTTCAGATCGTCTGAAGCACTGCGGCAAAAATGTTTATATGTGTCATCAACGGTTTCTTCCAGCAGACCATCCTTACCGTTTGAGAAAGCGAAAGCTGTTCAACAATGAGCCCGAGACTCGTGTGGCTCGTCTGCCTTTGAATTCAGAGGAAGTGTATGCAAAGGTAAAAGACATTGAAAATGTCTTTGGAAACACATCCAAGCCGCCGAAGAACATTTGGAAAAACGTTCCATTTTTTGGGATCTACCGTATTGGCGGCATCTGCCTGTTCGACATTGTTTGGATATCATGCACATTGTGAAGAACGTCGGTGAGGCAGTGTGTGGTACTTTGCTCAACATACCCGGCAAGACGAAAGACGGATTGAAGGTGAGGAGAGATATGCAAGAGTTGCGCATACGGAAAGAACTACACCCAATAGAGGATGAGAAGCGAACATATCTACCTCCTGCGTGTTATACCCTCTCTAAGAGTGAAAAATTAAGTTTTTGCAAGTGTTTGCACACATTGAAGGTACCATCTGGGTACTCTTCAAACTGGAAGAACCTAGTTTCTATGAAGGATTTGAAACTGTTAGGCATGAAATCTCATGATTATCATGTGTTAATGTTGCATCTTCTTCCAGTTGCAATACGAGGAATATTACCAGAAAATGTCAGAAATGCTCTAACTCGATTATGTTTCTTCTTCAACGCTGTCTGCTGCAAGGCAATTGACTCAGACACCCTCGATGATCTGTAACATGAAATTGTTGTGACAATATGCCAGCTTGAGATTTATTTCCCACCATCTTTCTTCGACATAATGGTGCATTTAGTAGTGCATATTGTCCGAGAGATCAAATATTGTGGTCCGGTTTACTTATGTTACATGTATCCTTTCGAACGATATATGGGGATTCTGAAGGGTAGAATGAAAAACAGATATAGACCGGAAGGCAGTATCATCGAAGCAACAGTGACTGAGGAAGTCACAAAATTCGTAACAAGTTATTTGAACGATGCAGAGTCAATTGGTATTCCCAAACCACATCACCATGGTAGATTTGAGGGTAAAGGAGTTATTGGCAAAAAGGTTGTTCGTATCTCTCGTGATCTTATTCAGGCACATTTGTTTGTACTACAACACCTTGAGGTTGTTGAACCCTACTTCGATATTCACATTGCTGAGTTGAGTCGACAAAACCCTACCAAAAACCGTAGCTGGCTTAAAAAGAACAAAATCGAGTATTCGTCCAATGGTTTAAGGAATATGTGTTTGAGCAAGCTTCATTGAACCCCGAAGATGTTAGTGAAGAAATCAGATGTCTAGCTGTTGGTTATGCACGCCAAGATGCTAAATCAATACATCAGAACAGTGGGGTAAAAATTGAAGCATCGGTGACTGAATATGGTCTAGGTAACCAGGTTCAACCAATGAGCAGTAGTAGTTGGTATTATGGTGTGATAGAGGACATATGGGAACTAAACTATCACATTGACTCGTTTCTATTGTTCCGCTGCAATTGGGTGGACAACCGACATGGACTCCAAAATGATAAAGGACTTATTTTGGTTGATCTTTCACGTGTTACAACTAATAAGGAAGATCAGTTTGTGTTGGGTAAAGACTGTGACCAGGTGTTTTTATGTTGAAGACCCAAAAGCTAGTAGATGGCATGTTGTTCTTCCAGGGAGAAGACCGGTTTTGTTTGAGGATGAAAACAACGACGATGATGATAATGAGATGATAGATGAAACTGTATCGTTGCATACAGGGTTGCATGATTCAACTGATGATTTACAAAATGATGATGTTCAGACCATCTACGCTCGATCAGACCATAATGAGGGGGTTTGGGTAGAAAACAGATCATGATATATGTTACTATGTCTAGGTAACACCATTGGTTGAAATTACATTATATAATTCGTATTATTGTTGTTACAATGTTATCAGAATTAATTATTTATGTTTATTTTTGCAATTATACATCGTTCCATGAATATTGATCTAATGTGTGTGTGTTTTTTTCCTCAGTGGATGATGATCCTATTGATGATCCTATAGGACAGCTGCTCCTGACTGGGGATAGTAGACCGGCAAAACGCACCACACGAGGTGGTAAAAAGAAATCAAAGAAAGCAGACGTAGAGACCACCCCACAGCAGACCGAGACAGCAGGGCCTTCACAGGAAGGACAAGAGATACAAGTTGCTCCTCCGCCTCTCAAGAAACCCAAAAAACGAGGGGCAACCCGTGGGCTGAAAGCAAATAGAGGCCCCCCGACAAAGCCTTTGGAGTTCAATGAGTTTAATCAGCCCACGGGTACTTGGAAAAATGATTTCACTGCTCTAGCCAGGCATTTGGTGAGTACATATTTCAATATAAACCACAATTGGAAGCAAGTGCCTCAGGCGTTGAAGGAGCAGATATTTGAACGTCTCAAGGTATTTGTTACACTTAATAGTTTGTTTTAAGATTTATATAGTTACTTTTTTACACTAATCCATTTTTTTTGTGCATATAGGACCGATTCTGTATAGATCCTTCTCTGAAGGATGATGTGATGAAGGGGATTGCCACACAGTTCAAAGACTTCAGATCTCTGCTCACGAGGCAGTACATTTACTGTGAGGAGCCCGCAGAGATAGAGGAGGCAGAAGGTGAGATGTGGATGATCGGAGACCACCGTGGCAAAAATATGATGGTATTACTGAAGAGCAGTGGAATGAGTTTGTGCGAAGCGTTTGACCCCTGAGTTCAAGGTGAGTTTCACACTAGTAGTTGTTCTTTTGTATGATAAATGTTTAAAGTGTCCTTAGAGTTCATTTGGTTAATTCGTCTTTTTCATATATTATTTGCATAATTTGTCTTTTCATACATATATGTAGGCTATACGTGAGAAACAACAACAAAATGCAAAAAAAAATCGTTACCCCCATCACATGGGGAGTACAAGTATTGCTCAGCGTGTGCCGCAGTGGGAGAAAGAGGGGTTGCTGCCAGCTGGCTCGAATGTCAGCGAACGAAGGATGAAGGTTTGGGACTTAAGTCGACGGAAGAAACCTTCAAATCCGGCGGCACCTGCTGAGTATGATGACGCCACGAGAGAAGTCATCAACCAAATGGTAAGTGATTTTTAGTTTAAAAAATGTTTATTATATTTATAGAGTAACAATAGCAGTTAAATAAACCGAAGTATCCTTATTGACTTATTAAACTCCATAACAGGAAGAGTTAAGCTCCCAGATCACCCAGGGCACTTGGCAGCCCGTTAGGCAGGATGATCCACTTTCCCGCGCTCTCGGGAAGAAGGATCATCCGGGTCGTGCAGTAGGCTTTGGTGGTCATGTCGGTATACGCCAAGCCTTCGGTAATCCTGGGTCGAGACACTGTGCTGGAGGGAGCATTACATATGAGGAGCACTTACGCCAGAATGCGGAGCTCGAGCAGCGACTACGAAATGAATTTCAGCAGTCAATCGCTCAAGCTATGGAGATGATGCGTTCTGAGAGGATGAGTCAGGAGGTTTCTAGACCGCCAGATCAGGCACAAGCATCAGAGCCCGCAGCAGTGCCTCCCAGTAGTGTTCACTCCGTCCCATTTCCATATTCATCTCTCAAGGTTAGAACAACATGTTAACTACAAATACAAAAAAAAAACAAATTATACACTTGTTTATGTGCATCTAAAATCTTTAATTTTGAAAATTTAGCAACCAATTGACTGCACATTGTTCCAAGTGATTGGCGTTGACGAAGTCGAAGTAGGGTGGGGAAAACTTTTCAAGTCTTGTGCTGGAGACACCGTGAGGAATACAGCGCTCCGAGAGTACCATGCCGGGTGCTTGTTGAAGGTTACGCGCCTGCTTACGCGGATTGTCAGATACCGGTGCCCAGTGCAGACATATCCACCCTTCGTCAAGCTGAATCCAATGCAGTACAGTGGCCCTGTAGATTGATTAGGCTTGGGGAGCAGCAGGTAACCCCATGAAAAAACTTATTCTTTAACATATCCTAGAGTAGAAACATATACTTATTAAATTAATATATTAGGAACACATTCAATCAAATTCTGATAAGGCAAAAGGAAAGAGAGTTGTTGTTGCACCAGCTAATCCTTCGATGGCATCCGCGACTAGAGTTGTGATGAGATCGAATTTGCTACAACCGGCGGTTCTGAATGCCTTACCCCCCATGCTGAAACTGTTGCACTCCACACTATTGATGACGCCGCCAGGAAGAGATTCGGTTACAATGGAACCAAGACCGGATCTTTTTCACTATGCAGCGCTCAGAGTTTTGAAATCTATCTTACTGATTTTGTGGAGTTGTTCACGAAGGATTGGTTGAGTGCGTCGATTCTCAAATCGGCTTGCATGTGAGTAATTAGCATACGTTGTACACATTTTACTCTGTATATTTGAAAATTAAATTCATAATATTGGTTTCTTTATATTGTGCAGGTTTATTGATGACAAGGCGGTCCAAGTACATGAGAATAGTAGTTTCGGGTTCCTATGCCCTGACTACTGTTCCGAAGCTAATATGGGATCTGACCCCCAAGCGTTGGTCCAGTACTTGTCGAATGTGATACATGCGTGTGCAGTTGCAGATAAATCTTACATAATGCTGCCTCTTCATCAAGGGTAAGAATTTTATCTAATGTTAAGTTAGTTTAAAAATTATGATATTTGTATTATGTAATTGATTGAATTAAGTTCTGCCTGTATTGTAATCTATGAACAGCCGACACTGGTCTTTGCTCGTTCTATGTATAAAAAGCCCAAGAGTCCTGCAGCTTGACTCAGCATCTCTGCGTCCCAAGAGGCCACTTATATATAACATGTTGATGAGGTGATGAATTTACTTAACTTGATTAATTATCAATTTTTAGTTATTTCTTAATCATCCGGTTGATAACTTTTACTTTATCTGTGCGTATGAATTCTAGTGCCTTTGTATCTGTAATGACGCAAGTCCGAGGAGAGAGATTTAAGAAGATTCCGTGGAATGTAGTCAAGGTATTTTTGTAGTCCTTATTCAAATTTTGTAATATGTTCATTAGTTTTAAAATAGGAACAGTATTATAATTTATGTGTTAAATCGATTTTGAATATGTACGTATATACATGTGCAGTGTCCACAGCAGCCGGGAGGTTCGGAATGTGGCTACTATGTCATTCGGTTTATGAGTGACTTGATAGCGGGACCGAGACTCTTGCCAGAGAAGTCTCTAGACCTGGTAAGTAGCATTCTCGAAATATTTTGGTTTTTAGATAATTTTTAACATTGATTCTTAAACTCAAAGTATTATTAGCAACTAATCATATTTCTTTTTGTGTTAATTCCAAGGCTTTTGAAGAGTTGGTAGACGGTTACAACGAAGGACATATAACCGAGGTGCTCGAAGAATGGGCAGAATTCATGAGCGTTAATGTAGGTTGCTTCTAGGGTTTGGTAGGATTGAGTAGGATGATTTTGAAATTCTCATGAAACAATTGTCGTTTCTGTAAAGATTTTGTTGATGTTTGATTAATTTGCTCAAATTTGTAAATGTAAGTGGATTATTGCCCGTAGATAGGTTTGGTGGCTATTTAAATGGTGAAATGGTTGATCTAATGCCCCACTGTGGTGGCATTGTTAATTGCTATATCTTAACAGGTTTGATTGATTTTGGGTGTGTGTGGTAGAATTGTAGGGTGGAATGGAAAAAAAAACTACGCAGCGGTTCTTAGTAAGAACCGCTGCGTAGAGTCCTGCAGCGGTTCTAGAACCGCTGCGTTAGGTGTTTCACCTACCGCAGCGGCACCCATCGCAGCGGTTTTCAACCGCTGCCATAGGTACCAAACAACCACTGCGGTAGGGTCTTTTTCTACTAGTGCGGAGCCGACGGGAGATGAAGTGGGCTGGTCACTGTTTATTTTTAGCGGCCACATGACGTGGTTGCTTATGTGCCAAGTCATGCGGTTGCTGTGTAACACCCCATCTCGATCCAATCGTGGTTATCGCAAACTTATCACCATATATACAAACGTTGCAGCGGAATCAAATACATTCCAGGACCTTGCCACGGTCTGACTAACAGAATATACCGAACATTAGTACTTACAAGTCTTAACCAAATACATATCATTCTTACAATCCCCTCATATCCTATACAACTTACTAACTCAAGTACCATACGAGTGTACATGCGCAACTCGTAGGCCACACTTAACCCGTATCACATCTACCCCATCTTACTCTCATGACTGTCGCCTTCGGTCATTCACCTGCATAATAAAAACATCCCCCAAAGGGGGTCAGCAAGAATGCTGGTACGATCCCCTCATGGCCCCCAAGCTAACGTGGCTACGACGACTAATTGTCGATAGCATGGAGGTTGATTGGATGCACAACATAATAGAAAGTGCAATAAATAACAATCCAAATATGAACGATCAAAGTTCAGACACAATGAACGACTTAAATGTGTTCCCTTAATTAATGAGTCAATTATTTAACTCCTTAAATTATGTTTCCTCTTATTCTCAATCCAACCTTATCTTACCTCAATCTTAGTCCTTATCTTAGTCTTAGAAAACAAACCATTCTTGAAATTGAAATGGATGTAGCGTATCTCAATCTTAGAATACAAACCATCCTTTAAATAGAAATGGTTGCAACTTATCTCAAACCTTATCTTAAACTTAGAATACAAACCACTCTTTAAATAGAAATGATTGTATCTTATCTCAATGTTTATTTTGTCGGGTCAAAAGCAACCCTAGCCAATGAGCTACTAACTCCATTGGTTGAATAAACAAACTTATCTTAAAATTTAGGATTTAGGTGATCCTACCGCACCATCTTAATGCCTCCTACCTTGGACTGGATGTCCAATGTAGCTGAGCCGGCAACCGACCCTAGGCAACAAGTCCGAAGACAAGTCCTTAAGCGGGAGTCGGATCTGCTTTAGATACCGACCCCCTTTCCTTAGCATGCATGACCGGAGTCAGTCCCGGATTCCTCACTTCCCCCAAGTACCAGTTAGTAGAAGTCTCAAGACAATGTTTGTTGGTTAAACCTCTTTCGGTTATTAACAAACTAATATTAGGGAGTGCTCCTTAATCTCACTCAATTCCTTACTAAACGTTAGTTAGCAAGTTCCCACGGTAAGTTGTGTTAGTTTTCAAACATCACACAACAATACAATAAACATAATATTCCGGTTGCATGCTTTATCTTGTTTAGCCGGCACACATAAACAAATAGCACACAAGCCGAGGGACACCTCGTTAGCAAGCAGGTCACAAGAAGACTGTACCGTTCACCGTTGGTCCTTCGGTTGCTTACTCTCCTCCGGAGTCCAAATTCTCAAACCCTAAAACATTGATTGAATTGGGTGGTTAATCACTTTTAGTTAACCTAGCTTACTTAATCATTAATGATTTCCCACTAAATACCACTTAGTCCTTGTAGTTTAAACTTAACCACTTATGTTACTTACTTCTCACTTTATCTCACGCTTGTTCACACCTCCAATGGCCTTAAAACTTTACCACACAACTCTTAACAACCTTATAATAACATTACCCAACAAGCCCCCTTCATTTACCTCTTACAAAGCACACTTCCTTTGTAAAAATGGCTGGTCCGGGACATGGTCCTGGACTATAGTCCCGGACCAATTACTGGGTTCTCTCTCGGCGCTTATTTATGGGTGGTCCGGGACTTGTTACTTAACCTAGGTCCCGGACCACTTCTGAAAGGCACTCTCGGCATGTTTTTAGTGCTGGTTCGGGCCTTTATCCAAGGACCAAGTCCCGGACCACACTTTAAACTGTCAAATTTTACAGTTTTGAACCTTATTCTCCACTTGTTCTTTTGTCCAATCTTCTTCTAATCTTTCCCCATGTATTCACACATGTTCTAACACCATTTTAGCACCTAAAATACTCTTAACTCATGGATCAACTCATCTCCAAATTCCTTGATCATTACTCAAGTTCTTACTAAATTCTTAACACTTATAACTTAATTCCTTACACTTCCAACGTGTAAACTTTGTCTAAAACCTCCACTAACCAAAGTGTTTCCTTTCTAACAATATAACTACTCCTCAAACATCATCACTCATCCATCTTTGCTTTGCTAAACCTTCCAAGGTCATCTTGCATCTTCATGCACAAATCTCTCTCTTTTCCATTTGTTAATCATCATTCCTAAACTCTTGAATGTACCTAAACATTTATTTCCATCTTCTTTACCTTAACCACCCCACACCCTCCTTAGACATTTCTATCTCCTTTACTCAATTAGCTCACATTCTCATGGTTAAACACCCTTATACATTCCTAGTCATTTCCTTGACAATTTACAACATTCTCCATCTATTTTAACTTTCATCACCTAAGTCCACTCATTACCATCTAAACTAAAACCTTATTAGTCCACTACTAGCATCATCACCACTTTCACAAGCTTCCCAAAACTCTCATTGTTATATTCCCTAGTTCATACCTAAATCACCTCAAAACATTATACATCATTTCCTCCAGATTTTTGCTCAAGTCTTAACATTCCTCATACTATGATTTTGGGTGTGTTTATTACACCCACCAATCCCCTAATTCCTCCTAGACATCTCTAGGCCATACTAAACCTCAAGAACTCCTTAATTAACTCATTTCCACTCAAATTCCTTTTTAATGACTCCTAGTAAACCGTAGGTCATATCAACTCATAACCACCACCTAAACACTTCGTTTTCTACTCAAATTTCGCCATAGCTCCTCTAGTATATTATCATGCCCAAATGCATTGTGTTCCTCATTCAACCATCTCACACACATCAAGTTCTTTCTCATCATATTTTCTTACCCAAATCCACTCATTCATAACAAACTCAATATAATGCAATAATCTTAAATTGTATAGCACTAAGGCTCTTAAATAACATGGCTCTTAGGCCCTTAAATGACATGGCTCTTAGGCCCTTAAATGACATGAATTTAAACACTGAATTTCCCACATATAAAATCTTTCAACCTGCAAATACACCCATCAATCTCATAGTAGTTATAATGCTCTTAAAATCCATCTTAATGTTATCTTACTAACTCATTCCCATTGGCTCCTTAGTCACAAGTTCATAAGCTTGTTTAAATTCCTTTTTCCTAGGTTATATAACTCATTACTTAATGTAAGCTTTAAGCTACATTAGTGCTTATCTAAAACTCACTCCTTAAAACTTAAACCACCATTAGGTAAGCAATTTACCTTGTTTTTCTCAAGTTTCTCTTAACTTTCCCCTTAGGCTTCTTCCCTTGGGAATCTCGGCCACCATTTTAATTTCCCTTGCCAATGTTCTAATCAATGTACATTGACTCTCATGAGTGCTAAATAATACACTAACCTTAAGGAGTAAACCCTAGGTTAAAAATGTGTTCTAAGGTATTAAAATGAATGTTTTACCTTGGAGTCTTAAGATAGGCTTGGATATGAATCAAGAAGGACCTCCTATAGCCCTTGGATAATAGGAAACAAGCTAGAACAAGGCATAAAAATGATGCCCCATGAGTAGTAATTTTCGGTAATGTGGAGAAATGATGGAAACCTAACTTTTCTTACATATTTTTTACCTTAAGAGAATGGAGAAGCTAATGCACCCTCCAAGCTTATTTGTCCCCCTTCAATGGAGATTTAACATGGCTCCAAAATGAAGCTTTCCCAATTTTGTAAAGATAGAAAGCTAGAGCTTGAGCTAACTAAGAGATATATGTGTTTAGTTTTTGATTTGGAGCTAAAATGAGCAAGTTATGGACAAATGAAGGTGGTGGTGCCACGGGTGCTGCTTGGACGGCTTGGAACAGAGAAGAAGAAGAAAACCGTGGAAGAAAGAAAGGAATGAAGAAGAGGAGAGAAGGTAGGCTTAAAAGGTAAGATTTTCTTTTTTAAAAGTAAATAGTACTATTCTCTCTTTTCCTCTTCTTTTCCTTTAGTTGCTTAGTCATGTGGTGACTCCCCACATCAAAAACCGGCCCCCCTTGTAAATGGAGATATTTATGGTCTTGGTTGACCATCTCATTGACTTATGTTGACTTAAGCTTAATTTGGGCACTATTTGGCACTATTCACAAATTAGTGCACATATTTGTGAAAATTTTGATTTACCATTGATTTAGGCTTCATAATGTGATAATAATTAGTACACATGTTGATTAAGGTGCAATCATGGGCATTTAGCCACTCAAAACTCATTTCTAAGACAATTTCTCAAAAAGGTGCTTTAAGGAGTCTTAAAGCACTTTTTGTGTTTAAGCTTGTTTTTGAGCTTTGTTTTCTTTGGTAATTGATTTAAAATGTCCATTTGCATGTTAATAAAGTCTTATAATGATATTTGGGTGCTAATCAAAGTCACTCCTAGCTTAGAGCACATTTTTGCTTAAATTGCCCTTAAGGCGTTTTCTTGTGTTTTCCTTGGTTTAAATTGTCTACCATTGTTTCTAAGGCATGTTTTAGCCTCATTACATCATAACTTGATGTTTACTTAGCATACTTAGGTTTGGGGTATTTCAATCTACCCCCCTTAAAAGAACTTTGTCCCCAAAGTTCCCACGCATCCTATTTTATTAGAATACATGGCTTACTTCATTCCGTAGATCATATAGATCATGCTTATATGTACTTAATCTCATTGACTCATTATGTCTTTCAAACACTTATACTCAAACATCACAAAACATGCTTAAGCATGTATAGCACTCAAAATTCCTTTTGTTCCTTTTGATGATTAAAACAATCACATAATTTTCATCGTATTCTCCCATGTCACTGGTCCGTAGACAAAGGCTCGTTCGTCCTCGTCACCATGTGCTAGAATACAAAACAACTCTGTTCTCCTCATGTCATCAGTCCGAAGACAAAGGCTCATGCGTCCTCGACTTCATGGGCGAGACTCAGTAAAAAGGAAATCCTTTTACGAGGTCCTGTGAGGAATAATTCCTCTAATTAATAATACAATCAACTCCAATTTCGTTTTATCCTAACGCCTCTATCCTTAGCGTGATTTAATTGTGACCACTGGCAGGGAGTTTCAGGAATCATCCGACCCTGATGTGATCAGCATCAGTGTTGAACTATCCCTCCACCCCAATTTGTGTTCTGTTTCCCTTGATCCCTAGAAAATCAAGTTCCACCTCCCACGTCATTTTCAAACATCAAATAATTCACTCATTCCAATTTTCTATCTTTTTAGTGTTTCTATTCGTAATCAATACATCTCCAAGGTGTGAACTCAGTCCATCAATCATTTCCAATTCATCTCTTAGTAATTACCTCAGGGCTCCCATTCCTACTAAGTTCTATATCAGTCTCATACCAACTCTCACCATCTTATACCTCATAGCATTACTATTTCCTACCTCATACTCATATCAAATAATATCTCATAGTGTTATCTTATTCTTATCTCATATATTCCTTAAGTCTCCTTAATCCTCTTCACTAATTCTCTTAACTTGTACTCACACTGGAGTTCACAAGATAGATTCTTAATACGTATGGTATTCGCATCTTTTGTGCGCAATAACCATAATTTATCTCAAAATGTTTATGCAAAACAAATTCTTAAATTCTTTTGTGCTATGCACATCGTAGTTTACGTACTCAGTACATAAACATACGCTAAGCGGTTTTCGCTCTACCCCCCTTAAAATGGATTACGCCCACGTAATCAACATTATATTATCCTTGAACATAGGTTCAAGATGTCTAATTTTCATCTAGCATTATAGCTTCCATGTCATCTATCTCACTTATAATTCGATCAGAGGGTCATAACTATGTTAATGGCTTAGTCTCTGTATCGAGGATTCTTAACGGTACTTATACCATTTTCTTAACTTAGTTTGGTCTAAACTCAAAGGTACTGATCTGCCAGCTTCCTGCGCGCGCGACTCTGATAATCTTAGGCTTAACTGCTTTTCTTATCCTTCATAGTATTGTAAATCCTCCTCCTGCATGCTTATAATTTAGTGCTAAAGGTCTCTCAATGGACACGTGTTATCTTTATATATACACGGCCTTAATGAGTTGTTACTCATCTATCCATTCTCCCTGAAGATCTAATGTTCATATTCTCAGTGTTTTCTCAAGTGTCTAAATCGTTCTTTTCATCTGACCTTTGGTCTGAGGATGATTCTCAATCTGAAACTACTGTTTAGTGCTTATTGCGCTTTACATTCTTATCCTTAAATTCTTAAGACATGTCCAATGTCTGTACTTAATAATCCATGCTCTTCCCACTTCATAGTTCTTAATCATTTGTTCTCTGATTCCTTTGTGTCGTTGGTTCAACTGAATTCCTTCTCTTCGGCTGTTTGTGGTAGTAGCTTCTCTTGTCTGATCTTGTTTCGTTGACCGTGGTATGGAGTCGACTACTTCCCGTGTTCCTTACACCACTCGTCTACATGCATGGGGTACCTTACTGGTACATTACTACTTACCCGACTAACTTATAAATGAGCCTGTCAGGCCTATAAGCCCCTGTGGGGTGCAGTCGTCCCATGTCTCGTTTTAGTAAACTCGTAGTGTCCGTCGCACGTTTATCCATTGCTAACTATGAATCATTCTATTGTCGATCTCCTCTTTCATCGTTCCATAATAACACTTATTGTTCTTCCTGAACTTAATCAAGGGAAATTCATTTATTGTGTTCTTGGGTATGGTATGCTCTAGCTCCTTTCTGTATTCTGTACTGACCCGATCTCTTAGTAACTGAGGTCTCTTCCCATAGAGCCTCTTATCTTGTTTCTCACATTTGATCTACTAGGAATGCACTTCCAGTTCCTTAAGGAATGGGTAGTGTGCTTCCTGTGAATTCTTACCTCACCAGGTCTAGACTACTGGCACCAATGCACAGTTCGTCTACCATCTTATTCCCTTACTTATATCAGCCTTAGTTCATAAATCCAATTGCCTCAGTGTCAATACTTGACGGCTTATACGTAATGGTCGCTTTACTGCGCACCATGACTTAATCCCCTTATATAAATATTGTACTCACGACCACTACTACTGTGGTAGTTGGCCTTTACTCTGTTGCCCATTGACGGTGCAACTACTTACTCATTTATTCTAGCAACTTATTTCATGCTAATTCCCTTCTTAGTGTAAACACACTAGGGTTCTCTAATTTCGGTATTTGGCGGTTGCCGTACCGTGTTGTAACTTTGTTATCTCTTAATATGAAGGTGTTCTGCTTCAATTTCGGGTTCGTAAGTAGGCTAATTACTCTCAAGTTCTTCCATCCCTTATCATTTTTTTTCCAAGTAATTTAACAGGTTACTAAAGAAGTCATCTGTAGAATCACAAGCTCATCTGAGCGTTGGTCACTTGACGTGCCATACCATGCACTCACAATGTTTATCTCTATGATTACTGATTTTTAAATCCCGGGTGTTGGATATGAGGTCGGTCTATGCAGCCTCCCTTACTACTCAAGTGTATCTAGTATGTTCTAAGGTAATCTCAAGGTTTATAGTTTCCATTCTCTAACAAAAGCGTATTTATTCCTAACAAGTGAAAGCCCTTATTGAGGGGTTTATTCCCACTCATGGCCTCACAACAAGGAGAGGTATCCCCACCCTAAAAGGAATGGTTCGTTCTCCACCCCTGTCAATGTACTATCTCATTATTCTCATGGGTGACCTTTTCTGGCAATATTTTCCCCAATCTAAGTTATAGGTTTGGTAACCGCTCATATCTTTGAATTGTAGTTCCTTCATGGCTTAATAAGCTCTCTTATAACTTATTGCGCCTCGGCTCTGATGTGGTTAACATCCTTGGCTCGTAGGCTCTCAGTGCTTAATGTCATTGGGTGAGAACCGGTGCTCGGCTCACTCCTTATATTCTTACTCATCTGTAGGTTATCCTCGTAGATTTCTGGTTCTTTGAACACTATCCACCGTTGGGTCACATATTGAATGTAGTATCGGGTCTCATGGCAAGTTGCTGTATCTTGCTTCCCGCTATGGAAGTTCGTTAAGGTGATCTGGCGCTAACCAGTGTCTGTGACAATTCTGTCGTTTTCATGTACTTGCTCCTCTTAACAATTACGGATCAGTTCGTATTAGGCATCTGCCTTACGGTGTCTAAGTAGGATATTTATCCTGTCATCTTATGTTTCCATCTCAACGCTTCGTTCAACTTCCGTTAACTACGCCACCCGTTGATGATCGTTCATACTTGGGTGTTAATGAGGTAGGCAGCCATTACTAACCGTTGTTCATCAGTTTGTTCGGCTCGACTATGCCCGCTCTGTGGGGGTAGTCCTCTGAGCTTTCCACTTCCGGGATTCGTATGTCTCTAATCCTTAGTAGGTTATATCTTAAGTTCACTTCCTATGTCCCTGTTTCCGGGGTTTACCAACATATTCAACGAAGATTGTTGTTATTGGTATGCTTAATGGTCATCTCGGGAGTTCTATCCCGTTCCTGCTGGAAGTCGTTCTGTCGACTGCCTTCATTGTATCTCTTACTACGTTCCTTGTATGTTATTGCTTATATGGTGTTTGCTCGGATCACGGAGCGATCTCTTAGGTTTTTCCCTTTCAAGGTTCGGGATTAATGTTCTTACCGTACTATTGGCTGTTGTCGTAGTAGGTTGTACCGTTGCTAATATTTATGTAGTTTAATATTCCGTCCAAGTTCATCTCCTGCTGACTGGTGTATTAACTCATCTCATCATGGTCAGGCGTCAGGCCCTTCCACGTTCTCATCCTCTAGTTCTTATGGATTTATATCCGGTATTAATATGTATTACGACTGTAGCGCTCTACTATCTCGCAATGAGGCGTTCCGTATAAACTTAAGTGGTAGCACTTGCTACGACAAGTGCGCCATGCAAGATGGGCTTACGTACTGTGTACGTCGGTAGTGGTACTTCCACCTAGTTTCTATATCTTTGGTAGTCCTCGGGACTCCTTCGATGTTCTCCTATTTTGGATAACTAGCCATCCGGCAGTTTCCTGGTTGTTCTGACAGTACTGTCGCTTATTAGAGCGTTCCTCTTTCTAAGGGAACCCCTTGTTATTTTCTTATGCCTTAACCCTCGATCCCGTTTCCACACATTCTGTCGTGGTTACTAAGTAATAGTTCTCCTTTAGGCACTACATCGTAGTTCTATTCCGGTATACAGTTTGTGCGTGTTTTATCATCATCTGCGCTATGTCGGCCAGGTTTGTAACCTCTCTCATTGTATGGGGTTTGATGTTCCCGTTTCTAACTGGACTTTCCAGTAATCTTAACCCTCAAGCTTGTATTATCCCACTGCTATTCTCATTCGGACCACTGTCTGGTACTCATGTCACTTATCTTTTCTCATCCATTGCACTCGTAGTGTTTTTCTTATCACTGGTATCGTGGTGCAACTCGACTGCGTAGCATGTCGACCCATGTTGCCGGTAATTTCCGTTCCCTTATTGATAGAATCCATCGGTAGCGCCTGTTTCACTGTTGCGCTCCAGTTATAGCGTTCAAGTTCTCATAAACTGTTGTTCAACAAGATGTTTCTCGTATTGCTTACTGTTAACTAACTACCAGATCGGGTTCCCCAAGTAAGAGAAGGCTTTCTTCTCTCAGGCATTTGTTCCCTATAATTCAAGCAAGGGATGTGGAGGGCGGGTTTAGGTACTATGGATATCCGGTAAGCACCGGGAAGTCCTAACTAATGCACCTCTCGCTCTATCTCTCAACCCTTAACCCATAACTCAAACCCAACCTCAGTATTCTCCTAAGTTCGGTAATTCCTGTCATCAGAGCGTAACTACACTCTGATACCACTTTTTGTAACACCCCATCTCGATCCAATCGTGGTTATCACAAACTTATCACCATATATACAAACGTTGCAGCGGAATCAAATACATTCCAGGACCTTGCCACGGTCTGACTAACAGAATATACCGAACATTAGTACTTACAAGTCTTAACCAAATACATATCATTCTTACAATCCCCTCATATCCTATACAACTTACTAACTCAAGTACCATACGAGTGTACATGCGCAACTCGTAGGCCACACTTAACCCGTATCACATCTACCCCATCTTACTCTCATGACTGTCGCCTTCTGTCATTCACCTGCATAATAAAAACAGCCCCCAAAGGGGGTCAGCAAGAATGCTGGTACGATCACCTCATGGCCCCCAAGCTAACGTGGCTACGACGACTAATTGTCGATAGCATGGAGGTTGATTGGATGCACAACATAATAGAAAGTGCAATAAACAACAATCCAAATATGAACGATCAAAGTTCAAACACAATGAACGACTTAAATGCGTTCCCTTAATTAATGAGTCAATTATTTAACTCCTTAAATTATGTTTCCTCTTATTCTCAATCCAACCTTATCTTACCTCAATCTTAGTCCTTATCTTAGTCTTAGAAAACAAACCATTCTTGAAATTGAAATGGATGTAGCTTATCTCAATCTTAGAATACAAACCATCCTTTAAATAGAAATGGTTGCAACTTATCTCAAACCTTATCTTAAACTTAGAATACAAACCACTCTTTAAATAGAAATGATTGTATCTTATCTCAATGTTTATTTTTGTCGGGTCAAAAGCAACCCTAGCCAATGAGCTACTAACTCCATTGGTTGAATAAACAACTTATCTTAAAATTTAGGATTTAGGTGATCCTACCGCACCATCTTAATGCCTCCTACCTTGGACTGGATGTCCAATGTAGCTGAGCCGGCAACCGACCCTAGGCAACAAGTCCGAAGACAAGTCCTTAAGCGGGAGTCGGATCTGCTTTAGATACCGACCCCCTTTCCTTAGCATGCATGACCGGAGTCAGTCCCGGATTCCTCACTTCCCCCAAGTACCAGTTAGTAGAAGTCTCAAGACAATGTTTGTTGGTTAAACCTCTTTCGGTTATTAACAAACTAATATTAGGGAGTGCTCCTTAATCTCACTCAATTCCTTACTAAACGTTAGTTAGCAAGTTCCCACGGTAAGTTGTGTTAGTTTTCAAACATCACACAACAATACAATAAACATAATATTCCGGTTGCATGCTTTATCTTGTTTAGCCGGCACACATAAACAAATAGCAC
This sequence comes from Limonium bicolor, assembly GCA_023374045.1. NCBI lineage: Eukaryota > Viridiplantae > Streptophyta > Magnoliopsida > Caryophyllales > Plumbaginaceae > Limonium > Limonium bicolor. The sequence continues at coordinate 207,038,939 of CM041778.1, forward strand.
ACAAGCCGAGGGACACCTCGTTAGCAAGCAGGTCACAAGAAGACAGTACCATTCACCGTTGGTCCTTCGGTTGCTTACTCTCCTCCGGAGTTCAAATTCTCAAATTCTCAAACCCTAAAACATTGATTGAATTGGGTGGTTAATCACTTTTAGTTAACCTAGCTTACTTAATCATTAATGATTTCCCACTAAATACCACTAAGTCCTTGTAGTTTAAACTTAACCACTTATGTTACTTACTTCTCACTTTATCTCACGCTTGTTCACACCTCCAATGGCCTTAAAACTTCACCACAAAACTCTTAACAACCTTATAATAACATTACCCAACAAGCCCCCTTCATTTACCTCTTACAAAGCACACTTCCTTTGTAAAAATGGCTGGTCCGGGACATGGTCCTGGACTGTAGTCCCGGACCAATTACTGGGTTCTCTCTCGGCGCTTATTTATGGGTGGTCCGGGACTTGTTACTTAACCTAGGTCCCGGACCACTTCTGAAAGGCACTCTCGGCATGTTTTTAGTGCTGGTCCGGGCCTTTATCCAAGGACCAAGTCCCGGACCACACTTTAAACTGTCAAATTTTACAGTTTTGAACCTTATTCTCCACTTGTTCTTTTGTCCAATCTTCTTCTAATCTTTCCCCATGTATTCACATGTTCTAACACCATTTTAGCACCTAAAATCCTCTTAACTCATGGATCAACTCATCTCCAAATTCCTTGATCATTACTCAAGTTCTTACTAAATTCTTAACACTTACAACTTAATTCCTTACACTTCCAACGTGTAAACTTTGTCTAAAACCTCCACTAACCAAAGTGTTTCCTTTCCAACAATATAACTACTCCTCAAACATCATCACTCATCCATCTTTGCTTTGCTAAACCTTCCAAGGTCATCTTGCATCTTCATGCACAAATCTCTCTCTTTTCCATTTGTTAATCATCATTCCTAAACTCTTGAACGTACCTAAACATTTATTTCCATCTTCTTTACCTTAACCACCCCACACCCTCCTTAGACATTTCTATCTCCTTTACCCAATTTGCTCACATTCTCATGGTTAAACACCCTTATACATTCCTAGTCATTTCCTTGACAATTTACAACATTCTCCATCTATTTTAACTTTCATCACCTAAGTCCACTCATTACCATCTAAACTAAAACCTTATTAGTCCACTACTAGCATCATCACCACTTTCACAAGCTTCCCAAAACTCTCATTGTTATATTCCCTAGTTCATACCTAAATCACCTCAAAACACTATACATCATTTCCTCCAGATTTTTGCTCAAGTCTTAACATTCCTCATAATATGATTTTGGGTGTGTTTATTACACCCACCAATCCCCTAATTCCTCCTAGACATCTCTAGGCCATACTAAACCTCAAGAACTCCTTAATTAACTCATTTCCACTCAAATTCCTTTTTAATGACTCCTAGTAAACCGTAGGTCATATCAACTCATAACCACCACCTAAACATTTCGTTTTCTACTCAAATTTCGCCATAGCTCCTCTAGTATATTATCATGCCCAAATGCATTGTGTTCCTCATTCAACCATCTCACACACATCAAGTTCTTTCTCATCATATTTTCTTACCCAAATCCACTCATTCATAACAAACTCAATATAATGCAATAATCTTAAATTGCATAGCACTAAGGCTCTTAAATAACATGGCTCTTAGGCCCTTAAATGACATGGCTCTTAGGCCCTTAAATGACATGAATTTAAACACTGAATTTCCCACATATAAAAGCTTTCAACCTGCAAATACACCCATCAATCTCATAGTAGTTATAATGCTCTTAAAATCCATCTTAATGTTATCTTACTAACTCATTCCCATTGGCTCCTTAGTCACAAGTTCATAAGCTTGTTTAAATTCCTTTTTCCTAGGTTATATAACTCATTACTTAATGTAAGCTTTAAGCTACATTAGTGCTTATCTAAAACTCACTCCTTAAAACTTAAACCACCATTAGGTTAGCAATTTACCTTGTTTTTCTCAAGTTTCTCTTAACTTTCCCCTTAGGCTTCTTCCCTTGGGAATCTCGGCCACCATTTTAATTTCCCTTGCCAATGTTCTAATCAATATAGATTGACTCTCATGAGTGCTAAATAATACACTAACCTTAAGGAGTAAACCCTAGGTTAAAAATGTGTTCTAAGGTATTAAAATGAATGTTTTACCTTGGAGTCTTAAGATAGGCTTGGATATGAATCAAGAAGGACCTCCTCTAGCCCTTGGAGAATAGGAAACAAGCTAGAACAAGGCATAAAAATGAAGCCCCATGAGTAGTAATTTTCGGTAATGTGGAGAAATGATGGAAACCTAACTTTTCTTACATATTCTTTACCTTAAGAGAATGAAGAAGCTAATGCACCCTCCAAGCTTATTTTTCCCCCTTCAATGGAGATTTCCCATGGCTCCAAAATGAAGCTTTCCCAATTTTGTAAAGATAGAAAGCTAGCTTGAGCTAACTAAGAGATATATGTGTTTAGTTTTTGATTTGGAGCTAAAATGAGCAAGTTATGGACAAATGAAGGTGGTGGTGCCATGGGTGCTGCTTGGACGGCTTGGAACAGAGAAGAAGAAGAAGAAGAAAACCGTGGAAGAAAGAAAGGAATGAAGAAGAGGAGAGAAGGTAGGCTTAAAAGGTAAGATTTTCTTTTTAAAAAGCAAATAGTACTATTCTCTCTTTTCCTCTTCTTTTCCTTTAGTTGCTTAGTCATGTGGTGACTCCCCACATCAAAAACCGCCCCCCCCCCCCCCCCTTGTAAATGGAGATATTTATGGTCTTGGTTGACCATCTCATTGACTTATGTTGACTTAAGCTTAATTTGGGCACTATTTGGCACTATTCACAAATTAGTGCACATATTTGTGAAATTTTTGATTTCCCATTGATTTAGGCTTCCTAATGTGATACTAATTAGTACACATGTTGATTAAGGTGCAATCATGGGCATTTAGCCACTCAAAACTCATTTCTAAGACAATTTCTCAAAAAGGTGCTTTAAGGAGTCTTAAAGCACTTTTTGTGTTTAAGCTTGTTTTTGAGCTTGGTTTTCTTTGGTAATTGATTTAACATGTCCATTAGCATGTTAATAAAGTCTTATAATGATATTTGGGTGCTAATCAAAGTCACTCCTAGCTTAGAGCACATTTTTGCTTAAATTACCCTTAAGGCGTTTTCTTGTGTTTTCCTTGGTTTAAATTGTCTAACATTGTTTCTAAGGCATGTTTTAGCCTCATTACATCATAACTTGATGGTTACTTAGCATACTTAGGTTTGGGGTATTTCATGCTGATTGGATCCATATGTGGCCCTTTTTTTATGTATTATACTAATATGATGATAACTATTAAAATATAAGTCTAAAATGTAAACATACACCATTATTTATCTAAATTCTAGATCTTCAAAACAAGACCAGTCATGAATATGTTTTGGCAAGTTTTAAAATGAATATTAGCTACATGTATATATCTATATATACCAACAAGACTTATGATTCATCATATAAGATTTAAAATATGTCACACAACAATAATAATACACCACATAATAATAATATGATTCATCATATTCGATTAATCAAAAGTCTTACTTTGATGATTAAAAATTATATTTCGTTGATAAAAACTGAAGTTATAGTGCAGGTAAACTGAAGTTATTGAAATACCCCTAACTACTTACTTGATTAAACGAATTAATAATGATCTAATAAGGCCAAAACACACCTTAAGATCATGGAGGAACAATCTTAGACCTTAAAACACAAGAATGTGCTTTAAGATCACTTAGAGCCAGAAATGTGCTTTAAGAAACCATAGAGATTGTATAACCTCAACTAGGATCCAAAGTGGATTCCTAAGTCTTATAATCAAGCTAAAAACACTATAAAACCATTACCGAAGAAAACCAAGCTCAGAAACAACTTAAGACAAGAATATGTCATAAAACCCCTTAAAGCATATTTTTGATATATTTTCTTAAGAATGAGTCTTGGATGGTTTTAAAGGCTTGAATATATGTAAATGTACTAAAATAATACAATGAAATTATTTTCAAAGCAAACCAAACTCTAAAAAGAGTTAAGACACAAAAAGGAGCCTGAAAACTCCTTAAAACGCGCTTTTGCGAATTGTCTTCGAAATTGGTTTTGAGTGGATAGTTGGCCTTGTATACATACTAAAATACATGTATACTACCTAATATAATATTAGGAATTTAATTTGAAGATTTTACCAAAAAATTACAAATATAATATTTAACATGAATAGTAACCTCAAATAGTGCCCATTTAGTCTAATATTGACCAAGAATGGTCAATGGTCAAAATTTGACCATCCTTGGCTGAGTGAGATCGACATGGGCAAGAGGAGAAGGCCAGCTGCACAATAATGCTACGTAAAGCAACTAATGAGTCATTTGGAAATTACTATTCACACTTTACTTTACATTATAATATACCTTACTTTACACCTCTTAAGACTTTCCATGAGTGCCTTATCACATTGTCCCCTGAATAATTGATCAATCAGACCCTCTTCCATCCTCTCTAGTTAAGAATAATTCATAACCCCTCCTCCCTTTGAAGAAAACTCCACTAGAACTCCATTTGCTTAGATTAGAACCTTAAAGAACACCCTTTCTTCCAAAAATCATAACTTTCTCATCTTAATCTATGATTTTGGAGCTCATTTCCCTAGAAAATTGCTGCCAAAATTTCTAAGGAAAATCAAGCTTAATACTAAGCTAAAGCTTAATACACAAAGGTAAATCCTAATATCTCTTGATCTTACTTTGATCTTGGTAATTCCAATAATATTATGGTGATTTTAACATCTTGGAATTGTTCAAATATAGGCTGAGATTGGTCTAGAATTTCCTTGCCATTTTAAGGTAATATTTACCTTAAATCATTACATAAATCATTTCTTATAATTAGCTCAAGCTTAGAGTCTAATTATATCTTGTTTATTGTGTAAATATATTTTCTAAGCTTGGGAGAATTAATCCCCCTACAAACCATGGGTGAAGAAGCTTGGAAGTTCCATAAATCAAGGTATAACATTATATTATTATGTTTTTAAATACCTTGGGAGCTTGTAAAATTATTGTCGTGAGTGAAGGTAATTAAATGGCAATTTTTGGCTTTAAAAATGATATAGAAACATAAGCTAAATTATTTGAGTGATTAATTAGCATAACTGTCAAATTTAAACTTTGGTAATTTTTGAAGATTTATATGTGAGGGCTGAGAATATATAATAATTTTGAGACATTAATGTGTAATTTATTATTATAAAGCAAAGTTGTAATAAGGCCATGTCATTAGGCCATTTTGTTTAAGTTTAAAAGCTTATTTAATTTAATTTATGCACTTAGTATAAGTGTTGGGGTAGCTATGGTAATTACTAAAAGTATATTGGGCAAACTATGTTTTGGAGTCAAACATTGACCATATAGATGACTTTGACCAAATTTGATAATTTATTAAATTAATTATCAATTTATATTAAGTTATGTATTTAATTGTAAAAATTAGATAACATATGGGGTAATTTTGTAATTACCGAAAGTTAAGGGTATTAAATGGTATTTTATGCACCTATGAGTTATTAGGAATTTTTGGGAATTTATTGGGTTGAATTTGGAGTTAAAATGAACTATATAAGTATAATATATAGTTATTAATGTCATTAGTACATTATAATTATATAAGGGGGTCAAAATGTAATTTTATAAAGTTAGTTGGGTTGGAAAATAATTCTGGACAGATTGGTGACCTGTTTGGAATTTTAGAAAATTATAACCATGGGTTATACAATTATAATCACATAAATGTCATAATATAAGATATAATATATATATATATATAATAACTATGTAATAATATTTGGGGTTATTATGTAGTTTTTGAAAATTTGAGTAAGTAATACTAATAAACACATTTTTAAGTGTTTAGATTACTAAAGGAATTAAATGAAGGATTTAGAAACAAGTTGTAAAAGGAACGGAGTTAAAACAGGGCTAAACGAGACCCGTATACAACTTATGGTATACGAGGGGTATACCGTAATTTAAGAACTATGGGAGAAGTTAATACCTAAAGTATTTTAAAGAAAATACAGGTCATATTAGAAGAGAAATAAATACGTATTGATACGGAGTATCATACGGACGAATACACAAAATTTTGGTATACTTGAATAGTACTCGTATACGTGAATAGTATCCGTATACATGAATAGTAAATATGTATACTTAAACAGTAAAATACGAGATGTATACGCTAATGGTAAATACGTATACGTGAATAGTAAAATACGAGACGTATACGTGAATAGTAAAATACAATGAATAGTAAAATACGGTGAATAGTGAAAATACGAAAAATTGAGTTATCCAACCACCCCGCCCTAATGAATATAGGAGCGGTGTAGGAGGCCGGAATAACCGGGAGGGATTAGCGACGGATATAGTGCCATAGAATATTGTTGTATGAGATGCTAATACATATTGTGATACGTATTGCCAGATACTAGAGGCGTCTCGAGGAACGTCGCATCTAGCTGAATTCATACTCCACCGTCATACTTGCCGGGTATACGGTATGTTATTATGTGGCTTGATTGTCTCTGAGGATTTCCTCAGTTCAGACATTGTATGATATCCGTGGTAAGATTGAATGTCTGATGTGTGAAATAATATGCATGTGTTGTATATTATAGTTGCCTTGATTATTACAATTGCTATTGTGCGATAACAGTACAGAGTTCGTATATATGAACTTATATATATAAAACGAACTAACAACAACGATGCTACTTATATATACAATGTTATAATATAAGTGACGTGAGAAAACACGTCATAGCATAGGATAATCAGATACATATTATCCAAGACTTAAATACGGAGCATTGGCTTTGTTAACGCCGCCCTCGTATTGACATTCGAATGGTACAACCACCTAGAGACACTAGGTATAAGATCTCTCTGAGGCACACATTCGAGATGTTACACTGGATCCCGAGTTTATACTCCGGATTAGATTAGGCAACCCTAATCAACGGTGCCCAGAATTTGTAGAGATCGTGTTGAGAAATTTTGACGAACTAAGATGATTCGTCGATCGGAGCCTCTACCGCTGGAGGGATGCTAGGATACTTGAATATGTATCCGTAAGTATCAATAAATTCCAACGAACTAAGGGGATGTGACCTTTGGTTCATAGATCAGAGACTCTACCGTTGGAGTGGCTACATGTCGTGGGTGACCCGCCATTATAGGGGTAATGAGTAGGGACGCGTCATTTTAACGAGATGTCATCAATAGGCATAAGACTTTACTGAACAATTTACGAACAGCCGCCGAGCTCGTATATTAGGCGAATATTGTTTAGGCTTCTACGCCGTTACGAGAATAACTATACGATTATAACTCTCGTACTTTCGCCTTGTTCTTTATTGCGCCTATTTATTATTGAGTGTTGTGTGAACAGCATGGTTGGTGTGATATATGTATGGATTGATTAAGTGGAGTCATTGACTCATATATGCATTCAGTGCATTGGTGTGATATAATTGGATTGGTTGAGTGGAGTCTTTGACTCATATATATATATGTTGAGTGTTTTGTGGATATATATGTTGGTATGATTTGTGAAGCCGGGGGCTTGATTGTTGGTTGAATTACTGCAATCTTGTATTACTTTACAGTATTACTATTAAAATGGAACTGCATGAAATGAACTGCATGCTCTCGACCAATTAGCTGGGGTCTGAGGGGGCATGATAGTCATGTAGTAGCATACTCACCAGGGGCTGATTCCATACATACAAACAACATTTGCAGGTATGCAGCTTCCGGTGTCGCAGAGCGCGGGACGCGATGGGTAGATAGTCGACATTTTAAGTTGCACTGTTGCAACTCGGTTGTTGTAAAATATTGTATAAGGATCTGATTGTAGATTGCTCACTAGTTCTGTATTGGATATTAGAATGGAAGTGGAGATCTATCTTTTGTTATCACTGCGGGAAGTTGTTTCGTATAGTAATTGTTTAAATGAAAGTGTTACCACCCGTATGGGCGAGTGTGGACGGTAACACCAATAGTTGATATTGTTTATATTACCGCACGGTTATTATTATGATGTACGATGATTAGGAGCCGATTAAGTAGGGGTGTTACAGTTATAGTGTAGGTAAATCAAAGTTATACTTCATTTTGCAAATGTGGAACAAACTTTGATAAACTCGGTTCTTTTTTAGCAAGCTTTCCTCGACACAAAATCCTGATCTCCGGGCTATGGAGACTAGTTGGGAAATGCTTGGTTGAATGATGGTGTGGTTCGAGTTCATGGAGTCGGTATTATATTGTGATGATTTGGTTAAAGTCAAAGAATTATCGAGGATGCATGTGGTTCTTGAACACAGGTCGTGGTCTTTTAACGATGCATTGCTGGCGCTTTAGCGCGTAGTGATAATTGGGGAATTTATCTATATTTATGTGCTTCAATCATATATTAATTTAGGATATAATGTTATAAGTTTCCCCACTTATGTGCTAATTTATGAAAAATGTGAAGAATTTCCCTCACGTGTGTGATTTTTTATGCTAAAATAGGTTAAAATGCTAAAGGAAAGGTTCAGGAATGTGTGACAATAGTATAAGGATCAACACGGGACCAACAAGGAGTCCAAACTGTTATAAATGAGAGAACAAAGAAAGAGAGAACAGTAATATAGGTTTTTCATTCACATCGAAACTGAGTACAATGGTCTCTATTTATAGAGAGAAGGGATAACCCAAAGGGGTAATAAGGACATTCACTAAATATATATATATATATATATATATAACACTCCCCCTTGAATGTCCGATGTTGATTGCCTCGTTAAAAACCTTGCTTGGAAAAACCCAGTGGGATAAAAACCAAGACTAAGGAAAAAAGAGTGCAATCATAAGTTCTCCCCCTGAAATAAACGTCACTTCAAGTCTCTGAATCTACATAGCCCAATCTTGTGGATTAACTTTTCGAAAGTTGAAGTTGGAAGTGACTTGGTGAATATATCTGCCAAATTCTCGCTTGAACGGATTTGTTGTATATTAATTTCTCCATTCTTCTGAAGCTCATGGGTGTAGAAAAACTTGGGAGATATGTGCTTCGTTCTATCTCCTTTGATGTACCCATCTCTCATCTGGGCTATACAGGCAGCATTGTCTTCATATAATGTCGTGGGAATTTTCTGATCAAAAGTAGGCCACACGTCTCTTGTACATGCTGGATCATGGACCTCAACCAAACACATTCTCGGCTGGCTTCGTGCATTGCTAGAATTTCTGCATGATTAGAGGAGGTGGCGACACTCGTTTGCTTTATAGACTTCCATGATATGGCCGTACCTCCATGAGTAAATACATAACCTGTTTGTGACCTTGCCTTGTGAGGATCAGATAGGTAGCCAGCATCAGCGTAACCTACTAGACCAGACTTAGGTGTCTTTGGAAAGAATAACCCCATATCCATTGTACCTCGAAGATAGCGAAGTACATGTTTAACACCATTCCAATGTCTTTTGGTTGGAGCAGCACTATATCTTGCTAATAGATTTACTGAGAATGCTATATCAGGTCGAGTATGACTCGCCAAGTACATTAATGCTCCAATGGCACTTAGATATGGGACTTCAGGACCAAGTAACTTTTCGTCACTTTCCGGGGTCTAAATGGGTCCTTGTTTACATCTAGGGACCTAACAACCATTGGGGAGCTCAACGGATGAGCATGATCCATATAAAATCTTTTCAACACCTTTGTAATATATTGAGTCTGGTGTAGGAATACCCCACTTGGTGAATGCTCGAGTTGCAGTCCTAAGCAGAACTTTGTCTTACCAAGATCTTTCATTTCAAATTCTGACTTTAAACATTCAACAGCTTGTTGAAGTTCTGCAGATGTTCCAATTATGTTGAGGTCATCAACATAGACTGCAATTATGACAATCCCAGATCCACTTTTCCTTATGAATATACAGGGACAAATCGAGTCATTCTTATAGCCTTTCTTAAGCAAGAAGTCGCTAAGGCGATTATACCACATACGGCCCGACTGCTTTAGTCCATAGAGGGATTTATTCAATTTAATAGAGAACTTTTCTCTAGAGCTTGATTTAAATGCTTCGGGCAATTTAAATCCCTCTGGTAGCCTCATATAAATGTCGCTATCAAGCGATCCATATAGATAGGCTGTAACCACATCCATTAAACGAAACTCAAGATTTTCTTGGACTGCCAAACTAATCAAGTATCTAAAACTTGTGGCATCCATAACTGGGGAATAAGTTTCTTCATAGTCAATACCAGGTCTTTGACTAAAACCTTGTGCAACTAGACGAGCTTTGTATCTCACAATTTCATTTTGCTCGTTTCTTTTCGCACAAACACCCATTTATAACCAACTGGTTTTATCTTACTGGGTGTATGGACCACTGGTCCAAAAACCTCACGTTTTTGAAGTGAGTTTAATTCTGCTTCAATAGCATCTTTCCATTTTGGCCAATCATTTCTTTGTCTGCATTCTTCAACAGACTTTGGTTCATGATCCTCTTCATTATTCATAACTTGTAGCGCTACATTATATGCAAAAGTTTCATCGACGTCAATTTCATGTCGGTTCCATCGAATTCCAGTCATGACATAGTTGATCGAGATCTCTTCATTATCAATATTTGTTTCAGGTACCTGATTTTTCTGCATTTCTGCAACTGTCATGTCTACAGACTCTTCAAGAGTCTCACCCTTTTCACTTAGACCATCTTTAATGCATGCTCCCTTTCGTTTTCGAGGGTTTTTATCTTTGGAACCGACTGGTCTACCACGCTTTATACGTGTGTTAGACTCATTTGCAACCTGTCCTCCATGGACATCAATTTAGTAGGAGCATTTTTAGCTGGCACATGACTGTGTCACCTGATTTAGGTTAAATGCAGGCAATTGGTTTGCCAGCTTTTGGAGATTAATAATATTTGAACGTCTGTTCACATTGTTTCGTGCGAGGATCGTAATGTAGTAATGATGGTTCATTCCATGTAATCTCCTTTACCAATTGCTTATTTTCTCCCCCTAATGATGGGAAATGTGACTCATCAAAATGACAGTCAGCAAATCGAGCTGTAAACAAGTCCCCAGTGTTGGCTCGAGATATCTAATAATTGAGGCAGATTCAAGCCCAACATATATTCCCATTCTTCTTTGAGGCCCATTTTGGTTCTTTGCGGTGGAGGTATAGGAACATATACCGCACAACCGAAAATCCTCAGTGAGAGATATTGGGTTCTTGACCCGTAACCATTTGTAATGGTGACAACTTATTAAGCTTGTTGGCCTGATGCGAATCAAGGTAGCTGCATGTAATATAGCATGTCCCCAGCAGATACTGGGAGTTTTGATCTCATTAGTAACGGTCTTGCAATTAACTGCAGACGTTTGATCAAAGATTCTGCCAAACCATTTTGGGTATGCACATGAGCTACTGGATGTTCAATGGTTATTCCAATGGACATGCAATAGTCATTGAAGGCCTTGGAGGTAAATTCACCAGCATTATCCATGCGTATGGATTTGATTTGATTATCAGGAAAATTGGCGCAATCGAATTAACTGAGCCAATAATCTTGCAAATGCCATATTACGGGTTGATAATAAGCTAACATGTGACCATCTGGTTGATGCATCTATCAAAACCAGAAAATATCTAAATGGTCCACATGGTGGATGGATAGGTCCACATATATCACCCTGAATCCTTTCGAGAAAAGCAATCGGCTTTATCTCGAGTTTAACTGGTGATGGCCTTATAATTAGTTTTCCTTGAGAACAAGCAATACACGGAAAACTATTTAGTTGAAGAAACTTTTTGTTTTTCAACATATGACCACATGAATTTTCCATAATTCTTCGCATCATGATGGAACCGGGATGGCCTAACCGGTCATGCCAAGTTTTGAAATCATCAAAATATTTAGTTTTTCAACAACATGTATTTCTGTTGTATTAATATACGCAGGGTACAACCCAGAGGAAATAGCAACTAGCTTTTCCAATATTTGTCTCTTTCCAGCTATCACTTTTGTGATGCCAATATATTCAACATTTCCATCATTCCCCGTCTCAATGTGATACCCATTCCGGCGTATATCAATGAAACTCAACAGGTTTCTTTGAGACGTGCTGGAAAATAATGCATTTTCAATGCATATTTTTGTTCCCTTAGGTAGAATAATAGTTGCTTTTCCAGACCCTTCAACAATATTCGTACTACCTGATATGGTAGTAACCTTTGGCGCATAATTTCGTAAATAAGAAAAGTATTTCTTACTCTTAAGAATTGTGTGCGTTGCAGCACTATCAATAAGACATATGTCTTCACCATCCATCAATGAAATTCTTCAATGGTAATTATTCTTACAATCTATCATATAAATAAAATAAACAAATATTAGGAACGATCCTATAGGTATCGTTTTTATGACATCATTTTAATATCAGAACTGAAAACTTTCCGGCACGGTGCCTTTTTTCTATAAATAATACTAAAATCAACCTTAACAGGCACAATGCCCTATATAGCGATGTAACCATCATAGAGGTCAAAACTTGACATATGAACATACAATTATTATACGATGTCGCTTAATTAGATTTTTTTTTTGAACAACTATCTATCATAAATTTTCACTGGTGCTATACCATCATGATTCTTCATGAAGCATAATACAATGCTCATCTCGTACAAAAATAAATATATAAATACGACTGCATATGAATTAACCAGGTGTTATACCATCTTTTCGATGAGTGATCTACTCAATATCATTTCTTTTTCATATATTATAATTTCTGGCGCAATGCCAATATCATATTATATCAAAATAAAGTTTTCAGGTGTGATACCTTTTATAGCATATCAAAATTAAACTTTCAGGCACAATGCCCTTTACATTTTGGTAATGTTGACCATCTTAAACACTTTTGTCATAAGATAAACAGATATAGAAACGATTATACATGTATCGTTTTCAGAACATCGCTTTTATATAGCATCAAAAGCTTTCCGGCATAATGCCTTAATGATTTACAAATTAAAATTTAACAGGCGCAATGCCGTATGTAGTGATATAAGCATTATAAATAATAATAAAAAAAAAAATTTGAACCATATATCAAAACAAAATAAATAAAAATAATGATAATAAATGGAAATATTAAATAACAATAAATCAGGCACGATGCCTCACGTGATAAATAAATCTGGCACGATGCCTCACGTGATAATAAATCTGGCACGATGCCTCACGTGATAAATAAATCTGGCACGATGCCTCACGTGATATATATCTGGCACAATGCCTCGTGTGATTTTAATTCTGGCACAATGCCTCACACGATACATAAAAAACGAAAAAAAAAATAAATAAATGAATAAATAAATATAAACTGAACTGATAAATTAAACACACAAAATAAATGAATAAAATACAATAAACAAAATTCTGGGATGCCTCACGTGATATTGAATATCTGGCATGATGCCTCACGTGAAATTATATCCGGCATGATGCCTCACGTTAATAAATAAATAAGTGCGAAGCACAAAATGAAAATAATTGCGTAATAAATAAATTACGTGACAAAGATTTCTGGCATAATGCCCCATATGGTATGTTGATCTGGCGCAATGCCTGTTGTGATACTAAATCGGGCACATGCCTTACATAATTATGATATAATGAATACATAATTAATACAAAACAACATACTTCAGATAATATATATGCATATAATCATCTATAATAAGCGGTAAAATAATGAAAAATAAATAAACAATGATATATGCTTGTTGCCAGACCGTGGAGGATTTTTTTTTTTTTTTTTTTTTGTAAAGAGAAAATCTTCTTTGGACGAAATATTTGGGAGAAACGTTGCGGTGTGAATAGGAATTGATCGATCGAATATCAAAACAGATTTTTAATTGAGGGAAATTGAAGATTGAAGTTCGACAGTCGGATTGAATTTTGATGGCAACCTTCCGATTAAACGGACAGATGAATTTTGATGAGATGGATAGATCGAATTTTGAAGTGTTTAAATTTAGTCAGCCACTTCTTCGACAATGTGTGTGAGAGGCAGCGGATACTAGAAGAGATGAAGATTGGCGTGGAGTGAGTCGATTCAATTTAGAGGAATCAAAAACTATTGTATAAATGGACGAATCGTGGAGCACAAAGTTGTTCATTGCACAGATTGAAAAAAAAATTCTTGTGATGTGCGCGAGAGTCAGAAAGAACTCCATTAGAAAAAAAATTGGATCGGAAATACAATGTATTACCTATTGTGGATGATGGTGAATGAAGGATTTTAGAGCGTGCTGATAACGTGTTATAAATGAGAGAACAAAGAAAGAGAGAACGGTAATATAGGTTTTCATTCACATCGAAACTGAGTAATGGTCTCTATTTATAGAGAGAAAGGGATAACCCAAAAGGGGTAATAAGGACATTCACTAAATATATATATATATATATATATATATATATTATATATATAACACAAACAACTTTTTTAGACTATTTTACGACTGATCCGAACATGTGTCCGGACCAACCCCGAAATAATGCAACAAATCAAACATGAGGTTCGGGTCTATACTCTCACATACATTCTTGAACCAAGGAAGTTTATCTCGCGCATTTGAGTATAGAGAGGGAGACTCATGCACGCGGAGATTATTGGGCTTTGACCCATTTTTGTCGTTATTGGCTACAGAAGCCGCACCACAACTCGGCCCCATCTATTGATCGATCTATAAATCATTTTACACATCTTTTTGACATTGAGCAAGAGAGCCGCGTGCACATGAAGACTTCATGTGAAGTTATTCATTTTTTGAATCTATTCTTTTAACCTACAGTGGACTGGACCGATTTTAGGAGACAACAACGACACTAGGGGTTTTTGACCTAGGCACTTGACCCGTAATATAAAAGAGAGAACATACACATCGTGGAGACATTAGACAGAGGCGGCCATGGAGACAGAGAAGAGAATAGATAGTAGAGAGATCAGACTTCATCATTGGTTCCACTTCTCATATTTGACGGTGTTTCCTCTTCTCAATCGTTGTTGTTATTCCTTTATTACCAATGTCTGAGTAGTTAGCTTGAATCTTAGTTTGCTATGAAACTCTAGTTAAGATTTCTTCTTCCTATTCTCAATCGTTGTTGTTATTCCTTGTTTAATTCATAAATCTCGTGTGATCTGGTCAATTGCTGGAGTGATTTAGTTTGCTTGTCTATAGATAAGAATTACGACATTCAATAGACTAAAAGAATAATACCGAGATGGTATTCCCTTTACGTATTAATTGATTACCAAACTAGATGAGATCTTAACGCTATTAGTAATTAGGAAATTCACTTTGCGGGAGCACGGGAGTGGATTAGAGGTTGCAATTTAGAATTAAAAAACACCTTTGTTATTTTGTTAGTTTTAATTTTAGTTTATTAATTTCCTAATTCAAAACCCCAATTTCTACTTTTATTGATTTCTTTAGTTAGTAGCTGGTTAGATTTTAATAGAGATTAGACTATACACCGCCTCCTTAGTTCGATAACCTAGGGGAATACCTAAGGAAAACTTGCTACTAGAATATACATTTTTAGTATCAACAAAAAATCGTTACCAAAAATCAAAATCATTACTAATCCAATTATTGTAACAACAAAAGTTGTTACATGTCGTTACACGAGATGACGTAACCAAAGATTTTTTTATTTATTGTAACGATTTTTATTCAGTATTAAAAGTTATATTGTTACTAAAAATATGATTTTGTAACAGTTATATCATTATTGTAGTCTCAAGAGAGATTTAAGTTTTTAGTACTTTTTTTGGTAACGAAATACTTGTCACTAAGAACAAGTATGATAACGATTTTAAGTTGTTACCAAAAATTTCGTAACAAAAAAATTGATTTTTACTAGTGATACACAGAGTGGTACACTTGTTGTACACGTTTCCACCCATACATGTAGATCAATGTGAAGCCCGAAGGAAACATAGTTTCGCTTCCATTTTGGGTTCATAATATATGATGTAGTATCTGCTCCACAAGTGGATTCAAAGGCAGCCTTGGTGGAAACTGAGGCTGCCTAGAGAAATGATATGGGTGGTGGCTAGCTGCCCAAGGTTTGGTAGCCCCTTAGGTAGGTGGTACCCATGTCCTGTCCGGGTTCAATCACCTGTTTTGTTGTTTGTGCTTTACTTACTAGTTTTGGCTATGATTGATCTAGGAGTTAGTTTGTATATGTATTATGGTGGTCTATATGGTAGATGGTGCAGATGTGAAGGTGTGGGGGTGTTTTTTTGAACTAGATTTTGCATAGGAGTTTGGACGTGGTAGGTGACATGTCGGTCACAATTTGGGGTTTTGGGGTTGTGAGATATCAGGAGGTACATGAGCTTGACAAACCCTGTTGGCTAAGATGGTAAAAAATGACTAGCTATGTACAACATTGCATGGGTGCTGATCTATTTGAATTTACTAGGTATAGTTTTGGTGCGATTAAACAAGGATACTATAGGCAGTTGCTGGGAGGGGGGAGAGGGGGTGGAGGTGGTTGTGTGATGAAAAGGAATTGGGATTTGTGTTGATAGTTTAGACGATGACGATGGGAGTTGCTCTTGTACTTGATGTGAACATGATAGCTTTGGTAATATGTTTCTACTTGTCTTCAAGTGGTTCCGGACATGCGGGGTGGTGTGGACAATTTTGCATAGTTTTTGCTAGTTATTGATCATGATAGGTGTTCTGAAGTTAAGTGGATGTCTATTATTAAGACGATTAGTGTTTGTAACTATCTGTTAGCTGAAGTTAGGAACATGGGTTATGCGATGGTGGATTGTTAACATTTTAACATGTATTTGGCCAGATTATGATTAAAATGGGTATATGCTTGTTTTCTAAAAAAAAAGATTTATTAAACCAACTAAATGCTATCAAAACTAAAATTATTCGAATCGACTATAATATGAACAAAGTATCTTAATCATAAAACAAAAAAAAAAACAAATTCAGTGACATTAAACCTGAATTAGGTAAGGATAACAAACTCAGGAGAGCTCTTATTTGTGCTCCCTTTGGTAGAAGCCTTGCTGTTAGCCCCCAGCCTTGCCTTTTCCCTTAGCCCCTCGAGCCCTCCAACTCTGGCCTTAGATGTTCTACTCTTCTTGGTTTTGCAAGCATCATGTGGTCTTTCTATGACCCTATTCTTCTACGTCTTAAGAGTTGGTAGCTGATAGCTGATACAGGCTGATATTGACTGATGACTGATTTCAAAACTAGATGATTGTGTAAAAGCAATATATGTTGTTCTTTTTGTATTAGAATTTTTGAACTGATTAACCGAATGATAATACGTAAACCAACTGATTAACCAACTGATAATACGTAAACCAGCTGATTAACCAACTGATAACGCTGTTTTGAATAAAATTCATGAGTAGATGATACCCGACCCATAATGCGCCCCGGCCCATAATGCGCCCAAAAGAATGGGCTGAGCTGATCGTCGCAACTGATAATGCGTAAACCAGCTGAAATTCTAAAAAAATGTGGCCTATGACGGTCAAATTTTCTGTTGTTCTTATTTTCTCTTTTTTGGTGTTAGTTTGTTTTTTGTGCTCTAACTTTGTTATTTAGTTCTTTCCCTACCTACTATGTATTCTTCTTGTTATTTAGATCCACTTTTTACTTGTCAAATTTAATTTCCTTAAGCTTTTCTACAACAATCCCCCTTTCTCTTTATTTATCGGAGCACCTGGTGCAAAGTGACCGGATGCATGCGTCCTCAACCTCCAGCAACTGGTTGTCCACGACTGCAATTTGGGCAGCAGTTCGCTCTTCCTAATGTAGGTAAACGAAACAAGGATTG